>QKWP01000572.1:91419-134860 GCA_003550325.1 Gigaspora rosea
AGGAATATCCAATATCTAATTGGTCTTCATTAATATCATCTTGAGGCAATTCATCAAAAAGCGAAGACTTGCGAAAACTCTCAGAACTTTTAGCAAAAACTGGAACATCTCTGACAGTATTAAGACACTTGGTTATATATTTACTCAATCTATTTGGTGATGAAAAAGTACGATTGCAGATAGAACATATGTAGCTAGACATTTTATGAGATTAGGATTATATTTGATATTTAAAGAGAAATAGTTTATAATAATTTCAATTTGATTTAAAATTTTAAAGATATTTGGAAATAAAATTTTTTATGAAAAAAATAAAGAAGTTTTTAATCATATTTATATCTTTTTGAAAGTATAGAAATTCTGTTTATATTTTAAATTAAACTAAAGTATTTAATTTATTATGTTGGCATTTATTAAAATTATGTTTCATAAAAATATTTCAAAACGATGCAAGATAATTCGAAATAATTAAAATTTATGTATAAGTTCAATAAATATTTAATTTAAAAATTATTCAATTCGTTACGATATACTATAATTAATTTCAAAATTATGCGAAAAAATTAATATTTATTAAATACATTATTATTTAAATTATTCAATTCATTATGATAATCTTAAATACTTTGTAATTTCTCAAAAAAATGCGAAATAATTAAAATTCATCAAATTTTATTTATTTAATTTCATAGCATATCTGCGAATATATATGCAATTATTAAACATTTATTAAGAAAATTAATGCGATTAATTAATTTTGCATAGTATTAACAGAGAAGTCGTTGGCCACGTTATGGCATATGAAACAATGAGAGAAGAATACCAAGCTTAAGCATAGCCCACTGATCGAATGAACTTAACTAGCACAATTTTGGCATTCTGGAATAAATGATAAAACACTTTGTAATTTCTCGAAATAATTAAAAGTTATCAAATTTCATTTATCTAATTTTCACAGCATATTTGCGAATTTATGTGCATTATCAAATATTTATTAAATTTTTTTTAAGTAAAATTAATGCGATTGATAATTTTACTCTACATAGCATTACAGAAAAGTGATTGGTTACGTTATGGCATATGAAACCATGAGAGAATACCAAGATTAAGTGAATTGGGTATCACCTGAGTCACCCGCAGGTGGGGGTGATGCGGGATAACTTGACCCTTTTAAATACTCATTGATTGCCTCGTAATTTTTATTGTTGTTTTATCTTAGATCGTTAAGTGACTTAACGATCTGAGTTTTATTTAAACTGTGATCGTGAACACAATTCAAGTGACTTAACAATCGATTCTAATTTTGCACAGCATACCTAACAGGTGACCTGTCAGGTAACCCATTGTTGTGACCTGGCGGAGCCTTTTTTTAACTGACCTGTTTCACCTGGATAGCAGGGTGAAGATTTTTGTAGATGGGCAATTCACTAAGTACAGCCCACTGATCAAATAAACTTAACTAGCGCAATTTTGGCATTCTGAAAAAGTTACAAATTTCATTTATTTAATTTTCACAGCATATTTGCGAATTTATGTGAAATTATTAAACATTTCGAAATTATCTTCATTTGACTAATATTAGACCATGTAGAAGTTCACTGCACACACATGTGAAACCATGAAATAGTATAAAAGGTATTATTGTCTTGCCGATTTTGAAATATAATCAATTTTTGAAAATGAAAATCCTTATTAAATTATGCCATAAATAGTAAACAATGGATAGTTTTTATATCATCAACTTTCAATTCGTTACAATATACTTTAATTAATTTCGAAATATTTCAAATTATGCGAAGTTTTTAGAAATGTATTAAACCAATTATTTTTTTAAATTATTCAATTCATTACAATAATCTTTGTTTATTAAAGCTAAAAATTCAAATAAAATATTGGTGGATGTATTGTTCTCGTAATTGTTCTAATATTTTTAATCTAAAGAATGTAGGAATAAGTAAGTTGTTTTATATAAATAAATTTTATATTGAAAGAATATTACTAAATTATTCTGAATAATATAATCAAGCTTTTTGCAAATATTTAAAAGTTTTTACAAGATTTCGCAAGATTTCGCAAGATTTCACAAAATTTCGCAATTTTAGCCAAGGAACCAGTGGTCAAACTGATTGACAATTTAATCAACTTATGGAGAAAAGCCGTGGTGAAAAAGAACTGTTTAAAATTTTATATTTATTTATCATTATACATTATATATAATTTTGCCATTTCTCAAAAAATGCGAAATAATTAAAATTTGTTTCACAGCAAATATAAAATTAATATAATACAAAATCCAGTTCAAGTAACTTCTGTATAATGGATTAAAAGAAAATTTGTGCAATTATTAAACATTTATTAAATTTTTTTTAAAAAATTATTAAACATTTATTAAAAAATTATTAAATATTTATTAAATTTTTTTTAAAAAATTAGTGTGATTTTTACTCTACATTGTCTTAGTAGCAAAGTTATTGGTCACGTAATAGCATATGAAATCATAAGCCAAGATTAAGCACAGCCCAATATTGTTTTTACATAAATCGACAACTTTCAATTTGTTACAATATACTTTAATTAATTTTGAAACATTTCAAAATGTATTAAAAGCCGTGTATGGAATAATGGCTTGGATGCTAATATTTAAATTCCAATTCAATAAATTATTCTAAAAATTTGAATAAAATAATTGGTGGATATGGTATATTAGTTTTCATAATTGTTCTAATATTTTTTTATCTAAAGAACATAGGAATAAGTAAGTTGTTTTATATAAATTTACATCTAAATTTTATATTAAAAGAACACTACTAAATTATTCTCAATGCTTTTTGCAAATATTTAAAAGTTTTTACAATATTTTCGAAAGATTTCGCAGGATTTCACAAAATTTAGCAATTTTAAAATTTTATATTTATATTATATATTATATTTTAAATTAAATATACATTTTTAATCAATATATACATATATACAGGGTCTAAATAATTTGTAATTTCTCAAAAAAATTCGAAATAATTAAAAAATTTGTAATAATATTTGTTATTATTAAACATTTATTAAATTTTTTTAAAAAATTATTAAAAATTATTAAACATTTATTAAATTTTTTTAAAAAATTAGTGTAATTTTTACTCTATATTGTGTTAGTAGCGGTCACGTAATAGCATGTGAAATCATAAGCCAAGGTTAAGCACAGCACGCTAACTTATCACAAGTGATCATTGCCGCATAATTATAAATTTTTAATAAAGATTTAGAGTTAGGGTCAGGTAGGGTCTGGGTTAGAAGGATTTGTTTATGTGTAAAATTTAATGCTAAGAATTTTTACTTATTGCCTAAAGACTTGTTATCATAGTAAAATATTTCGCTATTAAAGATTTTTGGATTTTTTCTTTGCTTCTTTATTGTTTTGATTACATGAGATCCTGCTGAACATATGAGCGGTAATGATCACCTGTGGTGATATTAAATTTTACCATAAAGGTAAACAATGGATCATCAATCAACATTGTTATTTTTACATCTTTCAACAACTTTGCAATTTTGCAACATACCGCCAACCTTCGCAACACTATTTAAGCCTTTTTTTTATTTATTTTATTATATTAGTTTTTTTGTTCGACTAATTTTTCTTTAAGTTTTTTTTTATTTTTCAAATTATAACTTATTAGATAAATAATTCTATATATCGTAATATACTGTATAACTTTTAATTATAGATTTCTTAATTAATATATATGTAGTTGCTGATACTGTGAATAGCAAACTGGCAATTTGCTAGCATATATATTAATTGAATTTAAAATCCATATATGATTGTAGACAGTGTAAATATAAGTAGTAAAACCTCTGGCAAGCTCTGTCCATACGAATGTGATGGATAACTATCTTGCTAAGTCTGCTGGCTTATATTTTTTATATAAGTCTTTATTTTCCGGCTCACTATGAGATCATTGATTTTAAATTCTTTATTTTTATTTTATTTTTTATATTTTATATTAATTATTTTTTAGCAATAATTATTAATAAACTTTAAACATATACACATTTTGAAAGGTTGTTCAGGCAAAACTCGCCAGTTCCAATAACAAGACCACCAAAGCTACCAAAGAAAAAGCTACACGTAGACAAGATCCAATCGCGGAAATGGAGCAAGCCATTGTGGAAGCTAGAAGTTCAACTGTGGAAGCTGCAGGTTCAACTGAACCTGCGCGAACTTTTGAAGGTTATTAATTTAATTTAAAATTATATTTTTTAATTATTTTTTTATTTTTTAAATATTTTCATTGATTATAATTTAATTTTAAAAAAAGTATCGCATACAATGATCTCTAAGCTATTAGAGAACCAGGGTGAACTTCTTCACCATGTAAAGTGAATTAGTTCGAAACAAAATCGGCTTGAAGAGC
Source organism: Gigaspora rosea (assembly GCA_003550325.1). NCBI lineage: Eukaryota > Fungi > Glomeromycota > Glomeromycetes > Diversisporales > Gigasporaceae > Gigaspora > Gigaspora rosea. The sequence goes on from QKWP01000572.1 coordinate 95,829, forward strand.
AAATGAAAAGACTCGAAGAAAATTTGGTTGAGAAATATGACGCAACGAATGAAAAGGCTTTCCTTGAGGTAATTTTTTTAATTTTTTTAATATTTATTTTAATTTTTTATATTTTATTTTGATTTTTTATATTTTATTATAATAATTTTTTTATAATTAGCAAAGCATTAAAGAAATTGCCAATGAGTTGTTAGACAACTCCATCTATCCTATGGATGCAGAACTCAAGAGAGGAGCGGTGAACTATTTTAGGAAGCACAGTTGTGAATTCATGCGAAGATTGTCAGAGAAAGATTGGAAGGCTTATTATGCGAAGAATCTTCATGGACCTGTAAAAATTTATTTATTTTTTTTTAAAAATATTCGAATTTATTCGAAATATTTAAACATTTTTTGAATAAATTCGAAAAATGTTTAAATATTTTCGAATAAATTCTAAAAATGTTTGCAATTTTCGCATATATTTGAAAATATTAAATACGTTATTATTTTTAATTTTAAAAAATTTTTAGCTTTTGGAAAAAGTTAGGTTGTTGCGAAGCACTTTAACTACTAAAACTAAAGACTCTATGTTTTCTATTTTTGGCAACCTTTTAGACCCTATAACACCAAGGCGAAACCTGAAGAAGTTTTGAATTGGAAGAGATCAGAAAAGATGAAGAATTGTTTTAAGCTTCTTTTTGCAAGAGTTGCGAATAGTTCTGATGAAAATGATACTTACGTTGTTTGAATTTTAAATAGGATTTGGCCCTCTGGAGAAACAACTAACCACAAGACGGCATATGCAATAGTGGTATGCCAATCTATTCTTAGCCCAAACTACGAAAAGTTAACAATTTCTGAAAATATCATTAAAGAAGATCTTGAAAGATATCAAGTTATTATTATTATTATTATTATTATTATTATTATTATTATTATTGTTATTGTTATTAGTATTATTATTATTTACTAAAAATTTGTTCAATTTTTCGAAATAAAGCGAATGTAGACTGACGTGAATCGTTTTCGACATTAATTTCGGAGGATATAGAAGAAAGAAACGAACCAGAAGAATTAGAAGAAAGAAACGAACCAGAAGAATTTGGAGAACAATTAGAAGAATCCAAACGAGTATATTTATACATAGATTATGTAGAAATATTATCACATTTTTTTATAATTATTTTAAATATTTAAAAAATTTATAGGATACGTCTAATTATCTCAAATGACCTTCGCAATCTTTCAAAAAAGTAAGTTTATATTTTAAAATATAAAATTTTTTTTAAATTTTTAAATTGAATTTTTATTTGAAAAAATATTTTTTAGGCAACAAAAAGACTCAGAAAGGCAAGTATATTTAAAATTTCTTAAAATTTGCGATTTTTTGCATTGTGTTCAAATTTTAGAAATTTTCGAATATATTTAAAAAAATGAAAGATCTACAACTTCGACAAAAAATATAGATTATAGATCCGATGAAGAACAAGAAAAACCTGATTATAACACGTAAAACTTTTTTTTGTTTGTTTTTTTTTATATACAAATAATGCTACTTTTTTTTGTTTATTTTTTAATAATAAAAATGCTATTATTATTTTGCTTTATATTTGTAATTTTTAAGTTTTTTTAAAAAATAAAGTTATTAATAAATTATATATTCATTTATTATATTTTTTTTAGTCTGGACGATCCTGCCTTTATTTATTCGTAAATGCCTAGTGATATACAGTATACCAAATTACACCCAAATAAAGACTCACTCGATACAAAAGTACCCAGGTGCTACCTGCTATTTCACAAATTTGTCTCCATTGGGGTCCCAATGCTTGTTGAGACTTGATTTCCAAATATCACTGACTGGTTTGCTAATGCTGTGTTAGGATCGTACTCCTTTCCTTAAATTCTTCCTTCTTCATAAAGGGCAAATGAAAAAGGGGAAAAGTAAAAAGAAACTACCAAGAAAACGAAATACACAAAAAGAAAAAAACCAATATAAAAAAGAAAAAACAAAGAAAAGAAGCTAATCCTGACATGTGGAAGCAGAAAAAAAACAAACGAAAGAAAAAATCGATTCTGACTATTTATAAAAATTATATAATACTGCGCAAGGAAACGCCTCGCCAAAGTATTATATGTACATAAAAGAAACAAAAGAATGTTCTGGAATTTAGTTTTGCAGATCTGCCTACTCCATTGTGCCACGTCTTATTACACGTCCGTTTCTGTTTATCAACTTGTATGCCTTCTTCCCAATTAGGATAGGAACAACAATGCCGATCTTTTGGAAGGGGTATGCTGAATTTCCCATTTTCTGTCAAAAATTCCAGAAAAACTGCTTCAAGCGAGAATGTGGTAGAGGGTATATGGTCGAATATGATCTTGTAACCAAAAAACCTTAGAGAAAGTATTGAAAAACTCATTTTTTAGTTCACCGCCTAGCCAGACTGTAAAACCTTCGTTGATAAAAGAAAACTTCCACCAGAATTTCTTGTACCAAGGGCACCCACTGCTAGTTATCTTGCACAACTGACACTTCTGGCTTGCGTGTCGAATATATAAAGGAGTCCCCCGAATAGAAGAAATGGTTGACCTTTATAAAAACCAGTATTATACGCAGCTGCTTCGTCTTTTACTAAAAAATTTTTTGTTTTTCTTTTGTTCGGAAATTTGTACAGGTGATCGTCAGAAAGAGATTATTTTTATTATTAGTATGTATATGCATTTATTATAATAAAATATGTAATATTAATTAAAAATATATATTTAATTTAAAAATGTAATATATATAATAATAAATAAAAAAATATAAAATTTTATATTCAATTGTGAAAATTTTAAAAAAAATTCAAAATTTTGTGAAATATTGCAAAATATTGCAGATTTAAACGATAATATGCGAAATATTACCTCCTGCGACCTCTGAAGAGATAATTAGGTAGAGGTTTGTATTTTTTATTTGGCCTATTTCGCAATATTTCGCAATATATTTCGAAATATTTCAAAATTTATTTCAAAATATTTCAAAAAAATGCATGCCGAAATCTTTCAAAAGAAGGCACATATTTCGAAAGATTTTGCATCGATCGCAATTCTTTCAAAAGATTTCGGCATGCAATATCTTTCGAACGATTTCGTATATTTATTTTGCTGATGCGACTATAGAAAAGGATGATAGTAATTTCAATACAAACTAATTCAATCTAAATAAAGTACTTTAATTACAAAATAGTAATTAGGCCTTGCGACAGAATTCTTTGAAAATAAGTAATAACTGTAATGCTAACTAATTCAAACTTCACAAAAACCAAAATAATACTAGTTTAAACCAACTCAACCACAGTAGCTGCCAGAATAGCTGGTAAGTGTTATAGAATTTTTATTACTAGAATAGTTTTATAGTAGCTTACAACATAATTCCAGTACAACCAACTCAACTACATACAAAATTTAAGATAATTCCAATGCAAACTACCTCTAATCTATACTGCAGTAGCTAAAATAGTATGTTTTAATAACTGAATTATTTTACAGTAATTTGTGATGAAATTAAATAATTTAATATAATATTTAAATACAAACCAACAACCTAAATAAAGTGCTTTAATTACCAAAATAGCAAGTAGACCTTGCAACAGAATTCTTTGTAAAAGAAGTAATAACTTCAATGCAAACTAATTCAAACTTAAATCTTACAAAAATCAAGACAAACTAACCAAACCACATAGTAGTTGCCAGAATAGCTAGTAATTGTTACAGAATTTTCTTATTAAACTCAGAAAAACTATAAAAATCCTGGTGCAAGCTTACACAACTTTAAACTTCATGCAATAGTTACCAAAATAGCAAATAATTTCAAAAAAATATCTCTTGATAAAAATCATGGCAATAAAGGCCTGAATTACAAAAAATTTACAATTAAAAACTAAAGTAACATTTAATATTACTGTATATATTTAGAACTGCAAAAACTCATTATATCTATAAAAAAAGTTAAATTACCTTTAAAAATTTTGCTAAAGTTATAATTTTTTCATGAAAAAAATAAAAAAATAATGCAATACTAAGTAAAAAGCAATACATTTAACTGCCAAAAAAATTCCATTTATATAATTTCAAATGTTAAAAATTTATTGTTAAAACTAATTATTTACAAAAAATTTGGGCCTATGATAGTATTCCACATTTTACTAATTGTAGATTCTGGTATTTTTCTATTATTTTTGAGTACAACTTAATTCAAACTCACTAAGGCCGTCAATTAATAAAATAAGCAAATAAATCGTATGATATTTATAAATATTAAATATTTCATTTTTTAACTAGTACGATAGGTGGCGCTTTGCGCCACCAATCTTATACAGTTTTTTAAATTATATATTTGTTAAAAATTATATTACAGAATTTGTCATATATAATAGTACGCTCGTTTTAGTTACATTCTATACGTTTGTCTAAAAGTACTACGTTCGTTCAAAAAAAAGAAAGTTAATGTTAGATTTATAATATATAAAAAAAAAAGAAAAAGAAAAGAAAAATTAACATGCTACGACCCATTCTAGTTACGTTCTATACATTTGTCTAAAGTATTACATTTGTTCTAAAAAAACGTTAGATATATATATATGTAAAAAAAGAAAAAACAAAAATAAAATTAACTTTCGTGATATGCTTGTTTTAGTTACATTCCATACGTTCGTTAAGTACTACGTTGTAAAGTACTATGTTCGTAAAGTATTACATTCGTAAAGTACTACGTTCGTTAAGTACTACGTTCGTTAAGTACTATGTTCGTTAAGTATTACATTCGTTAAGTACTACATTCGTAAAGCATAAAGTACTAAGTTCATAAAGTACTATGTTCATAAAGTACTAAGTTTATAAAGTACTATGTTCGTAACGTACTACATTCGTTCTGAAAAAAATGTTAGATATATACATAAAAAAAGAAAAGAAAACTAATGTGTTGTGCCCGTTCTAGGTACCTTCGTCTAAAGTACAACATTCATTCTAAAAAAACACAAAAAAGAACGTTAGATACATATAAATAAATAAATAAATATATTTATATATATAAAAAATAAAAAAATATTAACGCGTTATGCTCAAAGTATTACGTTCGTTTTAAAAAAATGTTAGATATATGTATATATTAAAAAAAGAAATAAAAAAAGAAAAACTAATATATCATGTCCATTCTAGCTACATTCTTCTATAGTACTACATTGGTTTTTTAAAAAAAAGAAAAATGTTAGATATATATTATATATATAGATAAAAAAAAGAAAAAAGAAAAACTTATGTGTTATGCCCATTTTAGCTACATTTCACACGTTTGTCTAAAGTACTACATTTGTTCTAAAAAAGAAGAAGAATGTTATATATAAATATATAAAAAGAAAAGAAATCTAACATTTTACGCCCGTTCTAGCTATGTTTTGTATATTCATTTAGAGCTTTTGTTTTTAAAAAAAGAAGTGAGAATGTTAGATACATAATAATAAAAAAAAAGAAAAACTAATGTGCTATGCCTTTCTAGCTAAGTTCTATATAAGTTCCATACGTTTGTCTTAAAAAAAAGACCGTTAACATTAGAAGGAAAAAAACTAACGTGTTACACCTCGTTCTACACATTTGTCTAAAGTACTATGTTCATTATAAAAACAAAAGAAACGTTATATAAATAATATAAAAAAAAACCTAACTAACATGCTAAGCCTGTTCTAGCTACATTTTATACGTTCATCTAAAGTGCTACATTTGTTCAAAAAAAAAGATCGTTAGATATATATAAAAGAAAAGAAAAAAAGAAAAACTAACGTGTTATGCCCATTCTAGCTATGTTCTCTAAAGAACTACGTTTTTTAAAAAAAAAGAAGTAAGAATGTCAGATATATATAAAAAAAATTTAACATGCTATGCCCATTCTAGATCGTTCCATACATTTGTCTAAAGTATTACGTTCGTTCTAAAAAAAAAAGAAGAATGTTAGATATATATATATATGATAATATATAAAAAAAAGAAAATAAAAACTAACATGTTACGCCAGTTCTAGCTACATTCTATATGTTCATCTAGAGCACTACTTCATTCTAAAAAAAGAACTTTAGGTATATATGGTCCGGTGCAAAAAGATTTGCAAATCACCAAATATGGGTATAATTTACAGCCAAAAAAAAAATTTGTACGACTATGCATTGCAGTCTAAAATTTATATATTTAGAAAAATGTAACCAAACGTACCTGCAGTATCAATTTTTTCTCCGTACAATGAATAATTAATGATAATCAACGTTCACAATTATTTTTCAGGAGCAAAGTCTGTAGGAAATGATTATTGAAAGCTTATATTACGCAAGCGAGTTGCTGATATATTGGGTATTTCTGAGAGAACAGTTGGGGCCATAGTAGCAGACTGGAACAAGTGCAATGACGGTACTTTCACATCGCAAAAAAAATCTTGGGTGCCCTAAATTTCAACCTGATGAAGATATCGTTAAGCTTTTGACACAAAAATTCTTAATAACAACAAAATGGAGAACCACTTTCTGCACCTATTCTATGCCAGTTTCTTTCTGAGCATGGATATTCATTTTCTAAATGGAAACTTCTTCGGGTTTTGTATCTCTTGGGCTATTATTTTGGTCAGGGGAATGAAGAAATATTCTTCATGAGTCTACAAATAATGTTGCATTCCGTTGCCGTTATCTTCGTTTCCGTTTTGCAAATTTAGAAGGCGAAAATGATGTTCCACGTCGTACTGAGGTTTTTCTTGATTAGTCGTATTGTCACTTACATCATGTTTCACGTAATACATGGGTTCCCCATCAAGGTGTCATTTTAAGTCCTGGGCATGGTCCGTTGGTAGTAATTTTTGGAGCAATTATAGTGTTCTGAAATGGCAGTACCAACAAATTACATGGTGAACTTGTTCCAAACTCTGTCCATATTTGGGATCCAACAATTAAACCTGCTGTAAACCGCGGACGAAAAAGAAATAATGCTAAAGAATGGAATGATATTCCTGATGCCGTTAAAGATGCCAATATTGCACCTAATCAAGTAGATTATCATAGGAACTTCAATGCAGAGATTTTTGAAGACCTTTTTTTAACTCTCTGCAAAACGCTTTATGAAACGTATGGGCCAGTAAATATTCATATGGATGGGGCAAGCTATCACAAACGACGGGTAGAAAGTATACCAACCTCAAGTACAAGAAAACAAGAAATGATTGACTGGTTAACTGCTCACAATATTTCTTTTTCTAGTGACTTACGAAGACCTGAGCTCCTGGACTTAGTTCAAAAGAACAAAGAGAAGGTACCATTTATGTGTGTCGAAATAGCAAAACAATACAATCATCAAGTTCTTTATACTCCACCCTATCACTGCGAACTTCAGCCAATTGAGGGTATTTGGGCAGTTGTAAAAGGCAAAGTTGCAAGTTCAGGTCCAAAGACAAACCTTTTGTCTGTTCATGATATGCTTTTAGATGCATTTAAAAAAAAAATTAATTCACAAGTTATATTAGGGTATTGGCGAAAAACGCTTAAATTTGCCAATGAATATCGTGGGTCTGATGAAACTGTGCATTTAATTGAAGATGAAATTGATAATATTGATAATTCTGAAGATAATGAATAAATTTAGTCTAAAATTTATTTTTTTTGTATTTCCGAATACATGCTAATATCGTTTAAATAAAAAAAATCCAAGTTTGCTTAATAAAAATTTTTTTTATATGTGGTTTTTTGATGTGCAAATCTTTTTGCACTGGACAATAATAATAATAATAATAATAAAAACTAATCTACTACGTTTGTTCTAGCTACGTTCTATACGTTCATTTAAAGAAAAGAATAAGTACATAGTACTACTATAATAAATAATAAAAAAATTTTAAAAAAATTAAAAAATGTCAAAACCGAAGAACAGTCGATACCTTTATGCCAATGTTAAGGTTCCTAGCAATGGACGGTTCTAAAAAATAATAAAAAATAATAAAAAAAAAATAAAAATTCTATTTATATGATAAGTCAATCTTTAATGTGATTGGCTGATCATATAAGAGTCGCCCTGGCCATCTATAATTTTCTTTTAAAAAATAGACAAATTACGAATTTCTGACGAATTTATTACGACATTACAGCATTACAGATGATTCGAGTAGGGCACGTGATGAATTTTGTGATAATCTAATTAATTAATTAATTAATTAATAGATCAATTACAAATTATGACGGTATTTAACATGCAAATGATCATATATGTCATTAATTTTCTCACGGCCCGATTACGGTTTTGGATATAGTAAATCAAAAATGGCAAAGTGTAATATTGTATGATTACCCATACTGGTCACGTTTCTGAAAGATGACCAATCGAAAATGTTCAAACAGTCGAACTTTACATCAATGACATAATGTGCACGTGCACTGAGTTAGCCAATCATATCAAGAATAAAAGACCAATCAGCGTGCAGATTTATGTCGATCAGAGTGCAAATTATTTTAGTATGTTTTTAACTAAGCTTTCCCGTACAAAAGGAACAGGTCTTATGCTAGTATTTATGTGTGTAATTTGAGCATTATGTGTGATCACTATGACTATATATATCTAAAGATATATAAAATACCGTAAATAAAACTCATAATAATAATTCTAAACCGATATTTATTAAAATACAGAATTTAATTGAACCACAATTAATTACATATACTGTAATCACCTATTTACATACTAGCACCTATACAAACAATAAAAATTCGAAAAAAAACCCCGACTTTACCCTAATTCAAACACAAAATTTACACAAACATCGCTACTTCATCGATAAAATAAAAGATCAAATAAACGCCATAAATATAACCTTAAAACAAAAAAAAAAGACCGTCTAGTCCTGCACGGCGTCGCGCAACTACCCGAGTTATTTAAGTAATTTCTAAATTTTAAATAAACTAGTCAAAGAAGTTGAATTTTTTTGAAAAATTTTAAAATCTAGTATTAGCAAGACAATACAATACGGTTTTGTATCATTTCAACGATAAGCAATTCATTAACATGTTTATTTTACAGGGAATTAATTTGCAGACAAGTTTATTTATAGGCAGTTTATTTGACTAACAAGCTTATTTCGTGGACAGTTTTTTCACCGACAGCTCATTTCACAAAAAGTTTTTCTTAGAAATTATGCAACCTTTATCTTAATTATAAACTAATCATAAAAGAAATAACTAGAATTATTTTGTCTATGGAATGAATTATCGTCGAGTGAGCGGAACTGGTATTTATTCGTCAAATATTTAGACATTTAGTCAAATTTAGAATGACATTTCGACAAAGAATAATGCTATGTAAATATATTTAGACACTCAAATGTCTAAATATTTATTAATAGCATATTTCGACTAACAACATTATGTAGACGAAACTATTTTTGAAAAATTATATTAATAGCATATTTCGACTAACAACATTATGTAGACGAAACTATTTTTGAAAAATTACTAAAGTCGAAATCTCCCGCGAAACCTAATCCTTCGCGAAGCTAAACCTCTTCTAGAATTCCCATAAAGATGAAATTCCCGATAAAAGTTGAAACTCTTATTGAAAGGCGAAACCGCCGGTAAAAGACAAAGTCCAAAGAGGTTGTGTCCCAATTTTTGTGTGAAGCTACTATGTTTTAATAATACTTGATCATGAATATACCGTAAAATACTGTAAATTAAAACCATGCCTTAAATATAATATAAACTGATAAACTTTATATATTTGCGATAAAACTATCAATAAGAAATTGATAAAGCTAATTATTATTGTTCGTATCCCTAAGACTTCATAAACAATAATCAATACTTCAAAGTTCATCTTCAAAGTTCATATTTCCACGAATTTTGCTTGTTGTTGATTTAGATTTTGATCTAAACTTTCATAGTTCGATTCCATGCATTAAAAATAACAAAAGATCTAATATCTTCGATATTAAGCCATAAATGTATCGAAATTCGTTAAAGTAAAAACGGAAATAGGAGTATTTTGATTCACAATGTATAAAACTTTTATTGCAAACTTAATTTAAGATTGTAAAATTTTTAGAAAAAGATTAAAAAGCTTAAAAGATGCATATAATATTCATAAAAAGTTTAATTATGATAGATAATAATTTTCACCAATCCAATTTAGCTAGAACTTTTTCAAGCTCTTTAATTTTTAAAGGTTTTCCAAGAAAAGCGTTTATCCCTAACTCGTTGAATTTATTTTGTATTTCATCAGTAAGTAAATTCGTTAGAATAATAATCGGAATATTTGAAATTGGTGGTCTCATTGCTCTAATCGCTCGTAAAACATCAAAGCCTGATATTATTGGCTAAAACAAGCAATAAATTAATTATGATTTGAATATTTCATAAATACAAATGAATCAAAAATTAAACTTACCAAATTGCATTCTAATAAAATTAGTGATATTCTGCAAGGATTTACTTGTTCCATATCTGAATTGGATGAAATTGTATTTAATAGCTTAAATTCCGAATCAATTAATCTGACTGCTTCTTGACCAGTTGTTGTAGAGGCCGTTGAATAGCCAAGTTTTGAGATTTGTTGCAATGTATTCTAAAAATAAAATTAATTATAGAATTGGTAACTAATGAACTTGCATAGTTAAATCAATTTACCTCAAGACTAATAGAATCACTATCCTACAAATAATATTAATCATAAAGGATTTTGGCTTTATTATAGTAAATAAGATGCACTATTCGACAAATAAAGGGAAAAATCATACCACACATAAAATACATTTTTTTCCGTTAAAATCTTTACCAGAAATACGTTTTCTCTTAAAATCTCTTCCAATTATATATTCACATATATCTTGACTCTTATTTCCGATATTATGAAATCCATAATCCCTTACTCGCTTTTGAATATTTTCATCGATGTGCATGCCCATATTATTTTCATCGATGTGCATGCCCATATTATTTTCATAAGTAGCATCATTTTTTCCCATATGCATAAATTGATTAACCAATTTTTTCCATGTTATTGGAGTATAAATAATGTAAGTTGATCCCCCAACTTTTCCAAATAATCTTTTTGCTAATTCATTTCCTTCATTACCTGGAAATACTATTAAGATTATTACTAAATTATTATTATTCATTTCTAATCCTCTTAACTCTAATGCTGCTTTCACAACTTCTTCATCATTTTCATTAAGGCCAATAAATACTATATCATAAGCGGGCTTATCATGTGATTTTTCATATGCTTTTGCTGCTCTAATAGCCTTGTCAAAAGTATCGAATGCATCAACTTTTTCAACCCTTTTAAGATAGTTTAATATTATGTTTCTTATCGTTTCGACTGGGTGAATTATTAATATTCGTTTTTGCCTTATAGCATGAGGTAATATGTAAATTAATTGTTCATTAAATTGCATAGAAATCGCAGTCATAGAAGATAATAATAGCTCAATATTCCATGTAAACCAAAATTTGCTTCCTTTTCCCAACTGACTTTCTGCATTAATTTTTCCTCCATTAATTTCTATTAGGCTTTTACATATTGAGAGACCAAGTCCTGCACCGTCTTGTCTCTTAGTTATCACCTTGTGAAAAGCTTTTCCAAGCATGTTGTATATATTCAGGATCCATGCTAGGATTATTATTATTAAAAATAATTATCGTTAGATGATATACATGCTAAATATAAAGCACACACAATTATAAGAGCTTACCCAATACCAGTGTCACATAATTCAATTAGCAGGACACCTTTTTTTATTATTTGACTGTTGGTCAGATTCACATTGTTTTCATCAATGATTTCGCACGATAGCATTGAAATTGACAGTATTATTTCACCTTGTTCTGTAAATTTAATTCTAAGAAATTAGAACGAATTCTTATGAATATAATAGGTTATGAAATAAATATAAAACGAAAATATTTATAAATACAAACGAATTTGATAATAAATGGAATAGAACTTGTTTCAGCCTAGTTAATATGCAAAAGATAAGTAATAAACTCTATTTTTTCTTTATAATAGTTTAAGATCAAAATTAGTTTAATTACCTTTCAGGATCACTCTTAACATATTTTGGTAATTTATCTACATCGCAATTTATAATTAGCTCAATTTTTTTAGACCCGGCCTTTTCTCCAAACATCTCAATTGTATCATCAAATAGTTCTAATAAATCAAATGTCCTGTTTACTAGAGTTATCTTTTGTGCTTCTAATTTTGCTACATCAAGAATATTATTTATTATAGATAACGCAACATCCGAGGCACGCGCCATGATATTAATCATGTCCCTTTGTTCAACAGTCAAGTTAGTACCCTCAAAAGAAGAAAGTATGCCTACTATCGCTCCTAATGGTGTTCGTAATTCTGTGATATTAAGGCCTATTAGTATAATAAAAATTTACGTTTAATGTGTGAAATAAAAATAATATACCATGCGAAGTATTCGCTAATATTTGACCCTTTGTATTATTGGCAATTTCAGCAGCTTTTATTTGAATTTCTAATGCGTTATTCTGCTCTAACAAGCTTCTATAAATTATTGCTAAGCTTATTTGATTCGATATTTGTCGTAAAAACTCTATTTCAGAATCGAGCATATAGAATTTGAAGGTCTATATATTTCTATCCATCCCCAAAAACCATTATTTAACAATATTTTTGCAGATAATATGGATACATTTTTACGAATATCATCGCAGTGCACGTCCAAAGAAATGGATATTCCAGAATTGTTATTTAAAGATTCTTGTGAATTAGTGAAAATTTGTGATTCATTCCTATCAGTATCGCTAATTTCCACGAAAGGAGTTGCCGAATCTTCAAATAATGCAAGTATTTTGTTATTCTTAAATTCATCTTGTTCATTTGAAATAATAATTATTCTTTCACATGGTAATTTATAAAAAATTTCCTCAGCAATATAATGTAATGTTTCCTTTATGTTTGAACTGGAAAAAAGTTCGGTCGATATTGAAAGTAATAATTGATTTATTTCTTCTTGCTTACTTTGTTGTAATATTATCTTGCGACGAAGAAGTGAGAGCTCAATATTGGCACGAATACGGATAATTAGTTCTTGAGCAGAAAATGGTTTTATTAAATAATCAACTGCTCCTTTATCCAGACCTAATATTAAATCATTAAATATATTATATTGATAAATAAAATAAATAGTCTATCGATAGTTAAATTACCTTTAATTTTAGAGTCTTCATCAGCTTTTGCAGATAATAATATTACAGGAATCAGCCGAGTTTTTGTATTAGATCTTAACGCATCTAATAATTCGTATCCATTCATATTTGGCAGCATGACATCTATTATACATTATACCAGTATAATTAATGGCCATAATTCATCGATTATTCTATATATCGAATCAAAATATTGTGATTATAATTACATAATATAATTACATACCACTGAGAATTAAATCAGACAATTTGTCAGACTTTTTTAAAATCTTTATAGCATCTCTGCCATCATGAGCATTAATGATATCAAATTCTTTAACAGAACCGATAAATAATTTCTACAAATATGGGTTATTATAAGAATTAATTCATAAACATCTTATTTATTTGAGTAAAGAAATTATTACCTCATGTCATTATTATCATCAACGAGTAATATTTGATGTTTCTTTATAGCGGTAAGATTATCCGTGGAGGAAGAAGATGAAATCTCTTTTGTTGAAACTTTACCAACACTCCAATCATCGTCAACTGATAATTGATCCCTATCAAATTGAGCTTCAAGCATATTATTTTTTGCCCATTGAGAACATTCTTCTAAATAAAGCTGTCGATTAATGCATAATTCCTGATCATTATTTATTGGTTTTTCAACGTTATTAAAGCGTATTTGATTTGTTGGTAGGTGTTCACATCCTATTGGAAACCAACATTTAAACGTCGTTCCTTTATTTACTGCAGAAGTAACAGTAATATCCCCTCCATGGTGTGTAATAAGTTGTTTAACGAGAGCAAGTCCTATTCCGATGCCTTCATGGCTACGCGAACTTTGGGATTCTACACGATAAAAACGCTGGAATATATTTGGGAGAACGTCTTCTGGTATTCAATCCCTGGATTAAAAAGTCATTTCGAATGTCGATATGGTAATATTATACATAAATTCCAATAATAAATCCAAAACGCAGAGTTAATATTTATAAAAGTTATCATTTTTAAGTAGTTATCCACAGTAGAACAATAAGTTTAGAAATAATATTGCTAACCAGTATCCGATATTTCGAGAACTATCATCTTTTTTTTTATCTTTATAGTCAAGATATAAGCGAATGATGATGCTTCCATTCCAAGTATGTTTTAGTGCATTCGAACCTATAGCAAATAAAATCTCTTAGTATCATCTCTGTAATTTCAATAAATGAACTTGATGAAAAAAAGTTTTGCGAAGATGCTTACAAAGATTAAATACAATCGTTTCATACATATCGTGATCTAAATAAATCTTGTCACCAATAGAATGATTGAATTCGCTTGAATGTGGAATATCGGTAATGAAATCTAAGCTAAATCTTTTAGCCATATTTTTAAAGTCTGAAACTAACTCTCGAGTAAATTCAGTTATATCAGTTTCAATATAATTCGCTTCTAATTGATTGGCTTCTATATTTGAAAACTATACAAAGGCGAATCGTCATTAATAGAGTAATTCAGGAACTAATGGTATATATGACTTACTTGTAGCAAAACATTAATAAGTTTAAGCAATCGACGAGAATTACGTCGTATAGTTTGAAGATGTGACATAATTGGTGCCTCCCGTGGACGTACACTAATTACATCTTCAAGTGGTGAATGCATTAAGGTTAATGGAGCTTACATAATAATATATATAGAAATAAATAAATAAATAAGTAAGCTTGTTTGAATAACACTTTTAAAAGAATATTTTCTGACAGATAAATACTTTTTAATTCGTGGCTAATGCCCTGAAAAAACATGATCTTTTAGTAGTTTAAATCTGCTAATATCTTAGACCGCTTCCTTTCTCCTTCTATTGATTTCCCATGTAGCAAAAATGTATTCATCTGACTTGCGACTAGCTGATAGATCATAATGTTTTCGAAAATTCTCTAATAAGTATTATAATTTAAATATTAAGAATAAAGCATTCACATACCTGTAAAAATTCCATATATTGCTCATCAAGTTCGCACATCTGATTAATACCACAAATCAATACAGCTGATAAAGTTTGTTCATCGCCAAGTGGAATTTTTGGTAATAATAATACAGCCTGAGAGTCGTCTTTTAAAATGACTTTCACATGTAGACCTTTCTTTATTAGAAGGTGTATTGGCCAAGATTCGCATTTTAAAAAAGAATATGTTTTTTCTCGTTTTAATTCTATATATGTTTCGTGGTTCTTATCGGCTTCTTTAGATAAATCAATTATTTCGCGAGTTTCTGGAAAGTAATCGGGAAAATGCCTTTCTTTCTTACTGTCTTCATCAAAGGTCGTGGAAATCAGGCGAGCAATCAGAGATTCAGAACCAGCATTTAGTTTATGTTCGATAAAATAAATTAATGCATAAGGAATATCTGCATTGTTATCTCTTAATACTTTTGTTATAATGTTGCAGGCACTATCAAATGACTTAATCTCTTCAAGAAATAATGTAGAAACGCAAAAGCGTTAATAGATAAAGTCCACTGTAATAATACAGCAACCCTACTAAATTTTTTTTTTGTACTAACCAGAAGTCCAACGTCCAAACTCGCTAAGTGTTTTAAATCTTCGAGCACTCAAAACTTTTTGAGTAACCTCTCGTGTCAGAGTAAATACACCACAGACTGAACCATCTGATTTGAAAATCGGACTAATTGCAATGTCAATGTACACTTCTGCTTTGTATCCACTGAGTGGTGATTCAATATAATCCGTTTCTTGAAATATTCCTTTTCTTGTTGCTATTACACTACATATTTAAGAGAAGTTTAGATATTAAAATGAATTTTCTTAAATTACTGTGCTAAAAGTTAAGGGTCTCATTTAAAAATGTAAAACCTATTGAAAACCCATTTATACTCTTTTTTAACAATTTTACCCTAAATCTAGCCAAAGTGCATACCTCAAAATTTAATCTTAAAAATAGTTTCAAATTACAGCTTCAGCTGTCATAATTATTGCTCAACCTACGTTTTAATATGCGAATGTACATTATCAGGCATGTATACTTCATAAACTGATTTTCCTATTTTATCTATTTTTCATTAAAAAAATGGTAAGTTGACAAAGCTTTTTATAGATATGTGATGTGAAATAATATAATTAACAGATTCTATTCTTCGATTGTTGGTGAAATGCTATACAAACGAACAGAATTAGCGCTTTCAAATTAACTACCGGTAAATAGATAACTGATAAGCCAACGAATTATAAGATTATTTACCTTTATTATATATCATAATCAAATCAGGGCCGAGAAATAGACAGATGGGATATGCAGATTGGAGGCACAAATCCTAATATTGACACGCGATTTTTATAAATTTTGTTAAAAGCAGCATACTTCTTCAAAAAAATAAAAACAAAACACAACTACAAATTACCAATGCACTTTTTATCATGGGCTCCCATGAGTCCATAGGACCAAGTGAAGTTGTTGCCCAATTGTAATTGTAGATAATAGTGGACATCTCATTTTCGGTATTATCACCATGGTAGGTCAAATGTAAAGACATATGAATTAGAAATGAATGAAACAACTGTCGAGGAGAATAATACCATGAGAAGACTGTTACACGGCTAATTTAATATATTATAACAATTAAAATTTTTTCATACATGCCAATTAGAGAACGACTATAGTTTTGATTTAATTATGTTTGGTAAAATGAGTAACTTAAGCATTTAGGTTCTTTATATATCATTCTGGAATGTTTTCTTTTCTGTATGTACATAATCAAATTATGCATAAACCTCTGTACGTACGTGCGTATAGTATTCTCCAAAGTAATTCAAAATTACTTTGATAAATTATTAATTTTCATTTGTGAATATCCGCACTTATTTGTCGTTCAAGCAATACTTTTACGATTATACCTTACACAGATAGGTGCTTAGTAATATGCGCAACGATTTATGGCTTAATCATTAATAATTGTATATCACGAAGTACATTTTTACATAAAGCTATATAATATTACATAAGTTATTTAAAAATTAGATCTATAAACCCAATGTAGACTTACATAGTTATAATTTGGCGGCTGCTATTTATACCCCAAATTTGTATTCGTACCCCCTGTAAATCAAATTTTAAATTTTTTCAAATTTTGAGTTAAGATATCCTGACAACACCAAGTTGATTCAGAGAAAGAATTTTATTGAATTTGACTCTGTGGTTGTCAAGGTATCTTTACTCAAAGTTTCAAAAAATTTATAACGTCTATCAAATAGAAGTTTCGCAGCTTCTATTTGTGTAGACATTTTGAATTATTTGAAACTTTGAGCGATTATATCTAGACAATTATCAAATCAAATTTAACAATCTTCTTTTTCTTTGAATTCTATGGATTTATAGAATTCAATAAAAAAAAAGTTCCTCGAATTTGACTTAGTCATTATCATGATATCTTCGCTCAAAGTTTGAAAAAATTTTTGGCGCAGCTTCTATTTTGATAGACGTAAAATTGAGCAAAGATACCTTGACAACCATTAAGTCAAATTCAATAAAAATTTTTTTCTTGAATCCTATGAATCTATAGAATCCATATAAAAAATATTTATCGAATTTGACTTGGTGGTTGTCAGGATATCTTTGCTCAAAATTTGAAAATATTTAAAAATGTTGACTCACTGGGGTACGAATAGCATATTTGGGTATGAATAGTGTCGTGGTTGGATCCATTACCCCGGGATTTCGTGGTGCCGATCGATTGTTATTTGCATTTAATTAAAAGTTTAATTGATGAACGAATATAATTAATACTAGGGGCTATTAATTTTCTATCTTAAATTAACTAATTAAATTTCAAAACATACATATAAATTTTTTTTTTCCTTCTTCGAACATATTGCCAGACTCAATATCCCAGCTTACGGTTCGTATCTAGTCCCCAACTATTGAGTTCCTGCCATGAACCCCAACCCCCACCTCGACTTGCCATACCAAGCCGTAACCTTTATCGGGAGATCCTCCGGAGAGGTCATAATTATGATCTGACAACCCCCGGGTGCCTCGAAGGTCCCTGCAGGCAATGTTCTGCACCGGCGCCTGAGGTCCAGATTTTTATAGTTCGAGGGAACATCGACCCCCAAATCCTAACCAATGCTAGACGCCCCCAAGTTCGCAGGCAAAGATCTTCCTACTACATCTTGTGACTTCGGTTACTTCCAAATCAGGATTCTAACTCAATTCGCTTCACAGCCACAAAGTCTTGAAATAACGGCTGCCCATTTAGGTACGTCATACAGCTAACTGACTGGCTCTTGTATTTCTCCTTTGGGAGGAATTGAACTGGCAACCTTTTGATTTGCATCCTCGGAGCATAACCGCTATGCTATCGACCCGGAGGACTCATACATATATAAATTATAAGGTAATATATAGTATACTGTATATTCAATATAAGAATCTTACTATTACAACACTTTTGCATATTAATTAAAAAACTAATACCATAATAGCTAAAATCTTTGACTATAAACCCTAATAAAAAAAAGTATGTTAATTTCGAACCAGGTTCATATTATTTCGCCAACAATCACTTCACTCACATAACATTTTACTGACAAATACTCACTGACAAGTTCATTTTACCGACAGTTTGTTTCACCGAAGTTCATTTCACTGACAAGTTTTTTTTCAAAAAGCACCCTAACTTTAGCCCTAATTCTATCTAATTCTACCCTGACCCTAACGACAATGACCAGAATTACTTTGTTGGTGAAATGAGCTTCGGTGAAATAAACTGTCAGTAAAATGAATGTGTTGGTGAATAATTGTCAGTGAAATGTTATGTCAGTGAAGTGATTGTCAATTAATTGATTGTCACCCTTTCAAACCTTGTGCCACATTTAACAACAATACATATTAATATTTTGGCTATTAAGCAAAGCTTTTCAGGTATCTGATATAGCTACCCCAGTAGGACCATGAAATATCGTTGCAAACACACCAATCTACCTTTTTTAACAATTAATTCTCTATACTACCTACTGCGCACTAACATAAAAATTATCTGTAAAATTTTAATATAAGATAAGTTCTAACTTTAGTCACATTAATGTATGCTTTGTTATTTTAAAAATTCGACAGTGTTTGATTAGTATAAATCATCTGAGTGGTGCATCTGCAACAATCTTTAGGGGATATATTTAGTGACCTACTTAAATATTTTGAGCATCAAATGTTTAGAATTATTTAGTTCTAATTTTTCCAAAATCAGGTTAAAGATTAGTGCATACGTATGAGTAAACATACATACAAATGTACATATATATGTACATTTGCACGTATGTAGCTTCAATAGCATACAAAAAAGATTTGATTAATCTAAAAAAAGTGTTTTTAAACTAAGATATTTTCCTAAAAAACCCTAACCTAAAAGGACAACATTAGTAGCACTCACCCTAACCCTACAGTCTAAAGAACAACATAATTAGTACTCAGACATTACTAGCGCTCACTCTAACTCCTAAAAGATTTTAGAAGCATTAAATGTAGAAATTCACACAGTTTTGTAAATAAACTGCTATTATCATTTTCAAAGTTTACTTACCGTCTTCATTTTAACATATGAACTATGTAAAAAAAAAGGTATAAAGCCTAAAAAAAAGTTACATGTAGACTAAAATTTCAGCAAAAACTCTAATCAGATATTTTAAAGGTATATAATGAAAAATACGTAAAACCTAAAAAATAAATTTGATAAGTTAATAAAAGAAGAATATCAAAAAGGGTTACTATAAATTTGTTCAAAAGTCCATATGTACATACTCTTTCTTGGTTATCGACCAATATTTTCTCTGCTTTTATGTTTGTTAATAAAGTTTCAAGGTACATAAAGAAAAAAATCACGTAATCCTAAAAAAAAAGGATGTATTAAAAAAACTTCTTTTATTATCTCTTTACGTTTTCTTACACTCACCTTTCTATTTACTTGTTTGTTATACAAAAAAAAGAGAACAAAAGTAGAAAAAGTTCAATCAGGTCATGATCGGACTTCATATTTATCTGTCAAAATAAAATCACTCCGTAATTATTAGTATAATGTGACCTAAGTATATAAGGTGGATATTGATAATCTAGTATTAGTGTAATGTGACCGATAATGTATAAGGGGGTGGCAATCAATTAATCGACAATCACTTCACTGACATAACATTTCACTGACATAACATTTCACCAACAATTATTCACCGACAAGTTTGTTTTACCGACAGTTTATTTCACCGAAGCTCATTTCACCGACAAAGTAATCTGATCATTGTCGTTAGGGTCAGAGTAGAATTAGGAAGAATTAGGCCTAAAGTTAGTGTGATTTTTGAAAAAAAACTTGTTGGTGAAATGAACTTCGGTGAAACAAACTGTCGGTAATATGAACGTGTCGGTGAGTATTTGTCAGTAAAATGTTATGTCAGTGAAGTGATTGTTAGCGAAATAATACGAACCTGTATAAGGTGAATATTGATAACCCCTAGTATAAATAATATTTATTCTTAATTGATAGTCTAATGCATTTAACCCAGATAATTAAATATCCATTGATAATTTTGTATTTAAAGAAAAGCGATTGATTAATAAAAAGGCAGCTTTTAGCTCTAGTGATAGTTGGCGATATTATTAGCCTTCAATCTTATTAGTTTTAAATATCTTTCATTTTCTAAGTAAAAAACTGATATCTATATGAATGTATAAGGTGGAGTATCTATATGACACGTCAGTCATTGTTATATTGCCAATTGAGTGAATTCTACTAGTAAAGACCCACCAATACGCAGCATATTGAAAATAGCTATGACAATAGTAGCTGCCTATAATTTATACATAAATATAATTATAAATAAGACTTATTTAACAAGTATGTACGTATATAAGTATCGAAAATTTAAAATATATTAATGTATAAAGTAAACAAATAAATAAAATTTTAGAATAAAAATAAAAGTTATAATTATAATTAGATGTTGGGTTAGAATTAGAGTTGGGGTTAGGATAAAATTACGCGAGGAGCATTTTAATTAGTATCGCAACAGGAATTACCTTAGTAAAATTTTCAAATTTTGAGATATTTACTATTTCTTAAAATTTATTTAAATCGTATAAGAAATATAAAAATAACCAGTAGCACACCTACTCTAGCATATGTTTCTACAGAAAAGCACGATGATTTGCTGAACAGCCAAAGAACCAGGTTTGCACATGTGAATTTCGTGTTGGCACAGCTAAATGGTCTGAATTGGACTATCTGCCCGGACATTTTGGAAGGCACAAGTTGAGGCACATGTAAGTTCATGTGCATATATTCTTATGAGTTATAAGCAAGAGTAAATCTAATTTAGTTATAGTATGATATAATTGTGAAGAGTGATAACAAACATGCCTATATCAAAATTTTGCAATAAGTTTTTTTTGTTAGGAATTAATGAGCTTTTTTATAGATGAGATTTTGAGATACAGACGATTTTAAAAAAAGTCATTTGTTTTGAATTTTCATGTTACACTTTATCCTGCAATTTTATTGGCCATACAAGATGCATGTGCTATTTAATACACGTAATTCCAACTAACGAGCTTATACATGTCACCCAATACACGTGCCAAAACCTAATACATAATATATGTGCCATTCTGTCATGTTTTGGTTTATGTTTCATGCCTTTACATGCCACATAACACGTGCCTGTCCAGAAAAAACACATACCAACACCTGGACCACTTTTCTCATAGGGTCTACCCTTAATTGTAGTAACAATTAATTGCAATTTTCGAACTCAATTAATTATTGTAGTTTCAAAAATATGTAAATTTTTGCTGATCAGAAAAAAAGAAGAAATCAATGATTTCTTTATTCTGATTTCCATTTTTTTGCATATTCTAATAAATTCACAATTGAAATTCCAACACAAAATGTGTATTATGATAGCAAATTTTATAGCAAAATTTCACAATAAACATAATAGAATTTATGACTATGTTTTAATACAAACAAACTCAGACATACTATATATTATCATAATAGTTTGAGTGATGATCTACGCTAGTTACAACAATAGTAGCTTACCAACAAAAAACTTTCTGGCCATGTGACTTTTTTGTGGTACAACTAATCAAATTTTGAGATCAGATATAATGTGAAAATCAAACCAATCAAACCAATTAAATAAAGTGAAAAAATTAAGTAGTAAATCAAGTAGTTAGAGTTTTGGCTAAATGTTTAATTAGCATTTACTAATTTCAAACTTTGCAAAAAATTTTTTTTGTTAATGCACAGTAGGGTTCTGCAATTTGATTTGATCTTTAAATATTTGAATCAAATATTTGATCAAATTCAAATTCAAATTTGACTATATTTGATTTGATCAAATTCAAATATAGCCAAATTTGATTTGATTTGACAAATATTTGATTTGATTTGAAAATTACTATTAAAAATTCAAATTCAAATCAAATTCAAATTCAAAAATTTGAATCAAATCAAATTCGAATCAGGGTCAATTTGATTTGATCAAATTCAAATTGATCCAATATTTGATTTGATTTGAATTTGAGAAACTCTAATGCACAGTAGACGATTTATAGACAAACTTCAGAGTTATTAGTAATTTTTTATAAAAAAATATAAAAAGCAAAATTTTTATATTATACCTGATCCTAAAATTTAATTGGTTTGTGCTACAAAAAGCCACATAACCAGAAATTTTTTGTGGTGAGCTACATAGGTTCTAGGTTACAATTAATTCTGTCAAAATTGTAGATCATTGACCAGAAATAAAATTAGTTGTTATAATACTGGCCAAATGATCTGCAAAATTGTCAGAAGTATAAACAAGATATTTTAACCACGTTTAAATTACTATTTAAAAAATTTTCAGATCATGTGATATACATATGTGTTATAGTTATATTTATCATTATTGTTTACTTATATTAATAAAAAAGTTTTATTTAAAATGAATCATATCATTAATTATACAAAGTCAACAATCTGAAAAATTTTTAAGTAAGTGATTTATATCCTAGTAGTGCAATAGATAGTGCATTCGCACTATCCATCTTATACAGAATTGTAATTATTTATTAATTTACTGTAAATTAAAAAAATCTAACTGACCCAAGTTTTTAGTTTCTATATAAGGCCATACAAACTTAATTTTTTGTTTTGTATAACCTAGTGTTTCAAAATTCCAGTCAGCAGATTAGTTTTTTTTTTTAAAAAACTTACATGACTAAATTAATTCATATTCTTATTTAAGATCACACAAATTAATTCTTCAGTTTGCATAACATAGAATCAGAAATTTTGCTTTTTTTTATTAGACCTATTGAGTAATTCTAAAAATAAGATTATCATTGGGTAACAATAGAAAAAAATTAATTAGTAAAAGTGGAATAATCAGTACAATAGGAATTTAAAAAAATTAGAAAAATTGGATTAGCAAGTTATACAAAACAAAAAATTAACTTTGCATGGTCTAATACAAAATTAAAAATAACTTTGCATGGTCTAAGTCTACAAAAGTTAATTTTTCAGTTTGTATAACTGTGTTATATTATTTATTTTATTTATTTATAATTAATATCTATTATATCTATTAGTTATATTAGATCAAACATAGCTAATGTTAGTGTCTTTGCTACAAGAGTAAAATGGGTCAAATTATCACGACTATAAAAAAACAACAATACATACACAAAACCACGCAACAAAACCAAGGTGGGCAAAAGAGATTTGGCAAAGTAAGGCAAGTTGGTTTGTTATAGGTAGACAATATGTAATTATAACAAATGGACAGTTTATAGAAGTCACAGATTAACAATTTTTAATGAAGAAATATTTAATTTTATTATAATTTTATTGAATTCGAAATTCAATATTCTTACAATTTGGGTGAAATGCTACCTTATTTATAGAAAAATAAAAAGAAGAAAAAAGAAAGAAAAAGAAAAAATGCTATTATACTCATCATCCTTTATCGCATCATTTCTTTGAATTTTAATATAAGCCGCTCTTTTTACACAACTATGATGGCATACCTCTATGACCACAACCAATTTTATCCAAATTTGGCTTTTTATTTGTTAGCACTAAGCAACAAACATTTTGAAGTTACTTCTTTGGGCTTTGTTTAGTCTGGTGGGCTAAGATTTCCACAGGTTCATTTTGTGTACTTCATTTTCTTTTTCTTTGTTACCATAGTTTTGGAGGACCCATTCTGATCTTCTGACCTTGAATCATTTGGGACTTGTTTAATATCTTTGTTCTATTTTTTTTAAATCTTTGGGGCTTTTTGGGGCTAGTTGGTCCATATTCTTTCAGGCTGCTCTGG
The DNA here is from genome assembly GCA_003550325.1 of Gigaspora rosea. Classification (NCBI taxonomy): domain Eukaryota; kingdom Fungi; phylum Glomeromycota; class Glomeromycetes; order Diversisporales; family Gigasporaceae; genus Gigaspora; species Gigaspora rosea. Next base: position 120,384 of record QKWP01000572.1, read on the forward strand.
GGCTTATTTGTTTGTTGTTATTTCTTTTGATTTCTACAGTCCTAAACGTTTTGGTGCAGTGATTTCTTGTATCATGGGATCTCTGATTTAATAAATATAATTGATATATTATACCTGATAGATATGATTATTATTTTTATATACAGTACAAGTTACTCTCGTTATAGTGAACTCTCAATATAGTGAAGATTGGCTATAGTGAAGAATTTTTTAGATCAGAATTATTATTACTATAATAAAAGGCTCTCGATATAGTGATTCTCTCAATATAGTTAAGAAATTTTACAGCCTGAGGACTTCACTATAACAAGAGTGACTTGTATTATCTGACATGTATAAATATCACTGATATTTTTATCAGAAAATCAATAGTTCTCTACAACTCATATTTATTAAATAAAGCATTAGTATTTTCATACACTAATTAACAAAATCCAATGCTCATGTCTTCATATATGTATAAAATTATTTGTAATTGTTAAGTGATTTAATGATTGTGTTTGCGTAATTACTGCGCCAGTTCTCACATTACATAGCACTAGTAAAAATAGTTATAGTTTTTATAGATTAACTGTTACAACTATTACATATTAGTATCTTCATATACCTTTAGTTGTTTGCCTCTTTCATAAAAGCAAATCATATAAAAACCTCTATACACAATCACGTTTAATTTATTAACACATGAGGCTTTCAATTATTTTGAACCCCAGTTTCACTAAACTGTTTTAGAGGTGTTTGAGTATAACACTGATCATGACGGACTGTATCCATCCCTACTTATCACATATATTTAATAAAGCAATTTTTAGCTAATTATTCAGTTCTTAAAATATCAATATAACTTTTATAAAATTAAGGAAATTTGTTTTTATGACCTTTTCATTCGCATTATGCTTTTTAAATCTTTTGCCTTACATGTGTTTAATATTTACAAACCTTGTATTTTGTGCTATAATTTTTTTTTTGCATTTTCTTTAAATATAATTTTACACTTTAATGGCCTTTCAGCTGTACTTTTTGAAATATAACTTTTTATGACTTAATAAAATAAATAAAAATAATATCAAGTTTATTAAATGAATTTATTTATTTATTTTAATAAAATATACTTTTTAATAATCGATTACTTTTAACTTGATTCTATCATTTAACATCACTATATCAATCAATTATATATATTTATTAGACTCTTATACTTTTGACTCTTTTGACAAAATTTTGACTTGATCTAAAGTGATTGTACCTAATTCTGTAGATCACTCTAATTCCATGGATTATAATATTTCGTAATATCTCATAATCCAATTTGGATAATTTTGGTATTATTCGAATCATCTCACTGAGATGATTCTAACTGTACCAAAACTGTACCAAAATTAGTCACAGTATCCTGAGATAAACGATATATTTATTATTTTTTGATATCAAATATATTTTTGTAAGATTGTGCATCTCATGATCCTGTGATCCAATTTGGGTGATTTTGGTATCATTCTAGTTGTTTCACTGAGATGAATCTAATAGTACTAAAAACATCCAAATTGGATTACAGAATCCAGAGATATAAGGTGTTTTCTGTGATCAAATCTATTTCCATGGATTGTATATCTCGTGACTCTGTGATCCAATTTGGATGATTTAGGTATTATTCGAATCATTGCAGTGAGACAATTCAAATGATACCAAAATCATCCAAATCGAATCACAGGGTCCTAAGATACATGGTCCATGGAAAAAAATTAATTTTTTGTACATACTGTACCATACATTTAAGTGGCCAAGTCTATTAATAAAATCTTGTCCAAATCCTGTAAAAAATTTTATATTATACTGTATATAATTTAGTGTAATGAACATATTACTTAGCAAACTTTGTTCAATTTACTTAACAAAAAATCAAGTTCATTATATATCCATGGAATTAGGCCCGTGGCTTTAAAATTCTTATAAATTATATGGGTTGTAACTTTTATTATTAAAAAAACTTTTTAGTATATAATATATAAAAAAATTTTACAGTTAAATAATAAATTGATTGTATATTTTATATATTAAATTTTACAAATAAATACAATCTTTTGATGAACTTTTATATGTGACAAATAAAAATCCACAGAATTAGGTACATTCACTTTATTGACTATTAGTTGCAGCAAATTTTGGTTTAAACGATGCCGCATGTCAAATTTAGTTAAAAATCAAGAATAAAGATAGTGCTAATATTTGTTTAAGCATCATTCTTCTATGATTTGCTGATAATTGTAATAATTCTTGTTTACTTCGATACCCTATAAGAAAATTAGACCAGATCGCATGGGTTGCATCGGATAGGTGGGGAACGGGCTGGCCCAACGGGCCCAAGGGCTTTTTTTGGAAATTAATTCAGGCCATCTTTCAAAACACTGGTCATATGGTAACTTACCATGTGACCAGTGTTTTGAAAGATGGCCCAAATTAATTTCCAAAAAAAGGGGACGTCTAAAACGGAGTAGATTCTTATAATATATTTTATCGAATTAACTTTAGGGTTAGGGTCATCTTAAGTTAGGGTTAGAGAGATTCTTAGGTTATAATATATAAGCAAAATTGCCTTCCCGACATTTTTAATTAAAACACCAAGGTAGGTTTAGACTGCCATTTTTTGTATTTTTCAAGGTTTTCGCTTCGCTTTTTTGTTTGCTTCGCCGAAGATCATCAAAATTCGATAATTTGATTGGCCAATTGTCACGTGATTCTACTCCGCTTTAGACGACCACCAAAAAAAGCCCTTGGGCCCGTTGGGCAGGACCCTAGGCACGGGCATTTGCGGCACGGGTCAAAATCCGGTATGGTCCGAATTGGTACGGATTCCGTGGACCGTGTGGGCCGTATGCCCGTGTCAATTGGACCACAAATGGCTCGGGTTTTGCAGCAGTTTACTAGTCGAATCGGCACGGGATTTGGCAACGTAAATTCACGTGCCACCGCGATAAAACATAAATTTACATAAGTAATCAATATCAGATGAACAAGCTAACTGCATATGAAGCAAAATTTTGTAAGTTAAGACACACAGGGAAGATTCATCAGTGAAATCATAAGATATCGCTTTTTTTTTAAAAAAAAATCCTTTACTGATCTTTCACTCTCCACGAAACGAGCCAACACGTATCACAAGCCAACACGTGTGTAACGTACACGTACGTGTCATCTGAACATGCCATTTAATATGACATGATATTACGTACCACCCTTTGCCGTAATTTCCGTACCATTTTTACCGTGCCATTCCGTGAAACGTTCCTGTGCGTGCCATAAGATCAATGCCATTTCGAGCATTCCCGACACCAACCGTACACAACCCGTGCCATTTTTCTTATAGGGATATATCAAGACAAGACCTCAATCTGCACTTGGGTAGTTTTTATATAATCTATTTAAATTGTATAATATCATAATTTTTGCAAATGCATAAAAAAATAAAATAAAAATAAGAAAATCAATAAGTTAGTTTGCAGATAACGAATAAAAAGCATGAAAGCGCTTGAATAATAAATTTATCTCCATTAGAACCGATTTACATATTAGCAAATATTTTCATTTGATAAACAAAATCAGAGGTTTAATAAATTTCTTCAAACTAATCTCGTTAAATTATTCAACGAAACTCCTAAAAAGGGAAGTAGACAATTAAAAACACATAATTAATGTAAATTTATGTAGCTTCACATTATTTTAAGCAACGAGAATGAATATTATTTTATCTTACGAAGCGTACTATGCTAAACGTTTCATTCCGTATCAATACTTATTATTATTTAAAAACTTATGATGAATATGAAACATATTATACTTTTTCTTTCACAAATATAAGTGAATTAGCCCATGCAAGGCTATTTTTGATTACACAATTTTGTCTATCTATATCTCTGATTATTTGGTTTTCCTGACAGGCTTTAATTTCCCGGTGTATCAGACAGCTAATAGAAGTACTAATAACAAATATTACATCTTCTGATTTGTATAATACAAGCTAATAAATAATTAGTAACTTTAAATTTTTTTTCTCCGTTATATATAACTGATGATTTGGTAGGAAATTCGTTAACATTAATAAGATACAAATTTTATAAGATCGATGAAACACTATAAAGAGATGATTAATATTGAAAAATTTAAGAATCAGAATATCCAGAATTCATTATAATAATCTTGTTGAAAGAGAATCAGTTGTACTGTATTTTTGTTGTCTTATTGGTTGAATTGATTCGTCAAGATCGTTGAAGGATATGAATGACCTGTGAAACGTAACGACACGGATTGATTTTATCTTGTGTATCTTCAAGTCATTGAGTTATACGTAACAATTTATACACTCGCAAACTTGGATATTCAATTATTTCTTAAAATCTTTGCTAATAATCTTTTTATATATTATTTAAGGCCATTATTATTTTCAGTTAGGTGTTTAATGGAATCAGATAGAGAAGGGAAATCGCTAAGCATATTTTTGAGTAGAGAATGAAGAGGCATTGGAATACTATTTAAATTCTACTGATGATGTGAATCCTGATATAAAGAACGACATTGGATGGTATTACGAATATGGAAAAGGGATTGCCAAAGATGAGAAAAAAGCATATGAATGGTATTTTAAGGCTGCTACAGAAAACAGTTTTTGTGGACAAAATAATCTTGGATGGTGTTTTGAAAAAGGCATAGGTGTTGTCAAAGATGAAAGGAAAGCATTTGAATGGTACCTTGAATCCGCAAAAGGTGGAAATTCCAGTGGTCAAAATAATCTTGGGCGTTGCTATGAAATTGGAATAGGTGTTGTTAAAGAAGAAAAGAAAGCATTCGAATGGTATTTAAAATCTGCTAATTGTGACAATCCAAGTGGACAATATAATCTTAGTATATGTTATAGGAATTATACTGGAACATTTCCAAATGAAAGAAAAGCTATTGAGTGGCTACAAAAGTCGAAAGATAATTATGATAAATGTCAAGATGGAAATGAATTTGATACTAATGTGGACGGTTTTCTAAAAGATATAATGTTTAAAAATTCGTTACCATGGATTCCATTCAATGAGCTAAAAAACATTCTATAATTATATATTCAGCATACTCGCATGAATCAGGTGCAAGAATAAGAAAAGTTAGGTTAGACCGATTAACTGGGTCTGTCGATGCTGATAGTCATGAAATGCTTTTGAATGTGGTAAGATTGATAACGTCAAATGCTTTATGCATACTTACACTCCCTATAATACTTACTAATAATAATACACTTTAAAGTTAAACGCATACTATATTACTAGGAGCAAGAATCCTACATTTCTTCAGTGTTATGGAGTATCAAGGAATGAAACTACAGGTCATTATATTATTGTTATACAAGATGTACTAGCGAATTCCTTAGAGCAAAATCTTAACTCTGTTGCAAGGATGGGATGGAATGAAAAATTAAGTTTATTATTATATATAGCTCGCGACCTTCAACTAATCCATTCTTGCAACATTATTAATTGCGGTTTATATAAGAGGGATTTACTACAAAATAATCTTACTAGTTCATATATAGCATTCTGCTCATTGCTTTTACCTGTCGATAAAACATTAACAACAAAACCTAAATCAATTAGAAGCATATATCGCGTTGCACCCGAAGTTCTAAATGGAGGTCTATTCACAAAAGCATCAGATATTTATTCATTTGGGTTAATTATGTGGGAAATTTCTTCAGGAAAGTCTATGACAGATTATTTTCAAGAATATTATGATGATGAGTTACAATTTTCTTTTGCTGTTCTCAATGGAATCCCGGTACGACCAAATATAATTGAAAACACAGTACAATCTTATTCGGACCTCATGAAACGATGCTGGGACAATGACCCCAATAAAAGGCCATCAGCTTCAAAAATCCGTAATATTCTCACTAACTGGAAAAATGATATGCTAAAGTTTTATGAATTTGAATCAGTCAATTATGATGAACCTGATGAGGAAGAATATAAACTGCATGATATATGTTATATTTCAGATGTTGATCAAGATTACGAACTTTTATCAGTTACATCATCTATGGGCGATAATATTCAAAATGTAAAATCTATACCAAAAGATTGGCTTGAAAAAGCTATTTCCGATCAACATATTAACTATATCGAACATAGTAAATTTACTAACTCAATTGTGGTCGGAAAAGACTGTGAATTAACGGTTGCCCTTAAATGTCTTAAAGTTGATACAAGCATAGACGAAAAAATCATTAAAGGTTTTACTGATGAGGTATTAATTTGTTATATTGAAGCCTTAATTTCTTCTTACAATAAAATTATAAAGTCCTATAATTCAAATAATTAGCTTAAATTATTACGAAGAGTTTCGTGCCACCAAACATTATTACATTCTACGGTGTTACTAAAGGTAGATAACCGATTTATAATTTTTTGAAGGTATCAAATAATAATAGAACAGTGTGAATCATGAGTTGCGAAATAGTAAATTCACTTTGTAGATTCGGTTAGGATGAATCCGTGTTTTATTATAGTTTTTATCATATTTGATATTTCAAAATTTAGGTTATGCCCCGTCGTATAATATTAATATTAAAAAAAATATATTATTAATCAAAAATTGAATATATAGACGACAACGGGAATTATAATATGATTCTAGAATATGCTAATGAAGGAACATTACGAGAATACCTAAAAAGAATTTTACAATATTACAATGGGCAGATAAACTTCGTATCGCTAAGGAAATAGTACTCGGACTTTTATTTTTACATGATAAGAATATTATTCATAGAGATCTGGTAAATATATGTATATTTTATAGTATTTACAGTTATTTGTTAATTTATTAATGTTACTTTAATTATTATATTTTAATATTTAGCATTCGAAAAATATCTTAATTCATCAGGACAACCAAAGATTACAGATTTCGGACTATCAAAACAAATTAATGAAATTACTTCGAACTCAATCATACATGGGGTGCCAGCATATATCGAACCTCAATGTTTTGATGATTATAAATATAAACGTAATATGAAATCTGATGTTTATAGCCTTGGAGTAATTCTTTGGGAAATTTCAAGCGGAAGATCTCCATTTTCATCCTTTGAATCTTCATTTACACTTGCTGTTCACATATTCCGAGGAAATAGAGAAGAACCTATAGAAGGTACACCGCCTCAATATATCGAACTTTACAAAAAATGTTGGGATAGCAATCCTGACAATCGCCAGAAACAAGAGTAATTTTCAATACTTTGAACCAGATTTTATCTAGCCTAGAAATATTTACTGAGAATGGCGAAATTTCCTCAAGCCATCATAACAATAGAGGTACATATGAGATGATATCATCTCCGCTTTATTTATCTGATACATAAATAAAAAATTTTAAAAATGCATTATTACATTCTTTTTCTTTTATTTAATAAAGAAATTCGGGCTAATAATTCAGTTCTTGAAACTTATCAATGTGAGCTTTTGTAAAAAATAGAGAAAATAGTTTTTATATCCTTTTTTCACATAATTTCTTGTGGAAAATTTTTGCTTAGCTATACTTTTTAAATCTTTTGTCATCCATTTACAGCACTTGTATTTTGCGCTATATAATATACATGATTTTTTGCGCTTTTTTTTAAATATAATTCCACACTACTTTTGATGGTCTTTCAGTTGTGCTTTTTGAAAACATAACTATTTACGACTTAATAAAATGAGTAAAATAATACAAAGTTTATAAAACAAAGTTATTTATTTATTTTTAATAAAATACATTTTTTTATTGTCGTACTTTAATTTGATCTCATTACTTAACATCATTATATCAATCACAGATATATATTCAATTATAACTCATTAGATTTTTATTTGACCCTTTTGGAATTAATGTTGACTTGAGCTATTGACTATTAGTTGCGGAAATTTTGGTTGGCGCATCACAAAAATCAAGAATAGGAATAGTGTTTAAGCATCATTCTTCTATGATTTACTGATAATTGTACACTCATTTGTTCGAAATTTTTGTATTAAAATTTTTGCAAATGCATAAAAAAATAAAAATAAAAATAAGAAAAGCAATAAGTTAGTTTGCAGTTAACGAATAAATAACATGAAAACGCTTGAATAATAAATCTATTTCAGTTAGAACCGATTTACATATTAACAATAGTGATGCCTGGCGAAATGACGAAACCATAAGTTTCGTCATTGACGAAACTTGACAAAACTTGACGAAACTTATGGTTTCGTCATTTCGTCAAGGCAAAATTAGTTTCGCCAGGCATCTATAATTAACAAATAGTATTTTCATTTAACTTATAAAAAAATCATAGGTATAATAATTTTTCTTCAAATAATCTTGTTAAGTTATTCAACGAATATGTTTCGTAACAATACAAACTCCTAAAAAAGAAGTCGACAACAGAAAGCATGAATTTTGATAATTAACATAAATTTATGTAACTTCACACTTTCGAGCAACGTGAATAAATATTATTTCATCATACTACTGTATGCTAAAGGTCCCAGTTTTTTTAGCATGTCTGAAATCTGTGACAAGTTAGGCCACAGATGTCAACTACTTGACCGATTGTATACATATCCGACGTCTATTTAGACCATTACGTATAAAGTTCCGAGTGTATGAAGCGAATAGGAAAGTAAAATTCTACGTAATTGTATTACATGATTAATACTATTTCCTGACGATAAAAATAAGACTTTGCACTATACTCATTTTTTTCGTTGTTTTAACAGTAACCTACATACGCGATATTTTTTAATTCGATTAGCTCCGCACTTTTTCATCGCTTTGGCAGAAGAAATATTTTTTGTCCATTAGTGCATATCTAAATATGGGATGCGTCAATAACGTAACGAACACCACAGGTTTTTGTTATATGAATTTTAATATAATAAAATTATAATACTTGAAATAACAAATTTAATACTGTATATGTTAATATACTTTAGGTGTTTTCTTGGGACCTTATACTAGTGTATTGATCCGTAATCCGTTAATCCGGATGGATCCGATAATTCTTTAATACGGATATCCATTAATTTTAACCGGATAGTGATACAAGTTGTTTTGATGATATACATTTGAAAACATCAAAAAGTAATTTTGAATTTGTGTCCGTCCACTCATGTGATTAGATCATAAACTCTACTCTTAATTGGTTGATAATTATTAAAATATAAAAGACGAATTGGCTGTTAGGAGATTTCAATCTTAAGAAATATACTGGGTCCTGATCCAGAAATTTATATTCTCTTAAAAGAATTATTAGATGCACCAGATTTGTCCAATTAAATTTCCACATGTGTATCACATTTATATAAGTAAACACGATATTTGAAATTTTTATATCTTCTCGATTCGTAATCCGTTAATCCGGGATTGAATATGGAAAATTAGTGTTTTAGCTCATAAAAATTAAATTTTATTACATTAAGAGTTGTTTAAATATTTTAAACTAAAGTAATCCAAACAAAATTATCATTTTATAATCTTTTATTTAAAAAATATTAAAATGTTGAATTAGGACATACAAAATTAATTTCTTGGATTTCATAACCCGGCCGGGTCTAAAAATCAAGAATCTAAATTTCAATTTTTTAAAAAAAATTAGCCAATAGAAATATATAGCAAGTACTACCGTACATCCGGCGTGGTAATGCTTAAAAATTTATGACAATTACTACCTTAACGCCATAAATTTAATTCAGTGCCAATGGTTGCGGCAGCTTATGCTGGAATTTTAGTTATTTTATTATGAAATTATAAAATTTTAGAGGGCTTTTTCAGGGGGTGTTTTTTTATAGTTTGGTTAGTGTTTAGGGTTAGGTTATTAATAAAAGAGTATATGTGGATTTTAGTAGGTATTATAGATTTAAATAGAGACCCCGGTTTCAGCATAAGCCAATTTCAGCATAATCCGCCACAATGGTCTATTAACATCAATTGTGCGCTTTAATATTTTATTATAATATATTTGTGCCTTTGATTGATCGTGCACCAGGCTCATCATGCACAATTAGATCAAATCATGCTTACTTTTATTGTTCGATTTAATATATGTTAACATGTGCAAATGTGCAGTATGTGCATCATGCACATCGTATTTGATATGCACGATTAGCACAAAATATGCGATATTTTTAAGAGTTAGGCGACGGAATGGCTCAAAATGTTCAAAATGTGCGATATTTTTAAGAGTTAGGCGACGGAATAGCTCAAAATGTTCAAAATGTGCGATATTTTTAAGTGTTAGGTGACGGAATGGTTTAAAATGTTCAAAATGTGCGATATTTTAACATTAATTGACTAAGCAGGCTAAAAAGGTTTTGTAGCATCGACTTAGTTTATATTTTAGGCTTCGACTGCCAATATGAGGTGACAACTAATAAAATTATTTTTGAGTTTACATGTGCTGATCGTACTGGGCCTGTGCTGCACCACACGTGTTTGGAAAATTTTAATGCAGACTAACCAGATCTTAACAGAATACGTAACATGTGAGTTCTGACAGAATTTATCACTGAAACATTCATAATAGAAACTATTTGCAACAAACTCAACTTTAACATATGGGATCTTTGTTAGGAAAATGTCCCTCTAAGGCTATATGGATTTTATTAATAAAACTCAAATTTATCAACTAATAGTTCAATCTAAACGAATTTTTTTATTTCGTAAAGCTCACTAATCTCTACAGTATAAAAAAAGATTATTTGAATTAGATCATTTTTGATAGCTGGCAAATTTGAATTTTGTTTATCAAATCTACATGGCCTCGGAAGGTCATTTTCCTAGCAAAGATCCCATATTGTGCCCACCAAATAACGAATAAGTTGTAGCAAAATTTTTATGTACTAATCTAACTCAACTATCAAATATAGCTGTTCAATAGAAAAAAAGAGAAATCTATTTTGTATCCAGTTAAAAGTTTTAAAAAACCATGCTAAGTCATTTTTACATTTTGCTAGCAGCATTAATCGAACTCAAAATGTTCTGAGTAGAGACTGCAATGTTGTGATCAAAAATGTAACAACGTGACTTGACGTGGCCTTTTTAAAATATATTTTTCTCTTTTCTATTGAAAAAGTTTTATAACAGAAATTTTTACATTAAATAATGATGATAATCCTAATGCGATCAACCTAACTTAACCATACACTGTGGTCACTAGAATAGCAGCAACTGAATTTTAATGATAACTTATGCAATAATTTCTATAACCAAATTTTCATAGTAGGTAGGTTTCTATAACAAACTTTTTATAGAAATCATAATATTTTTTAATACTAACTCAACTTTAAACATAATATATGCTGCATTATCTGTATCAGAATTCTTTACAGCGAATTGTTAAAAATCAAGATAAGTAATTCCAATGCAACCAACTTAACCACATACTATTGTTATCAGAATAGCAAGTAAATTCTGACACAGATTTTTTTTATAGTAACTTATAGTAGAAATAACAATAACTAACTCAATATTAACACTAACTTTGGTTACTAGAATATTGAGTAAATTTTGTAATAGCATTTTATTATAGTAACTTATATTGGAGATCATAATAATTCTGTAAGAGAATTCTTTATTTTATCTTAATAGAAATTTAATAATTCCAATACAACCAGCTTAACCTTAATCATATACTGTAATTACTAGATAGTAAGTAAATTCTGTAACAGAATTTTTTATAGTAAAAATCAAATATTAACTCAACTTTAACTACTGTATGTTCCATGTTAGTGAACAAGTTCTATAACAGAATTCTTTATAGTAAATCATGATAATTTCAATGCAACCTTAATTACCTAATAGGCCACTGAAATAATAAGTTCTGTAACAATTTTTTATATAGAAACAACAATGATTCCAATGCTAACTTAGCTTTAAATGCTAAATATACCATATTAGCTAGATAATTTTATAACAAAAGTCTTTATAATAAATCATTATAAAAATTATGCCAATTTTAATCCTTTGGTAATTGAATAGTGAGTAAGTTCTGTAACAGGATTTTTTTATAGTAACTTATAATAAAAATTATAATAGTTTCAATACTAATTTAATTTTAACCACTATATATACTATATTGGTATTCAAATTAATTATATATTGTGTATTCTACAATAGATGACAGATCAGTAATAGAATTTTTAATAATAATAATATTTAAAAAAGCAAATAAGATGGGTTGCATGAATATGCAACTTATTATACTAGTTTTTAGATTATTGTCTAAATTCAGAAGGTCATATCACCAGGCCTCAAGGCCAAGTTTAATGTTTCACAATATTAGAACCAATAAAGATTCAAAAAACCTATTTACTTGGTTATATAAAGGAGATTAGCATAGTTCAAAAGCCTTGTAGATCACTTGATTACAATGGTGACATGTTGCCAATGTGATTCTATATAATTAGCCAATCATTTTACAGATTGGCAATCATATAGAAACAATGATCATTCTTTTAATAATCATTGTTTTTTTTGCACTTTTTTATTTTGTAATTTATTAATAATTACTGTAGTTTTTTACTTCTTTTTAAAAGTCATTACAGGAATTGGAGCTGTCATTAAAGCCTTGAAGCTGTTATTTGAGTTGTTATTGAAGCCATTATTGAAGCCTTGAGTTAGAGGCACGAGTCATGCAATTTGGATTGCTCAGCCTTTTTTATTCTTTTTGTATTTTAGTGACTGGTGGATTTTTTAAATTCATTAATTTATCATTTCCTTTAGTGTATTTTTTTTATTATTACTCTTTGATTTTTCATAGTCTTTTTGTAGTGCTCTTAGTAAGTTTGTATCTTTTTTAGCAAATATTTATAAATTTTTTTATCATTGTTTTTTCTGTAAATTATCATTTTTATGGGTTCTTTTAAATTTCTTTTGTAATATTTTTAGTAGTTCTGAGTTTGCTTCAAGAAATTACTTTCTTGTAAAACTTGGTTTAAAACAAAATAGCATAAAAAATATACAAATATAACATGTTTAACAGCTTGGTATCAAACATGTGATCTTTAAAAAACTACACAAGAATAGACATATTGAAATGAAGATATTGATATCATATTAAAAATTTTTAATTTTTTAAATTTTTTGGATGTTTTTTTTTTAATTTTTTTGGGGGGTTTTTTTTTTAATTTTTTTGGTTTTTTTTAATTTTTTTTTGGTTTTTTTTTAAATTTTTTATTGTTTTTTTTATATATATTTTATTTTCATTTTTTCCATTTTTTTATTTTTTTTATCTTTTTTTTATCTTTTTTTTTTATTTTTTTTATTTTTGGGATTTTTCATTTTTTATCATTTTTTTCTTTAGTTTTTTTGTTTTTTTTTTATTTTCAGTTTTATTTTTTTATTATTATTATGTAACAAAAAATTTTTCAAAAAATAGCTAAAATTGCTTCTAACCTAAAATTTTGTCTATAGAACTGCTTTTTTTTATGCAAAAAAAATTTCTTGCTAAATTTTACTATATATAAATCCTATCCTAATTTTTAACCTTTATTCTTACCCTAATATTAAAGAGATTTAATTTTTATTTAATACAAACTGTTTGTTTTGTTTATTTTGTTTTATACATTGTAGATCACTAGTAATGATTACTACAGATAATATATATCGGTAGTAATTTTTTATTATTATTATTTATCTTTTTTAAATGTTTTCTTTTTTTGGATTTTTTAATTCTTTTTATGGAAGTGTTTTTATTATTTTATTATTATTATTATTATCTTTTTTGCTTTTTTCTTTTTTCTTTATCTATTTTTTTTTATTTTTATCTATTTTTTTTTATTTTTTTATTTTTTTCTTTATTTTTTTGCTTTTGTTAGTTTTTTTATTTTTATTATTATTATTTTTTTTAAATATTTCATTTTTTCATTTTTTAGTTTTATTGTTAATTTTTCAAAAAGTTTTTTTGTATGTTTTGTTTTTTTAGTTTTTTATTTTTTATTTTATTAGTTTTTTGTTTAATTGGTAGTTTGTTTTTTGTTTATCTTTAGAAAAACATTTATTATTTTTTTTTTTTTGCTACATGTTTTTTTTATTGTTAACAATTACTCATTATAATTAGAATCACTAATTGGGGTAGGACCCCGAACAATACATATAGAGGTTACATTGGCTTTAATATAAACTTTTTAAAATTTTTATCCACTTTTTATTAGAGCTAATTAACCATATTTTACATATAAGCTTTAATATTTAATACAATTTAACCAATTATCAAATATAACAATACATTTTTTTAAAAATTTTTCTCAAAAAAAAATTTTTTCCAAAAAAAAATTTTTTTCAAAAAAAAATTTATTTCAAAAAAAAATTTTGACTAAAAAAAAATTTTTTTCAAAAAAGATTTTTTAAAAAAATTTTTTTTTTATCCAAATTTTAAATATAGCCTATTTAAAACTTATTAATTTTATCCACTTTTAATAATATAA
>QKWP01000572.1:137844-172844 GCA_003550325.1 Gigaspora rosea
AAAAAAAAAAAAAAAAAAAAAAAAAGAACCAAAAAAAAACTAATTTACATTCTCTAAAAAAAAAAATAATAATAATAAAAAAAACCGAGTTTCATTCACTAAAAAAAAACAGATTTACAAGTTACTCTCATTATAGTGAACTCTTGATATAGTGAAGATTGAAGATTGGCTATAGTAAGGAATTTTTTTAGAACAGAATTATTATTGCTATAATAAAAGGCTCTTGATATAGTAAATTTCTTAATATAGTGAAAAAATTTTATAGCCTAAGGACTTCACTATAATGAGAATGACTTGTATATGATTTATATTTTTAAAAAAAAAACCAAAAAAAAAGTTAGATTCTCTAAAAAAACTAAAAATTAGTTTTATTCTTTAAAAAAAAAACAGAGTTACATAAAAAAAAGATTTACATTTTTTTATAAAAAAAAAACTTAAATTCTTTAAAAAAAAAAAACAATAAAACCTTCATTCTCTAAAAAAATAATATTTTATTCTTTAAAAAAAAATTAATTATACTTTACATTTTTATTAGCTCATTTCAAATATAAGATTTATAAAAATTACTCATTAGCATTCTTTTAAATATACTCTTTTTGCCTATTAGCTGTTTTCAAATATAACTCTTTTTTAAAAAAGGGCCTCAATTAGAAATTTTTCAAATATAACCTTATATAGATTGTTCAGGGTAGTGTTTCAACTCAGATCAGGTGACAGGACCCTGAAGAACTCTGATACAACTTAGATGTTTTTAAAAAAGAAAATTTTGCATAGAAATTCGTTACATATTGCATTTTTATATAGTAAATTTTCAAATTTTGCTCTATTTTATACATCTATTTGACTAAAATACTGCTAAAATTATACAAACTCAGATCTGAGTTGAATTAGAGTTTTTCAGGGTCCTTGAGTGAACCATATGGGTCACTTGACCTGCGGGTCATGGGTCAAATATGTCAAAATTATTGATGATAAAAAAAATTTCTTTTAGATATTTTTTATAACAGAAATAGAGTGATATATAAATATCACAAAGTATATGGTTATTAGGCCTCTGCATGAGCTGGGTAGGGCCGGGTAATAGCAATACCCAAGCTCTACCTATTTGTGTAAGGGCTTGACTTCTGAGCTCTTACCCTTACCAGGACCAGAAAATCTTTATTATAGGTCCCTGCCTTCACTATATTCGAACACTATTATAAATTTAGAAAATGTGACCGACTTTAAATAGATTCGATTATTATAAGTCTTTGTAATGTCATCGGCTTTATATGATTCGCAGAAAAATTGGTCACCGCCTATAAATAGATTCGCATATATAGATTACCAAAAAAGGTACTAGTCATAATCTGATTCGCATTATTATACATAATCGTTATTTGTCATATGACTATAGCGATAGTCTTTTTTAAGTAAATCTTATGATCATTTATTATGCATGATTATTATAATTTTGGATTGATTTAAATTGATTTATATCTGATATGTATCACCCATATAATGAAACCGGTTCTTCACTTTTTGATAAGTTCACGAGAATAACATGAAGATGTTTTAAACGAGTTTTTGCAATTATTTTGATGATGAGCTAAATGTCACTAACCATAAGAAGTGTTTAAAGATAAAAGAGCAAAGCAGAGGAGAATAAACTTCCTATTATTGTATAGTTGAGTATCAAGAATGAGAAGAGTTTCTTTAAACTTATCATAATTAATTAATGCTAATATTTCTAGCAATTTATTTAATTCACTGCATTCTTATTTTTATAAAAGATAGTAATTTTCAAGAATTGAATAGCTGTTTTTAAGAATAGAATAGCTGTGGATGGTGCTACAAATGGTATAGGTACAGAAAAAAGTGAGAAGAAAGCATTTGAATAATGCTTAAAAAATTTTTGGACAATTCCAGTACAACAATATAGAAGCAGTATTTTTGAATTAAAAGCCGTAAAGAATTTTAAAAGGTAAATTTTATAATTCAATACTTATAAAATTTTAACTATTATTTTAATTATATTTGAATATTTGATATGATTTTATGTATTACTGTATCAAATAATAGTTTTAGTCAATAAATGAGATTCTTTTTTTAAACCCTTTTTACGGATGCCAGGAGGTGTAATTAATGAGATTCTTATATAAGAATTTCATAATATTTAAGAAAAACTATTCTAAATTGGGATTAGTATTAAAAGCGTAAATTTTAAATATAATATAAGCTAAGTAAAAAAATTTTTTTGATATTTTTTTTTATTATTAATTAATTAAAAAAAATGTCACTTCCTTATGATCAACGTCAAAATCAGTTTACCTCTTTTCCTAATTTTCAAAAATTCACTTGGTGATATTTATCAAATTTCTAATTTTCAAAGACATTCGCAAAGTAGTAATTGTACATACCATACAAATAATCAACCAAGTATAAAAGCCTTCTTTTCAAAAAGTGAATCAAAAAATACTAATAATGATAAAAAAAATGTTACAATTAGTAAACAATATTCCTTTATATGTCAAGGTCTTAATGATTTAGAATATATCAATTATGTTGTAAGTAGTCCAGCTAGTTTCGGTAGTGGTAAAAAACCTGAAGCAATAGCAAAAGAACTTTTTCCAGAAAAATTTCTGGAAAATGCTTCTTTTACTAGAAAAAAACTTAATAATAAAGAACAAAAAGAATTTGAAAGAGCATTAGAATCTGAAGCAACTTGGCGTTTGGATAAAGAAATTTTGGCAGTATACCATATGCAATGTGAAAGAAAAACAAGTAACGAAAATGCTATATGTAATAAATGTAAAGAATTAAGATCTAATAAACGTTAAATGAAGCACTTAAAGCTGTAAGTCTATTATGTATTTGATCTGTTAAATTATTTTAATAAGATTTTTAAAAACTAAAATATTATTATTTAAGAAACGGGCAACAAGTAGTACTGTTAAATTTACTCCTCATCATTATTATAATGAACCGTTATTAAAACTTCTTAAAAATCCAAATTTGAAACAAATTTGGGCTTCTACGAATAATAATAATAGTGATGAAGAATTTTGGATTAGATTGGCTCAATTTGGTTTAAGTGGAGCATTTAATGGTGATAGTACTTTTACTGAACTTGTAGCTTTAATGGTACAAATTAAAGAAAAAAAGTTTCAGGATAAAAGCTTAAAAAGGCTTCATTATTCTGAACATTTAATCCATTTTTTTAGTTTGTTATCTGAAAGTAGTCGTGAATATGAAATTTTTAGAAAAGCTTTTGCTGGACTTTCAATTCAAAGAATTCGGTAATTATTATTTATTTATTTAAATAATTTATACACAAATTAATAATTATTAATTTTTTACAAATAGAAAAATTTGTCAAACAGATTCTATTATAATTACTAATCCGAGTTTGGTATTAGAGAGTTTTTTAAAATTCTCACAAGTTGTGTCAAGTATTAATTGGAATAGACCGATTGTAGTTATGATGGACTCTATTAAATTGCGACCAAAACTTGTTTATTCTGGAGAAGTTAATTATATTTTTGGGTCAATTTTATTACATTCAAGACAAGTATTGAAACTCTTGAAGGCATACATCCAAAAATTAAATATATTTTAGAAAATGATGCAGTTACTACACAAGTTCGTGGTATAGCATTAAAGGTTAGTAGCTATCAAAATAAATATAGTAGTAGTGATTGTACTTGCAAAGAAATTTCTACTCGGGTACTATTAAATTATCCAGATACCTCGATAATTTATTAATAAAAATATCTATGCGAATATAATCATTAAAATATAGTATTTAATGAAATTGATTAATTATACTAATTTTTATTTAGATTCCTATTGGAAAAGTTCCACCAATGATGGTAGCAATGCTTCCTACGAAGGGTAATGAAGATGCTAAACAGATTGCATGCTTAATACGTCAAATAATTGAATTCTCACATTTAGCAAATTTGAATATTTTAAGTTTTGGTGCTGATGGTGCTCGATCTGAGTTTAATGCACAGTCAATTATTACAAATGAAGCTTTAGATTTTCTTGAATATAAAGATTCTTTTTATAAAATTCATTTTAAAGCACCATTATATAATAATAAACCATTTATTCGAATTCAAGATCCAAGGCATGCCAAAAAAACAGCTAGAAATCAAATATTTTCTGGTGCAAACTTTTATCACTTGGAATTAGCACTGTACATTATGATCAACTTTTTAAATTATCACATCAGCTACAGCATTTTCTCCTAAAACGTGATGTACTTAATGTTGATAAGCAAGATGATGGTGCTGCATTACGTACCTTTCATTCAAATAATTTAAGCCAAATTCTGGTTAATAGTACTGTATTGGATGAATTGGCTGGACTTTTTATATACTTATTTATATTAGGTAACTATTTTAAAAATTTTAATTTATTTTAAGTAATATATAATTTATTTATAATTTTATTTCTTAGACGAATTGTGTGATGCTTATTTAAATAGAACAATTGATCACAAAACACGTATTGAAATAGTATTACGTGCTTATTCTTTTCAAATATATGGAAAAAATATATTGAACGTTGTGTTATTCAATATTCTACAAAATGGTATAATTTACAAAAAAGTTTTATTTCACTTCAAAGTTATGATATTTTTGTTGGCATGGTAGAATCTTTAGTAATGCTTATTATAGCACATCGTGAATTTTATTCACAATTTCCTTTATTACTATGGGAACATAGAACTGAAGCATTAGAGCATATATTTGGAATTTCACGAAAAATACTTACTGATTTTAATTTTTATGAATTTTTTAAAATACAATAAAGAGTATCATTTCGTGATAAAATTTCATGTGCTGGAATAATTGATACTAGTAAAGAATGAAATTCCGCAGCAGGTATTTATTTAATAATTATTTTTAGATTAAGTTTAAAGTTTTTTGTTAACTATAATAATATTTTTAGGTTATATTTTTGATATTGATAGTACATCACTTTCATCTGAGATAATTGAAAGACTTCACACATGGCCTACTACTAATGACATACAAGAATGCACCCAAATATATAAAGAAGAGTTTTCAATTCCAGAATTTACTCAACATATGGAAACAATAGTTGATAATACGGATAGCGAATATGAAGAAGATAGTAAATATAATTTATTTATATTATGTTATATATTATTATTTATTATATAATTAATTAATATGATTATTATATAGAATTACTTGATACTTTTGGTACTTTTGATAATGAAGCTGGTTCAAGTCATTCAATTACTGTTGGTAATGCAGCTTTAGAAGTAACATGCATATTATCGAATTTAAAAGAGAATAACAATCAATTACATGAAGATGAAATTTTAGATGAAAATGAAATTTTAGATAAAAATGAAATTTTAGATGAAAATGAAATTTTAGATGAAAATGAAATTTTAGATGAAAATGCAATTTTAGATAATGAAATACTAGATAATGAAATATTAAATGATGATGAAGAAATAATGCAACAATTACAATCAATTAAAAAATTTTCTGAAATTCAATATATTGTTCAGAATCTGCCTATTCCTATGCCTTTTTGTTCATTTCAACAATTTGTTGCAAATGATACTTTAAATTTTGTAACTCTTTTACAAATTCGCCAAAGCCATGATGCATTTTCATATAATCAAAATTCTAATTTTAGTAACTTATATCAAACTACAATAGATAACAATAATACTAAAATTAGTGAAAAGGTTGTTAATAAACTTATTACTGCTATCACTACAGATAATATTGAAAACAATAAAAAAAAAAGTGACGAGACCATTGGGAAGGAAAAAAAGATTAGAAATATTGTCTAAAACTCAACTAGATAAATTTTTTATTTTATTTATACGTAATTATAGAATTATATAATATATTAAGATCTAGTTTTTAAATTTTTAGTAAACAATCTTGGCTCGGCAAATATTTCTGATTTTAATCCTTTATGTAAAGATAGATTTTTAATAGTTTATTCAAATAGAATTTTATGTTTAGGAAAAGTTATTTCGATGTATGAAAAATGTGGACAGCGACATGCATGGGTTGATAAACCAGTAGGCTTTTTAGACAATTTGTCATATATTTCTATTAATATTTATATACAAATTGCAAATCGTGTTTTTTCATGTGAAAATTTAGTAGGAGGAAAAATTGCAATTCATATTATTCCACAAGAAGTAGTTTACTTTTTGGGTATACGTTCATATACTGATTTAGATACATGTAACAATTTAATTTCAGTAGATGATGATACTATTTCAATTTATAATTTTTTTAATTTGCCCTCTTCACATGAATTGCTTTTAAAAGTTTTTAAATAAATAGTTTTAAATAAATAGGTTTATATATAATAGCAGATAGTAATATGCTAAGTTGATATCATTGTTTTATATATTTTGGCGAACAAATAAGAATAACAGAATTCGAGACTTAATCTATATATAATTACAAATTTATATAATTATTATTTTAATTAAATAAGGTATCCGACCAAACATTGATTCACATTATTATCAACTTATTAAGGTGTTAGTAAAACTGATTTGCTTAATTAGAAAAAAACCTAATTTGCAAAAATTATAATTAAAATTTTTATGGCGGGGACCTATAATAAAGATTTCCCGGTCCTCTCTTACCCTAGGGTTCAAAATTTGACGGCCAGCAAAATCTGCAAGTACCCGTGGGTACTTATAGGCTTATTATTATTAATAGAAAGATTGCTCCAAAATAGGGATAGGAATCGATTTAGTCAATTAAATCGACTAAACATAGTAATTTACATATAAATTTTTTAGTTGACTAAATTGATTCCTATTTCTACCTGCAAGTATCAGTAACATCAGTCTGGTTGGTAATATATTAGTGGTTAATGATTCATAGCTGCAGTGGTAGTATAAACTTCTTTGCAGTTAGTTTTTGGGCTCCACAGGTGCATGTGTAGTGCAAAAGCAGTAACAGTGTAAAGACCTGATATAAATACTGCAAAATGACACCCTGATTTAGTTATATGAATGGATATTAGTTATCTTTGTTATGTTTAGGGTTTCATATAATTGGCAGATGCAGTTTAGGCTTTGGGTTTAGAAAATTTGAGAAGAGGTCAGTAGTTTATACGTTTGATAGTTGGAAGAATTAGTCCTAGTCTAGAGACTTTTGTTATGGGTATTGAAGTTTAAATATATAATGCTAGAGCTTTGCTGATTCTGAACTTTACCCATAATTTTTTCAAATCATGTATAATCTTAAAAGTGCTCAAATCATCTAATCGAGTTTACTCATAAGTTTACTTACCTTGTTTCATGTGACAGCATCGCATAGCTACCTTATGATCCAATATTGAGTAGCTTGTATCAGTATAAATCGATAAAAATTAGCCAATAATATGAACTAAAATTCATAAAAAATATAAATAATGGGTACCCACAAATATAGGGGCCAGGTAGCAGTACTACCCAAACCCTACCCATTTGTGTAAGAGCTTAGTTTTTGAACCCTTACCCTTACCCTAGTGCTTAGGATTTGATACTCTAGCTCGGTACTTGTGAGCCTACCCACAGGTACCCATGGGTAGCCCAGGTCCATGTGGAGGCCTAATGGTTATACAGCAATTTAANAAATTGATTAATTATACTAATTTTTATTTAGATTCCTATTGGAAAAGTTCCACCAATGATGGTAGCAATGCTTCCTACGAAGGGTAATGAAGATGCTAAACAGATTGCATGCTTAATACGTCAAATAATTGAATTCTCACATTTAGCAAATTTGAATATTTTAAGTTTTGGTGCTGATGGTGCTCGATCTGAGTTTAATGCACAGTCAATTATTACAAATGAAGCTTTAGATTTTCTTGAATATAAAGATTCTTTTTATAAAATTCATTTTAAAGCACCATTATATAATAATAAACCATTTATTCGAATTCAAGATCCAAGGCATGCCAAAAAAACAGCTAGAAATCAAATATTTTCTGGTGCAAACTTTTATCACTTGGAATTAGCACTGTACATTATGATCAACTTTTTAAATTATCACATCAGCTACAGCATTTTCTCCTAAAACGTGATGTACTTAATGTTGATAAGCAAGATGATGGTGCTGCATTACGTACCTTTCATTCAAATAATTTAAGCCAAATTCTGGTTAATAGTACTGTATTGGATGAATTGGCTGGACTTTTTATATACTTATTTATATTAGGTAACTATTTTAAAAATTTTAATTTATTTTAAGTAATATATAATTTATTTATAATTTTATTTCTTAGACGAATTGTGTGATGCTTATTTAAATAGAACAATTGATCACAAAACACGTATTGAAATAGTATTACGTGCTTATTCTTTTCAAATATATGGAAAAAATATATTGAACGTTGTGTTATTCAATATTCTACAAAATGGTATAATTTACAAAAAAGTTTTATTTCACTTCAAAGTTATGATATTTTTGTTGGCATGGTAGAATCTTTAGTAATGCTTATTATAGCACATCGTGAATTTTATTCACAATTTCCTTTATTACTATGGGAACATAGAACTGAAGCATTAGAGCATATATTTGGAATTTCACGAAAAATACTTACTGATTTTAATTTTTATGAATTTTTTAAAATACAATAAAGAGTATCATTTCGTGATAAAATTTCATGTGCTGGAATAATTGATACTAGTAAAGAATGAAATTCCGCAGCAGGTATTTATTTAATAATTATTTTTAGATTAAGTTTAAAGTTTTTTGTTAACTATAATAATATTTTTAGGTTATATTTTTGATATTGATAGTACATCACTTTCATCTGAGATAATTGAAAGACTTCACACATGGCCTACTACTAATGACATACAAGAATGCACCCAAATATATAAAGAAGAGTTTTCAATTCCAGAATTTACTCAACATATGGAAACAATAGTTGATAATACGGATAGCGAATATGAAGAAGATAGTAAATATAATTTATTTATATTATGTTATATATTATTATTTATTATATAATTAATTAATATGATTATTATATAGAATTACTTGATACTTTTGGTACTTTTGATAATGAAGCTGGTTCAAGTCATTCAATTACTGTTGGTAATGCAGCTTTAGAAGTAACATGCATATTATCGAATTTAAAAGAGAATAACAATCAATTACATGAAGATGAAATTTTAGATGAAAATGAAATTTTAGATAAAAATGAAATTTTAGATGAAAATGAAATTTTAGATGAAAATGAAATTTTAGATGAAAATGCAATTTTAGATAATGAAATACTAGATAATGAAATATTAAATGATGATGAAGAAATAATGCAACAATTACAATCAATTAAAAAATTTTCTGAAATTCAATATATTGTTCAGAATCTGCCTATTCCTATGCCTTTTTGTTCATTTCAACAATTTGTTGCAAATGATACTTTAAATTTTGTAACTCTTTTACAAATTCGCCAAAGCCATGATGCATTTTCATATAATCAAAATTCTAATTTTAGTAACTTATATCAAACTACAATAGATAACAATAATACTAAAATTAGTGAAAAGGTTGTTAATAAACTTATTACTGCTATCACTACAGATAATATTGAAAACAATAAAAAAAAAAGTGACGAGACCATTGGGAAGGAAAAAAAGATTAGAAATATTGTCTAAAACTCAACTAGATAAATTTTTTATTTTATTTATACGTAATTATAGAATTATATAATATATTAAGATCTAGTTTTTAAATTTTTAGTAAACAATCTTGGCTCGGCAAATATTTCTGATTTTAATCCTTTATGTAAAGATAGATTTTTAATAGTTTATTCAAATAGAATTTTATGTTTAGGAAAAGTTATTTCGATGTATGAAAAATGTGGACAGCGACATGCATGGGTTGATAAACCAGTAGGCTTTTTAGACAATTTGTCATATATTTCTATTAATATTTATATACAAATTGCAAATCGTGTTTTTTCATGTGAAAATTTAGTAGGAGGAAAAATTGCAATTCATATTATTCCACAAGAAGTAGTTTACTTTTTGGGTATACGTTCATATACTGATTTAGATACATGTAACAATTTAATTTCAGTAGATGATGATACTATTTCAATTTATAATTTTTTTAATTTGCCCTCTTCACATGAATTGCTTTTAAAAGTTTTTAAATAAATAGTTTTAAATAAATAGGTTTATATATAATAGCAGATAGTAATATGCTAAGTTGATATCATTGTTTTATATATTTTGGCGAACAAATAAGAATAACAGAATTCGAGACTTAATCTATATATAATTACAAATTTATATAATTATTATTTTAATTAAATAAGGTATCCGACCAAACATTGATTCACATTATTATCAACTTATTAAGGTGTTAGTAAAACTGATTTGCTTAATTAGAAAAAAACCTAATTTGCAAAAATTATAATTAAAATTTTTATGGCGGGGACCTATAATAAAGATTTCCCGGTCCTCTCTTACCCTAGGGTTCAAAATTTGACGGCCAGCAAAATCTGCAAGTACCCGTGGGTACTTATAGGCTTATTATTATTAATAGAAAGATTGCTCCAAAATAGGGATAGGAATCGATTTAGTCAATTAAATCGACTAAACATAGTAATTTACATATAAATTTTTTAGTTGACTAAATTGATTCCTATTTCTACCTGCAAGTATCAGTAACATCAGTCTGGTTGGTAATATATTAGTGGTTAATGATTCATAGCTGCAGTGGTAGTATAAACTTCTTTGCAGTTAGTTTTTGGGCTCCACAGGTGCATGTGTAGTGCAAAAGCAGTAACAGTGTAAAGACCTGATATAAATACTGCAAAATGACACCCTGATTTAGTTATATGAATGGATATTAGTTATCTTTGTTATGTTTAGGGTTTCATATAATTGGCAGATGCAGTTTAGGCTTTGGGTTTAGAAAATTTGAGAAGAGGTCAGTAGTTTATACGTTTGATAGTTGGAAGAATTAGTCCTAGTCTAGAGACTTTTGTTATGGGTATTGAAGTTTAAATATATAATGCTAGAGCTTTGCTGATTCTGAACTTTACCCATAATTTTTTCAAATCATGTATAATCTTAAAAGTGCTCAAATCATCTAATCGAGTTTACTCATAAGTTTACTTACCTTGTTTCATGTGACAGCATCGCATAGCTACCTTATGATCCAATATTGAGTAGCTTGTATCAGTATAAATCGATAAAAATTAGCCAATAATATGAACTAAAATTCATAAAAAATATAAATAATGGGTACCCACAAATATAGGGGCCAGGTAGCAGTACTACCCAAACCCTACCCATTTGTGTAAGAGCTTAGTTTTTGAACCCTTACCCTTACCCTAGTGCTTAGGATTTGATACTCTAGCTCGGTACTTGTGAGCCTACCCACAGGTACCCATGGGTAGCCCAGGTCCATGTGGAGGCCTAATGGTTATACAGCAATTTAATATCATTACTCTACAAAATCTTATTAATCATTGAGTAATTTATTGAACATAATAAGGATTTGACTGCAGATTTTCTCTTTACATATGTATATACATACATGCCTTGCTATCACACCTTTAGTATAACTTTTAATAACTAGATTTTCTCTAACCCAAGTTCATTTGCTTGTGTATTATCAAGTACGTATATATATGTATGTGTTAATTTTTTTTATAAATAAATATATTTAATATACAATAAAAAAGAATTTTTTTAGCATTTATTCTATTTTGATAAAAATTTTGGTATAAACTGCTAGTATTAAGACACATATCTTATTCAGTTTTTGTTAATTGGTGTCAAGCTTGTTCTTAGGTACACTCATTTTACAATTACCTAAAATAGACCAAATTCTTTGACAAACTACTGCTACTGCTATGCTATTTTCAGATTTTATTTATTGTTTCTTTAAATCATACAAATGGATTTGGCTTGGTATATTAGATATCCTAATTCAAATTTTGAAAATATTAACGTTAACGTTAGATTTATACAAATTGTATATATACAAATCTTTTAAAAGAGATAAATTATATAACAAAGAATTTAATAATGAATATTATTATGAGTACCTAAATTGTACTTATTTGATATTGATATATGCTAAAGTAGAAATACACTAATATTGGAAATATTTGTGTGTAATTGCACTTTACCTTATTTTTTCATATATATAATTGTTGGAGTTGAGTTAAATAGAACCTTGCTTTCTTTGTAAATGTTTTTGTTAATCTACAGTTATATAAAACAAGGTATGTAATACATGTTTTTTCTGGCTACTGCATGGGCTTCTCGTATCATGCATTACTTGTTTTGTAGTAGTAATAATTTATTTTAAATCAAATTTTAATACTATAATTATGGCATGATTTATTTATTATTATGGGTTATAATTATTGTATAAGGCTCAGATGTTTTACTGTTTTATTATAGTACAAAACACCTAAAGGCTTCAAAAACTTTAAAAGCTAATAACATTCAATATAAAAACAATATTACAAAAAATAGACCATATTTTATAATTTAGCTAATTTACTACAACTCAGCGGCCTTAAGTTTTCAAAAATCATTGTATATTTTTTTAATTAATGAGTTTAAAAGTATAGTATTGTTATATGATGTGTAAAAATTTAGCCAAAAATGGGACAAGTCACATGTTTTAACCTTCTGCTATTGGTGAATTTTAAAATTAATTTTTAAATTAATAATTTTAAAATATTTTTTAAAAATTAATTATTAGCCAATCAAAATGCAAGAATTTACAAAGACATCAAATTTAATATGAAATTTTTGTTTTCTGGCTTTAGATGTCCTGCACTATAGCTTATTGAAAAATTTTATATATGCTAACTTGTATTAGTTAATCAATCTAAAAATTGTCAATCCATAATTATTAAATTAATTTATACAGTAGTAGAATATTCAAAGAAGTCATGTACAAGAAAATAATTAATCTCCATAGGATATTAGTAATAACTTCATATTCTTTTTTTAATTTAATTTTGATCTTTGATTAAACTAGTTTTGCATGATGATGTCGCACAGCTATCTAGTATTTTAATTTTTTTTTTTAAAAAAAGACTACTATATAAATTCGAATTTATTATTATTACTGTATTGTTATACAACTTTATCTGTCTTTTCAATTAGGGAGACAATTGAATTCTATGAATTCTATAAATTTTGTATATTAAAAACAATAATAATAAGCAGAATTCATAGTATTTACAGAATTCAATTGTCTTTCTAATTTAAAAGTGCAATTAACTTTAAGAAATTTTATGATTCTCCATATGACCCATTGACCCAGGTCAAGACCCAGGTCAAGTATCTGACCTGTCAGTCACTATTATCTGGCCCAGGTCAGAACACTAGTTTGGGGTCCTAATATACCCTATATGTTATAGATAAAAATTGAATTTAAGAAACCTAATTTAACTGGGAAATTTCAAATTCGCTAAATTCTATTTAATATATATATAAATAAGTATATAATTTCAAAACAAAAGTTTATATAGCAATATGATATTAACTAAGTGAGCTGTTAGCAGAATATAAATAATAGGCAAAAGTAGATTTTGAAAATAGTAAATTTTAAAATTCAGATTTATAGCATAAAAAAAAGTGGGCTTTACCAGTTTTTGAGGCTAAAAAAAC
Source organism: Gigaspora rosea (assembly GCA_003550325.1). Taxonomy (NCBI): domain Eukaryota; kingdom Fungi; phylum Glomeromycota; class Glomeromycetes; order Diversisporales; family Gigasporaceae; genus Gigaspora; species Gigaspora rosea. The sequence continues at coordinate 151,493 of QKWP01000572.1, forward strand.
TTCCAAAACAGTTTTAGAAACCAAAAGCCAATAATATTATAAGTATCCTTATTATATGAAATATTAAGTATAAATGAGTATAAAATTACATTTAGCCATTTTTTATTTACTAGGTTCTGAGCATTTTAGATTCCTTTTTTTTATTCATGAAATATTTGTCTGTTTGGTTAAATAATGATAATAATAATAGGTGGCTACTATACATATCCCCTAAATTTGCCATTCATACCCCCTATCAAAATTAAAAATTTTAAAACTTTGAGCGAAGATATTTTGACAGCCATTTGACTAAATTTAATAAACTTTTTTTTATTTAAATTATATGAATTTGTGAATTAAAATAAAAAAAAAGTTCATTGAAATTTAGTCAGATGGTTGTCAAGATACCTTCGCTCAAAGTTAGAGAAAAATCAAAATGCCAATCAAAATAAAAGCTGCACCAAAGTTTTTTAAACCTTTGAGCGAAGATATCTTGACAACCATCTGACCAAATTTGATAAACTTTTTTGTTTAATTCTATAAATTTATTGAATTCAAATAAAAAAAGTTTATCAAATTTGGTCAGATGGCTATCAAGATATCTTTGTTCAAAACTTTGGCGCAGCTTTTATTTTGATAGGCGGTTTGATTTTTCTCTAAATTTTGAGTAAAGGTTTCTTTGACAACCATCTGACTAAATTCAATGAAGTTTTTTTATTTTAATTCTATAATTCATAGAAGTCAAATAAAAAATGTTCATCGAATTTGGTCAGATTGTTGTCAAGATATCTTTGCTCAAAGTTTTAAAAAAAATTCAGCGCAGCTTTTATTTTGATAAACATTTTGATTTTTCTCCAACTTTGAGCGAAGGTATCTTGACACACATCTGACTAAATTTAACTATTTTTTTTATTGAATTATATGAATTTATAGAATTAAAATAAAAAAAAGTTCATTGAATTTAATCAGATGGTTGTCAAAAAACCTTCACTCAAAGTTAGAGAAAATCAAACGTTTATCAAAATAAAAGCTGTGCCAAAGTTTTTTTATAACTTTGAGCAAAGATATATTGACAACCATCTGACCAAATTTGATGAACTTCTTTTATTTGAATTATATAAATTCATAGAATTCAAATAAAAAAAAGTCCATCGAATTTGGTCAGAGGGTTGTCAAGATATTTTTGCTCTAAGTTTTAAAAAAACTTTGGCGCAGCTTTTATTTTGATAGACATTTTGATTTTTCTCCAACTTTAAGCGAAGGTATCTTGACACACATCTGACTAAATTTAATGAACTTATTTTTATTGGAATTATATGAATTTATAGATTTAAAATAAAAAAAAGTACATTGAATTTAGTTAGATAGTTGTCAAGAAACCTTTACTCAAAGTTAAAGAAAAATCAAAACACCTAAAGCTGCACCAAAGTTTTTTAAAACTTTGAATGAAGATATCTATCTTGACAGCCATCTGACCAAATTCAATAAACTTTTTTTTATTTGAATTATATGAATTCATAGAATTCAAATAAAAAAAGTTCATCGAATTTGGTCAGATGGCTGTCAGGATATCTCGCTCAAAGTTTTAAAAAACTTTGGCGCAGCTTTTATTTTAATAGATGTTTTGATTTTTCTCTAACTTTGAGCGAAGGTATCTTGACAACCATCTGACTAAATTCAATGAACTTTTTTTATTTTAATTCTACAAATTTCATATAATTCAAATAAAAAAAAGTTCATTGAATTTAGTCAAATGGTTGTCAAGATATCTTCGCTCAAAGTTTTAAAAATTTTTAATTTTGATAGAGGGTATGAATAGCAAATTTGGGGGGTATGTATAGTAGCCGCCTAATAATATTAATTATTATTATTATTATTATTATTATTCTATTCAAAAAAGGTTCTCAAGTTAGAGGTTGAACTGGTTTAAATATCACATTAGTTATTAATAAATGATGTGATAAACACGAATTTTGGCATAATAAACTTATGTAAATTCGAATATATAAAACTGGTTCCAACCTCTATCAAGATTTGCAGGATCATATATTATTATTATTATTATTTATTATTATTATTATTATTATTTGCTAAGTTTTAGAAGTTTTAAAAGGTTTACACAGGCTCAGAAGTTTTGGAAGATCTGGTTTCACCCATTTTGAAGATTTCAGAAGTTTCAGTTTTACTCGGTTTTAGAGTATTTCACCTATTTCGGAGATTTCAGCTGAAACACTGGTTGTCAGTGAAAAGAATGTATCCTTTTGATTATTTTAAGATTCAACTGATTTCTAAAATAACAAAATAATAATAGAAAATTTTAATATCTTTATAACAACACCCATACTAATAAAAACAAAAATAATAAATTACTTCATCATGTATACCCAATACAAGTGATATAAAAGTAGTACATTATTCTAACATAATAAGCAACACATACTATAAAAACTTAATACAACTTTCTGAATGTAAATTAAATAAATAATACAACTATTAAAAGTTTATTTAACACTCTTAAACAATTCTCTTAAAATTTGTGTAATGTGATTTGCCAAATTTGCCTCTGTTGTTAATATTTACAAACTATTTTGGATAAAAATAGTAAAAAAAACAGTCAATCAAATTTTTCAAAAATTTGAAATAATTTTGTATCAATGGCCTCAAGTTGAAGAACAAGTACAAGAATAAGTGCAAGTGTAGGAACAAGAACATGAACAAGAACAATTGGTCTGCAATAGATAAAAAGAAAAATATATTAATAAAAAGAAAAATCTATTTGTAAAGCCTGTTACATAACAGTTATAAGATCAATATTAATGTTAAAGTAGGGTTAGGTTAGAGTGAAAGTCAAGATTAATACAAAATTGCGAGAGAAACATTTTTTATTAGAAGTGCAATAGGGTATCCTAGTAAAATATAGCTGCTAAATAACAGCTATTACAAATAGATTTATCCTAATAAAAAATAGGGAATATATTAGCATTTATCAAGAAAAATTACATTTCACTAAATATTTAATGATTGATTTTTAGATTTTTCCATTTTCGTAAATTTTTGGTTGGAATTTTTGCCACCAGATTATCTGATAATCACTAATTTTCTTAGCGATTCTTGAAGTCCATAATTTTATGTCAATCTACCAAGATCAGTATGCTAAAGTTATAATGCTTTAGCGACTTTTTATTAGTTATACATCCCGTGATCAAAAGTCAAATTAATACAGTATATCGATGAGCAAGTTATGATCAAGAATATTATCACAATTCAAATTCATTAATCACGATAGTACCGAATCAACTTTAACTATATACAGTATTGTGTGTCAATTCGTAACAAAATTTTTTTATGGGAGAGACTTATGAACATCAATGCCAATCTAGCTATTGGGCCACAATCATTAAATGATTAGATGTTTATAAAATGAACAAATATTTGGAGAGCGAATGGGTAGTTTCAAGAACACTGAACTCAGTGATTATTCTGAATTGTGTCACCCTCGAATTAATCACGTGTTAATTTTGATTGGCCAGATAAACATAAACAAAATCAGTAACGTTTATCAATCACATAACACGATATATGTGATATGTGTAACCATTATGCATATTTCCTTAGGGGTTTGGTTAGTAATGGAAGGTTAGGGTTAGTAACGGTAGGTTATGGTTAGTGGCAGATAGGTCGGGGTTATTAGCCTTTTACTCACAAAAAGTTTTCTTGGTTCGATTTCGTATTAAATGCACCCGATTTTGTTTATCTTTTTCTGGCCAATCAAAATTAGATGTGATTATTTCGAGGGTAACATAATTCGCAATAATCACTGAGTTCAGTGTTCTTTAAGTGCCACAAAATCTTTACCAAATTTGTATTATTTATATTACTGTCATATGAGAACACCGCATATTTTTCGAATTCAGTTTGTTCTGTACTATACGTTAAAAATTTATTATATTTGGTTCTAAAGCGATCTTTATGTACATCGTCATACTGATTGCAACGGGCATATATGCTAAGACACAGTGGCATAGCTATCCGAAAATATTTTGCATCAGTATATATGTTACGTCAAATAGCATTTATTCTAAGCCATATTATTAGTTAGTTAGCGATGATTATGTAAAAATAAAAAACTTTTTTTTTTATTTATCAAAAAAAGAAAAAAGTAACACATCATTACTGACACGTATTGGAGTTACATTTGTCTAAGCCATTATAGTGGCAGTTGCCTTAAAAAACCTTTTTTTTTTTTATTAAAAATTAAAAAAAGGGGAAAAAAGTATATACAATATTAGCGGGATTTATCCCATAATAGTGCGGTTATTCGAAAATCTTATTTTTTTTTAATTTAATTTAAAAAAAAAAAGTGGCATTTATTTTGAAATTCCATAAAAAAAATAGTATAAGCCAAAATAATGTGGCATTTAACGAAATTTTTTTCCTAATTCGTAATGGTAGATCTTACCAAAAAAGAGTATTCATGGCAAATGTTTTGTCGATTATGGATCATGAACCTAACAGGGAATATTCTAATAGAAAATAAATAAAAAAATCTTAACCAAATTTGTATTATTTATATTATTCTTATATGAGAACACCGCATATTCAAATATAGTAAAACATTCGGTTTGTTCTGTACTATACAAAGGTGGCGTCAAAAATATCATATGAAAATTTTGAAAATCATGAAGAGGTACAACAGATCAGTGTGACATTATATGAATGATCAGAATTGTATAGTACGGAATAAGGGCATCTTACACCCTATATGGTTATCTATATAAATTCTCTTATCCTAAAATCCATACCATACCGATACCATACTGACCTGCTGTAATTTCCCCTTACTGGTCATCCATACCATACTGATCTCATACATATAACGCCCAAATCTTCATAACACGTTAACGTGCTAGCACGTATGCGTGTTAAGGGGTAAGAATTATGAAAATTCTAGATAGTGTGTCAGGCTTAGCAGTAACATTTTTAATAGCACGTAGCGTGTTAGATAGCACGTTAATGTGCTAGGTAACAAGTTAATGTGTCTTCTATTAAATCTAAATGAATGAATTTGACCTCAGTAAAGAAAGATATATGTAGAGAAGTTCCCTTCGATCTTATTTAAAGAAAAATAAAGGGAGTAAGCTAGTGTAGTGCTAAAGAGACATTTATTCGAGTAAATCAGAAACCCTATCTCCTAGTAACTATTAAATCGGTTAAACGCATACTTAATAGTTGCAGAGGATCAAAAATTAATAATACAAATCTACAAATCGGGTCTTCAAAATCGGGATCTCATTCTAGATATAGAATTCAATCAAGATCAGCAATTAAGCGACGATCACGAGAAAATAAATTACAGAATAAGGTATTGCACTTTAAAAAGTTAGACTAACAATTTTATGCGACAGAAAATACAGGAGCAAGTGTTACATTAAATGTGAAGATGAAACATGCGGAGTTTCTATATGCATTTACTCTCTTACTTCGCCATGTGCATTTATCCAATAAAGTGCAAGATTTTGCGTACGAACGCCATTTAATTTGCATTATAACCATACACTACGTGAATTTTCAATATCAATCCGTTCCTGGTAGGATTTCATGATTTGGCAAGAAAACAGTTCATTAACAATTAATTTACTGTGCTTCATATTGACGAGTGAAACTTTGAATTATTATTTTGAAAAACCTTAACATTCAGCATCCAGAGGTCGTTACAAAGAAGCTCGTTGAAAGCGGTGCTGACTTAGTCGACATCACATAGAGTTAAGGTTAGAGTTTTGTTAGTTGCAAGTATAAATTGTCACTTAGCGTGATGTCAGCTAAATGAGCTGTAAATGAAAATGATTCGTCAAGGGTTTTATCAATCGTCACGAGTTTTGTCAATCACAAGGTTTCGTCAAACATTGACAAAACCATTTCGTCATTAAAATAGTTTCGTCAGGTATCATTAGATGTGACTGATGCCATTTTGATATGAAATTTTTTTAGGTTTGGTTTGAGTTTAAGGTTAGAATTAATGTTCTGCGTCATTTTTTCAATTTATGTCACTTCGAAGTTGACGTGTCATTTGTAAATTTAAAAGTAGCACATCAATCGGTATTGATAGTGCAATTTTTGCAAATCGAAAGTTCATATAAAATCATATATAATGAAAATCCTTTAAATATTGCATATATAACGAAAAATCGGTTAAATTTCGTACAAATTAGGCTACGCAAAGTTGTTTTTTCGTTTTGCATTACATGGAATCTGAAAACTTGGGTCGGTCGGTCGGATTTTTTTTTTTTTAATTTACTGTAAAATAATAGAATTATGTTCACATCTAAGGCCACACAAAGTTAATTTTTCGTTTTGCATTACATGGAATCTGAATACATGAGTCAGTCGGTCGATCTTTTTTTTTTTTTGCTTAATTTATTGTGAATAATGTTCACGTACTGTATAAGGTTATGAAGGTTGAGTTTTCATTTGACACAACATGGAATTAAAAAATTGGGTCGGCAGTCATATCTTTTCCGTCAGTACTACCAGTACTATCGGACAATTACGGGAAATTAAGGTGACGTCGAATGAGAATAGCGGCACAATTGGGATCCAAAAAAAAGAAAAAATTTTTTTGAGAAATTGAAAAATGAGTCGACGGGTAATGTAAAACTAAAAATCAACTTTGATTGGTTTAAGGCTACGCAAAATTAATTTTTCATTTTGCACAAGTAATCAAATAATTGGTCTGGCAGTCATATTTTTCCGTCAGTCCTATCGGACAATTACAGAAAATTAAGGTTTCAATCGGATGATGCCGGATGAAAAATAATTGGAGTAATCGGCACAATTGGAATCTAAAAAAAAAAAAAATTTGAAAATTTGAAAAAATGGGTCGGGCGGGTAATACAAAACAAAAAATCAACTTTGCGTGGCTTACATTTAAATTAAAAATAAAAAAATGCTATTGATTTTTGCATTGACTGTGTAGGACACATCCACAACGTCTCGTACATAGTTTATTGTTTATTCGACATGAGCATACTTTAGTTCCACAATTTGTTTTTCGGCAATTGCAGCGATCGATATTATTTTCTTGAGTTGCAACTTCCGTGTGGTTCTTCGCTTGATTCGAAAAAAGACACATTGTATCTGAATTATCATAATCGCTAAATCTAATTTAAAAAAAAAAATAAAATAAGTATATAAATGTATAAAATAAAATTAATAATAAAAAAATTAATTAAATTTATAGCTATAAACTGCTCACTCAGAATTTATATTTATAACATTAGTATTATTGCCAAATTCATTATTAACAGTAGCACTTGATTGACTAAGTTGGGTAGCTTGTCGTGTAAATGGTGATAATCGTAAATTATTTTGCTTAAAACTTGCTTCCCTTAAAGAAATTGAATTATTTAGAGGAACCACTTCAAGTGCAGGATAATCCGGAGTATCTAGCGGTTCAAGTTCACTTGCCGAATACCAATTTTCTAGTACACCAAATTGGCAAGCAACCTGATAAGCATCAAAGTTAGTTTTTTTTTGGAGAATTTTGCAAGGTAAGGATCGCTGATCCATTTTTAATTTATCAACATCAGTAACACGAATCTTAACAAGTTCACCGAGTTCAAATACACGTCCACGTTTAGTCTTGTATTCTTTTTCATGTTTTTTTTGATTGTTTAAGATAGCCGATGGCCGAATTGATTCATGTTGCTCAAATGTAGGACGTGTTGTGTTTATTATATAATACAAGGATGTTCGTGACTATAAAAAAAAAATTAGGTTTATTATATTATTATTTATAAAAAAATATAAATTTATGATCAATCATTAAAAAAAAAAAATTGATGAAAAAACTCACCACCTCCTCAATTACTTCAATAGGACTAGCCTGCCATTTTTCTTTTTCCTGTGATGTATAACGTCGACTTATTACTGTATCCACGGACTCTTGTGATGAATCGGAATCACTGACTTCAATAAATTCTTGTGGTGTTATTGAATAATCTTGGCTAGTACTAGAATTTAAATAATTATCATCGTTATTACTGCTACCATTATTGGCAGTTACAAAACTAATTTCGGAATTCGTTTCATGCAAGTCATAAAACGATGAATTTGGTTCTTCATTTTGTTGATCGTTCTCTAAAATATCAGCAAGATTCATATCACAACGAGAATACTGTCTAAAGACTAAGTTATAAGGGGTAGTCTTATGAACCGAACAATACTGATTGTTCATTGCCCCTGGATATTATGAAATTAATTAATTAACTAATTACCGGTAATTAATTAAAAAAAAAAAAAATTTAAAATAAATAAAAATATTAACAGACTACAAATTTTAATCCGAGACTCCAATCTGTCCTACGCGTTTCTTCCATCCAGGAACCTAGCATTACTTGAAGTGTGTCATTGCCTTTTTTGACAAGATCTTGACACAGAAGGTTCCTATGGCTGCCATGACCCGTTTTGATATTCGGTAAATGGTTTAATATTTCTTGAACAACTTTCCCAACAAATTCTTCACCGTTATCTGAGTAAAGTATGGCAGGTGGACCATACATTAGACAGAACTTAAATAAACAAATAGCGGCATCTTGAGCTGAATTTGTTTGTGAAGGCTCAGCATAAGAAAATTGGGTGAAATGATCCCTGATGTGGGTTATGTATTTAAAACCTTCATCTGGTGTCATGGTCATATTAATTGTATCGATCTTAATAAAAATAAGTTTTTTTTTATAAATATTATTATATTTATAAATAAACATAAAAATTTTTACTAACTTGTACATGTGCTAAAAATGCCTCAGAAACAATCGGTCGTGTAGGCGGAACTCTTTTAGATAATCGCCGAGTAACGCACACATTACATTCACGAACTGCATCTTCCACTACTTGTTGTGGGATAAAGCAATATCTTTCTCGAATCTAATAAGTAATATTTAATTAAAATAAAAGAAAAATAAAAATAACAATTATAAAAAAATAATATATATTGTACCTTCTTCCATGTTCTTTCTTGACCTCCGTGTTCAGTGGCCTTATGGGCTGCACAGATTACTTCATAAAAACTTTCTTTTGGGCACACCTGGGTACCCAAATTATATTCGTTTCGTTTAAGTAAATGGAGTTCTTCAACCGTATTAATTTGAATTCTTTTAAAAATATTAAGAACCCAGTGCTTTAAATATGGATTGCATGGTAAGTCAGGGTTTTTTAATATACTTAGACACTCATTATATCGATTTCTATCCATTAAACAACGGTTATTCTTTCTCTTTTTGAGATAAGCTTCTAAGATACATTCAAAGGATTCTTTTGCAAGAAAACTATAACTACGTGATTCCATATTATCAACGATGAAAAAAGAGTTTGATAAAAATTTAATAAAATTTCTTATTATTTATAAAATCTGCACTTAAAGTTTGACATGTGTTATTTGACAATCGGAAATTGACAGAATTTGGAACTGATGCAGAACATTAATAGCTATGTGGATTTATATTTTCAAATCGTAGCCCTAAATTTCAGCATCAGCCAATTTCAAAATCAGCCGTGCCACTTGCATAAAATGTTACACTACTTTTTGGAATTCCATTGGCTGATCCCCTAACCCTAATTAATCAAATGCGTTATTTCACGATCATCCAATCATCCCCTACACTAACTATAATAAGTTAGCTGCGATGCCGCGCAGGACCAGTACGATAAGTATCTGTTAATAATAGACCTCCTCTTTAGTTAGTATGGAGATAACTTTCATTCTTGTATTTTTGTATAATTTATTAAATGTTTGTAAACTTGATGATTGACATATTATCACCCCTTTTTGTAAAATTTTCATAACACGTTAACATACGTTTTAAGGGGCACAAATTATAAACATTTTCGATAGCACGTCAACGTGTTAGGCTTAGTAGTATCATTGTTGAATAGCAAATAGCGTGTTAAACTCATTAACATGCCAAATAACACGTTAACGTGTCGTATATAAATTTAAATGTATAAAAATGAATGAATTTGATTTCAATAAAAGGGCAACAAGTAGAGAAATTCCTTTCGATTTTACTAAAGAAAATAAAGGAAGTAAGCTAGTGTAGTAAGTAAATCAGAAACTTATTTTCTAGCAACTATTAGAGTTAAATTAGTCAAATGTATACGCTCTCCCACCTTAATAGTTGTAGCAGTAATTGTAGTGATTGTAGTGATTGATCAAAAACTACATACATTGTAAGGGCAAAAATGAACCTTACGTCTAAAATTCGGGTTCGTATTATTTCGCTGACAATCACTTCACCAACATAACATTTTACCAACAGATACTCACTGACAAGTTCACAGTTTGTTTCACCAAAGTTCATTTCACTGACAGTTTTCTTCAAAAAGCACCCTAACTTTAGCCCTAATTCTACCTAATTCTACCCTGACCCTAATGACAATGACCAGAATTACTTTGTCAGTGAAATGAGCTTCATTGAAATAAACTGTCAGTAAAATGAATGTGTCGGTGAATAATTGTCGGTGAAATGCTATATCAGTAAAGTGATTGTCGATTAATTGATTGCCACCCCTAAAATTCACTACTATCCACTATTAAAACCAACTAAAATCAATTCTATATAACATTAATAATGGTAAAGCTTTGATTGAGGCGTTGATAAATTTGGTCTGAGTAATTAGGGTTGGAATAAAGCTTGAGCTCTAGATTATATTATGAACTCTAATGTGAGATCACAGGATTTGGACTTTATTATGAATTTCTTGTATTGAGAAGCATTATAGGATAATCACTAGAGCTAACACTTGCCAGCAGGGAGAAAATATACAAGACCCCTTTTTTCTTCAATAAAGCATAATTCTCAAGTTGAGTTCTAACTTTCAAAAAAAGTGTAGAAGTGTTTGTGTTAGCTCTAAGAGAGTTTCCTTTTTAACACAAAATTGTTGTGATAAATTACTTATTGAATTTACCTTGTATGCTTAGAAAATTTATTATTCTAATTAAAGTTAGTTGTGACTTCATAAATAGTATTTTGAACTCTGTATAGTATAACCCCGTTAAAGAAAAAAGATCGAATTAATAACCTTTTATACAAAAACATAAATTGATTAAACCTTTGATTGCCTGATTTATCAAATAATTAATCCATTCCATTGTTAGATTAATCATCTGCATCGTCCTTGATCACGTGATGATCATTGATAATATTAACGATTGTGTTAGAGCCTTGCAGCTAGAATAAAGTAGAATTATATAAATAGAGTGAGAATTAAACCAATAGAAGAACTATCCACAAGAAATCCAAAAAGATACTTATCTTTAGGGATGGCATGTCACTATGTCGAATTGGTTTCAATTTTTTTTGGACATAATAAGTCCATTTTCAATTAAACATATGTCAAAAAAATTGAAACAATTGGACATGCCAACTTAGCTTATCTTTGTTTGATCATGCCAAAACAAGACCCTAAAAGAACTTTGAGACCCGGACCAAATAAACCACGCTCCTTTTTGCCTACCAATTCAAGGTTTAAGAGTCTTGTACGATTAAAAGGCATTGGTTTAATTAGATAGCTGTGTTGTTAGTAGTTTTTAGCCATACACTCAATACTTACTACTCTCACAATGTGCAAGCATATAATTATTGATAAGCCATTGTGGTTTATACCAGTAATGATGAAAAGGTGAATTAGTATATATTAGAATCATCATATTTTCTATTGTGAATTATCATAAATTACTATAAAATTCTGTTATAAACTTACTTGGTATATAATACGTTTTAAAATTGAGTTTGCAACGAAATTATTGTGGCTTCTATCAAGTAAAAATTCTCATACAAAACTTGCATATTATTCTAATAATCACAAAATGTGGGTTAAGTTAGTTCGAGTTGAAATTATTATATCTTCTATCATGATTTACTGTTATAAACCTTACCTCTGGCGATACACAGTATGTGACTCTAATGCATGTTATTAACATTGTCCATATTTCAATCTAATTTCAAAGATACCAAGTGCGCATGATGAATGGAAGTCGATCATTTAAATCTCAGAAATACAAAGTGTGCGTAACAAATAAAAGTTGATTTTTTTAAAAAATATTAATTCTTAATGATAGATCAATTAAGAATTATGACGAGTCTATTACGACATTAACAATTACAGATTTAAATAGATCATCATAATTGTACAAAATGACAAAGTGCCAAAAATATTTTATCAGTATCAATAATGATAATTGATCAAACATCAATTATGTAACTCCCTTATTAGGAATACAAGGGCTTAAACAGTTTCATTTATCATAATAAAAGTATTTTTAAGATTATATTTCAGAACAGATCTCGCATGCATTAATTAACAATACTAAATAGGCATAATTTCAAAAAAAATATCTTATACTATTAGTCAATTACAATATATAAATGTTATTTTTGACAAGTACGTAATAAGATCAGTATCCACCAATCTACAATATATTTACACACAATTATGAATATATTTCTCACACCATTGTTCAATATACATTACACATGCACGTGTTGTCTTCCCGTGCCGTCAAAATCACCTATTGAAAAAATGAAAACTATTTCACACACTAAAAAAGGATTCTTCAAAAATCAGCATTGCGAATATCAAAAAAGATGGCATTTCATATTACGCATTCAATGTAATTGTACTGGTAAAAATCACAGTTCTTCAAAAAATTGTAATTATAAAGATCATATATAATGGCATAAAAATTCTACGTTTTACACACTAAATATCATTAACTATCAGTAAATCATATCCAATAACCATTTTCAATGACACACTTTTTATATCAATCATTACAAACTGTTCACATGCATCACATGCACACATATGCATACACTGCGCATACTTTCATAAACGCTAAAATGTTAACTAAATGAAAATCATTTCTCTTACCAAAAAGGATTTTGCAAAAATCAGCATAGTGAACATCAACTTTGTCGAGCATAAACCATTCCTCTTATATTCATATTACACATTCATGTGATTGTACTAGTACAAGTTTTATATATTGTAATATTTTATTACTACTTGGTATAAGATTTTATTTCAAAATCCGATCAAGCATGCATTAATTAGCAACTTCCTTTCTTTTTAATTTTTTCCAATTAGAGGAACCAGAAGGTTTTTTCTTGGTTATACTTTTTATAATGGTTTAGTTTTTTTTGGCATCTTCAACAAAACTGCCTTTCATCCTAATTCCAAGATTTTTATTTTAGGACTAAACAAGCATAATTTCAAAAAAAAAATAGTATCTCATATTATTAGTTATATTCAAGTTACAACATATAAATGTTATTTTTGAAAGTGTATTTACTGATCACAATATATTTATACACAATCACGAGTATATTCATATCCACACTATCATTTACATTGCACATGTTATCATCCTGTGTCGTCAAAATCACTATAACACTTGTCTGAATTAGAAAAACGAAAACTATTACCTACACTAAAAAAGGATTCTTCAAAAATCAGCATAGCAAACATCAAAAAAGTTGAAAAGAAACCATTCTTCACACATTTCATATTACACAAGAAACGTGATCGTACTGGTATAAAGAACTACTAGGATAATTATTTATATTAACTATTAGAATTGTTTGAATGCTAACCAAATGAGCTGTTATAATGTTAACCATAAAAAGCTTCTAGAATAATTAATTTATTTAATTATCACATTACACCTGAAGATTGCCAAAAACTCACATGACTGATCTCTTCTTGCAGAAAATTGAATAAATACACAAATCCCCATGCCACAATATAGAGCTTACTAGCAAAATCTTAAATCTAATTGAAGTTAAAGCTAATTGGATTATATGTTGGTACACAAATCATGATGCTTTTTATGATATATATATAGTATATTGCGTTGATATGTCATGAGTGGATGGATTTTTGAATATACATGAATCAATATGTTTTAAACTCTATTTTTTATAATAATTCTGCTAATTATGTATGTCTGATTTAATAAATAAGGCTTTTGTTAATAATTTTAACTCTTTCATTATCGTTTTTAAGTAAATAACAAATTCATAAAAGTTTATGTATAAAAAAATTAAATTTTACTAATTATACACAGGTATATAGTATATGGTATGTATTAATTTTGGGTGGCAATCAATTAATCAATAGACAATCACTTTACTGACATAACATTTTACCAACAATTATTCACTGACACGTTCATTTTACCAACAGTTTATTTCACCTAAGCTCATTTTATCAACAAAGTAATTCTGGTCATTGTCATTAGAGTCAGGGTAAAATTAGGTAGAATTAGGGCTAAAGTTAGGGTGCTTTTTGAAAAAAAACTTGTTAGTGAAATGAACTTTGGTGAAACAAACTGTTAGTAAAATGAACTTGTTGGTGAGTATTTGTCAGTAAAATGTTATATCAGTGAAGTGATTGTGGCGAAATAATATGAACCTATTAATTGTGATTTGCAAATTTGTGTAACATGCAAATTAAAACAATTTTTATGAAAATTAAACCCTTGCTTATGGTTAGGGTAAGAGTGAATTTGGGATTGGAGTGAGATATAGTTTATACAAAATTTCACGAGGAATTTTTTTGTTAGAAGCCAAAAAGAGGTTTCATAATCAAAATTTTGGGATATTGACTGGTTTTATAAAACCAGTGTTCAAACATCCCAGGTACAAATAGTAATTGTCAAAAATTAATTCGATTATTCAAGCCTTTATAATTCTATTATCATCTTTTTGCACACTCGGTTACGTATAATGCAATGTGATATCATAAATCTACCTATGATATTATTAATACTAACTCTCACACTCGCATGATCAGTGTATTGAATTTTTATACTATCCTGAAATGTGATTTTCTTTTATAGCTGTGACAGTATATGATATAGTAATATTTCTAAATACGAAGCATGTAGATTGATGATTTAATTAAGTTAATAAATTTTTATATGCATGTGTACAAATGTGGAAATTTGCGACCAACTTAAGAAGGTACAGTAACAATATTTAAATTTCTCATGACATGTAATTTGTGACCATTTATATTGTTTTTGATCTAGTTGTCAAATTTGGTTAACACCTCTGAAAATTGAATAGAAAGCATTGCAATATTTATCACATGTTAGTTCATGCCATACAAATAGCTAATATTTTATTATAAGAGGATAGATTAAAGAATTTTATTAAGATTTTGAATAATTAATTAAATGGATAATTTTTTACTATGGTAGAATTTATATAATTTATCATCATCTGGCTGCTACTAAAAGTGCCAAATGCAACCTGTTGCACCCAAGAACTAGAATTTTGGGAAGCTTCTTCAGTCTCACTATCTACAATTAGAAATTACCAATCTGATAATATCCTTTTATAGAAAAATAAAAAAGAAAAAAAGTGGAGAAAGAAAAAAATAATGACAAAAGAAAGTAAAGGAAAAATAACCAAAGGAAAAAAATAAAAGAAATACAGTCAACTGCTTCTAATTGCATGTCCTCTAAGTGCATGTCATGTAAAAAATCTCTCTAAATACAAGCCTACTCTTGTTCTCAACTACTATTACACCTATAGATTTTTACTTCTCAAACTGCAATATTTCTCTAAGTGCATGTTTGGCAAAATTTTTATATATGGTCCCATTGTATTGCATTTAGAGAGGTCTGATTGTACGGGTGCTAGTCAATATCCTGACAAATAGAATTCTAACAAGTCATAATCCTAGCAAAAAAATCCTGACAGTAAAAATCCTAACAGTAAAAATCCTAACAATCCCGACACCAAAAAATTATTAAGTTTATTTAAGTTAGCTTAAGGTTAAAGTATAGTTGCCGCCCAAATTCAAACTATTATAGTTTGGGTTTGTTCGTGCCCAAATCCCAAACTCTGGTCAAACTAATTCTCAAAAACTTTGTTAATAATTCTTATTTAAACAATTGATATATATTCTTATAACTATATATAATATATTTGCAAAATATTAAGATTATTTGTTTGATTTGATTTTTTGTAAATAACAATTGTTTTTTTTTTGAGTTTTGAGTTTGTCTGGTTTGTCCAGCAAGTATAGGTTAGAGTGAGTGCTTAGGTTAGGGTTAGGGTGAGCACCTAGATTAGGGTTTTTTTAGGTGAATTAATAGTAAAATTGCTCAAGAAAAGTTTTTTTTTGAATGTCAGGATTTTTGATTGTCAGGATTTTTTTGTCAGGAAAATATCCAGGTGGGATTTTGTTTGTCAGGATTTTGACCCAAATCTGACTGTACTATTATAACTATATAAGATCATAAAAATTATATAATACTAAATAAAGAAGTCTCTGCTCTATCTAAATTCACTTATCAAATATATAAAAAAAAACTAATTATAGAAAACCTAGCTAAAATTACAGAGATGTAAATAAAATACATATACAAATTAAAACTATATTACTTTAATCAACTTCTTGTTTACTAAACTATATATGTACAGATTGTATATTGTTTATTATCATAAACATTTCAAATATAGAAAAGATACACAATGCCAATCTTTTGGAGAAGTAAACCAAAATTTTTAGTGATATTTTAGAAAGACTTCTTTTCTAAAAATTTGCCAAAAACCTTTGGCTATGCTAACTTTTACTCTAAAGTTTCTATGCTTTATACCAGGAAGCCAAGGCTAATAAAATCTTTTTTAGCTTTTTTTAGCTATTTCCAGATTGAAACTCTTATTTTTAGTCATTTGGAAAAGGTTTAAAATATTTTTAAAGTTAATTATACATGGCTTCTATAGATCAATATATTGGAAAGTTGGTATCAGAAAGAGTTGTTTTTGATTAAATAGATATTTGAATTAATAATTTTATATAATGTATTTTATATTATTGCAAACAAATAAAAAGATCTGAATAATTTTATATTTTTACAATTTATATGTGCTGTATTAATACTATTATAAAAATAAACCAGGTTAATCAAACAGATAAAAAGAAATTAAAATTAACTATTGTATAAATAATAGGCCTTTATCTAGCTACTAATGAAAACCATAAAATAGAAAATGTTTTTTTGTTCTAATATATAAGAAAGAAAAGAACCCAAATATATAAATTATAATATTGTAAAAATGTTATATCTATAGTATGGGAACCTTTAAATTAGCAAGTTCTGGATTGGAGCCAATAAAATTTTGCAAATAAAAAAACAAAAAAAAAAAACAGAATTGAACTACAATGTTTAAATTAGTATTGAATTAGAGCAAATAAAATTGCAGTAAATTTAGCAGTAGTAAATAAAAAAAATAAAAATAAAAACCTAGTATAAATTAATTTTTTAAAAATTTTTTATAATTTTGCCCAGAATTATAATACCTTTGGCCAGAATTATAGTAATTTTGGACAAAATTTTAGTGGCCAAATTTTAGGTTTATTAATAAAAATAGTTAACTTTGAAACTTTATAAAAGTATTCAAACTTAATAAAGTAAAAAAACAAATTATATAACTGTATTCTTAAAGTCTTTCTCAATATTTTTATAAAAAGAAAATTATTCTAGCTATACAAGCTCTTTTTTATAACATTTTAAAAATTATCAATTTTACTTGTTGATTTAAGAATTCCTGTACTATAGAATCTATAATTATAGATTAAGATTAAGAGTAAATATATTATATATCGCAGGTCAAAGTTTTTAATATAATAGATGTTATTAAGAAAATGTATATAAAAACAAACATTATTAAATCAGATATAAGATTATTTACTAACTAATATAATCATAATATATTATGGTCCGGTGCAGAAAGATTTGTACCTCAAGCACCAAATTAATTTTGTCCATATAGAAAAGTTCTTCAATTTTAACAATTTATTTATAATTTTTTATGCCAAATAAAGTAGGTTCTGGGCTATCTTTTGATATATTTTTTGTTGTTATTTTATAAATAATTCGTTGTGCAATAAATTTTTGAAAAAATTCCATTAAATAAAAAAATAGATTTTTTTTAAAAAATTTTAGATTTTAGACATTTTTGCAAGCTATATGCAGTGTAATAGTATTGTACTATACAAGTGCATAGCCCTGCATATGCTGAACATATGGTTAAAATTTTAGCTTAATTGATTTAGTAGTTGTCGAGAAATAAATTTTTAAAGTTTAATGCTCAATTTACTATATAGTACAAAAGTTGTACAAAAATTACTATGTAATTTTGTACAACTTTTGTACTATAGTAAATTGAGCATTAAACTTTAAAAATTTATTTCTCGACAACAACTGATCAAATTAAGCTAAAATTTTAGCCATATGTTCAGCATATGCAGGGCTATGCACTTGCGTAGTACAATACTGTTATACTGCATATAGCTTGCAAAAATGCCTAAAATCTAAAATTTTTTAAAAAATATCTATTTTTTTTAATGGAATTTTTTCAAAAATTTATTACGCAACGAATTATTTATAAAATAACAACAAAAAATATATCAAAATATAGCCCAGAACCTACTTTATTTGGAATAAAAAAATTATAAATAAATTATTAAAATTGAAGAACTTTTCTATATGGACAAAATTAATTTTGGTGCTTGGGTACAAATCTTTCTGCACTGGACTATAGTCTAATATTATAAACTAATAAATAGATTGATGATTATATTAAATTTTAAAATTATACAAATAAAAGAAAATATATATATTAATCTTTTAAACTATCTAGCAAGCAAATTTGCTTGCTTAAATTATTTTCTAAAAGTTGTTTTAAGTTTTCTTAAAATTTATTTAATCTTGACCCCTCTATTTATTAAATAAAATTAAAGGTATTTCTTTTATAAATAATATATTTAAATTTTATTATTCTATCTTTAATTTTAATTAAGATATTACAATTTTAACAAACCATATTTTTCAATTGAGAATTTCTATTTGTACCTAGTGGGTATATATCTACCCTATAGCAAACCAATTAGATTTTAGGATCTTGTATAATGTAACACAATTCAAAATTGCAAAAAAATTCATTTTATTAAAAATTGCTTATTGACCAAAATTTGCATAGAAAACCACCTTTCATGCTCTAACAAAAGTTTCTTTAAGTGATTTTACTATATAACTGCCAAACCCTAACCCTAATTTTGGTGCTTACTCTAACCCTAAACTAACAAATACAAAAATTTAATTTTATCATAGTTAAATATTGTTATTTTTGTAACTAGGTATTTGTCCTATAAATAAAAATTTTGTAGTTTGTATAACTGGGTAGCAAACTCTAAGAGTAAATTTAGTTTTTTTCTTTTTAATTTTACTATTAAATTTTTAAAAGTTTTTTAAAATTTTTAAGTTTTTAAAGAGAAATTTTTTAAGTTACTACTAAGTAAAGTTTAAATTTCGCTTAATAAATTATAAAAGTTACAATAATAAAAGTAGTTTAATTTTAAATTTTTACAACTTTGGATTAAGGTAATAGAAAGCTAAATCTTAGATATTTATTAAATAAAACTAAAAAAAAAAATTTAAAATTAAAATTTTTTTAAAAATTATAAAATTTTTTTTTAAAAGCAATCTCAAATTTTTATAAATATTAAGCAAATAAAAATAAGGTTTAAATAGTATATAATCATAGTTTTTATTAAAAAATTATAAAATATTTTTAATTTTAAAAAAAATAAAAGATTTTACTAAAACACACCTATAGTGTTTTACACCATATTACACAAAACTATTAGAATAGCCAATTAAAATTTAAGATTAGGTATAACAAAAAATTTTGTTTTTTTGTTTATTTTTTTAAAAACACGTTTATATCACAAAATTTTGCTTATAAAACCACCTTTGGAGCTCTAATAAAAAAAATTCCTTGCTAAATTTTGTATATACTAATGCCCCTGATAAAATCCCAGGCCTTACCCTAACCCTAAAGTAATTAAAATTTATTTTTTGTTTTTATTACACAGATTTGCAAATCTAATTTACATGGTGGTAAAACACTATAAGTGCGTTTTATAATAATTGAAAAATAAATTAGATAAAATTTAAGCAAACAAATTTGCCTGCTTAACTGGATAATTTAAAAGATAATCAACAATAATTAGCCTGTTGATATATTTCCAATTATGTATATTATTAGATAATATATATAACATTATTAATTAACTTGTATAATATAAACTTTAGACTGTTCATTAATGATATATACTAATTATCACATAATTTTATTTATTTTATAATAATATTATCCAATTTTATTAATTTATTTTTTAAACTTAAATAGGCTAATATTCTGTTAATTAGTATAATTTTCTATTCTTATTAACTAATATATTTTTGATTATATATATTATTAGATAATATATATAATATTACTAAAAAGGAACTAGTGAATCTTAAGTATTAAAATTTTTAAAAAAAATATAAATAATCTGTAGTATTTTTCAAATTATCAAATAAGTGCAAAATCTTGTTTAAAAAATTGTAATAATTTTCAAAATTTAGATTTTTATTGCAAATTTTTTGCCAAAAATTTGTGCAAATATTTAAAAAGTATAATTTGTAATAATTTTCNTTAAATAAAATTAAAGGTATTTCTTTTATAAATAATATATTTAAATTTTATTATTCTATCTTTAATTTTAATTAAGATATTACAATTTTAACAAACCATATTTTTCAATTGAGAATTTCTATTTGTACCTAGTGGGTATATATCTACCCTATAGCAAACCAATTAGATTTTAGGATCTTGTATAATGTAACACAATTCAAAATTGCAAAAAAATTCATTTTATTAAAAATTGCTTATTGACCAAAATTTGCATAGAAAACCACCTTTCATGCTCTAACAAAAGTTTCTTTAAGTGATTTTACTATATAACTGCCAAACCCTAACCCTAATTTTGGTGCTTACTCTAACCCTAAACTAACAAATACAAAAATTTAATTTTATCATAGTTAAATATTGTTATTTTTGTAACTAGGTATTTGTCCTATAAATAAAAATTTTGTAGTTTGTATAACTGGGTAGCAAACTCTAAGAGTAAATTTAGTTTTTTTCTTTTTAATTTTACTATTAAATTTTTAAAAGTTTTTTAAAATTTTTAAGTTTTTAAAGAGAAATTTTTTAAGTTACTACTAAGTAAAGTTTAAATTTCGCTTAATAAATTATAAAAGTTACAATAATAAAAGTAGTTTAATTTTAAATTTTTACAACTTTGGATTAAGGTAATAGAAAGCTAAATCTTAGATATTTATTAAATAAAACTAAAAAAAAAAATTTAAAATTAAAATTTTTTTAAAAATTATAAAATTTTTTTTTAAAAGCAATCTCAAATTTTTATAAATATTAAGCAAATAAAAATAAGGTTTAAATAGTATATAATCATA
>QKWP01000572.1:177844-182125 GCA_003550325.1 Gigaspora rosea
ATATTTTGTCATAAAATATTATTATCATTTATGCAAAATGTCATGACAAAAAATTCACATGCTAATATAATATGAACAATAACATTGATATTGGACATACAAAAATAACAGTGATTTTTTTATTAGAGTTAATGTCACTCATGTGCTGCTATGCAGCACATATGAGTGACATTAATTCTGATAAAAAAAAATTCCCTGTTATTTTTTATCATACGCCCAATATCTTATAGTTATTGTACATAGGTAGTTCATAGACAAGGTTATAAATAATAAATTCTAAATCACTTAAAATGTGCCTTCATATACAATCAGTTTTTGCTTTATAAAAAAAAAGCTCCAAATACTACATATTTCTAATATTAAGGATCTGCAAAAAATTCTTACTTTATGACTTCAGCTATTTTGTAAAGCATACATGTGTAATAATGATGTCAATAAAGTATATAGAATGAAAATAAGACGTTAGTGTGTTTTTTTCACAAAGAAACATCAAAAGAGCAAAAGCAAAAATTATACTTATGTAATCTATTATAATATTGTACATACCTTTTCAAATATGAACTAAGTGGGTCATACTTTTTTTTTAAAAAAAAATCGAAAAAATGAAACTATACTCATACCACCATACTTTTTTTTATTATAGTTCTATAATATTAAATATGCTTCCATCTTCACATGGTGAATTTCAAAGCCATGATGAACTTCTTACTTAACTCTGAACTTTTGCTAAAAGTCAAGGTTATGCTATTACCATAAAGAGATCACAATCTGGTCCAAATGGCAAAATCAAAAATATGATATTTGGACGTTATTATAGGAACAGATTGAATTTGACAGAAAATTCATGTTGTAGACAAATAGCATCAAGGCTTACAGGGTGTCAATTTGAACTCTCTGGAGCAAAACATAATAATGTTAGATTTCCTGAAGTTGAAAATCCCGAACACAACAATAAAGCATCTGCAGATATGTCTGGTCACTAGGACCCCGAGCTATTAGTATATAGGTTAGTGAACTAGATGCGTAGCCAACTTAATAACTTTTTTGTATGTAAGATCTTAGATTGCTTAGAAATCAACAAAATTTTAAAAAAAGTTAGATATTCTATTTGCATATTTTTTAACTAAATTTAAAACAGTTAGAGATTGCAAATGCTTATTTTTGGTACCAATAGGACATGGTTTACTACCATAGATTCCTAAAAATAAGCTATCTTTTTTTATATTTAAAAAATCAGAATTTTATTTTGAAGTATTATAACTTTTTAAGGAATTTGTACACAATAAGGAGGTAGCTTATTTTAGAGATGTAAATCCTAAAAAGGTTTATTTATCTCAATATTTACTTTTAAAATTTATTTCATGTACTAATATGCATTCTAATGTAAATAAATACAAACAAATACCTTTTTTATTATTATAATAATAATATAAATTAATTTTAAATTTTAAAAGCCATTGACCTGCGGGTCGAAAGCATAGCAGTTATGCTCTCAGGTCTCCATTCGAAGGTTGCCGGTTCAATTCTGCTTGGCGGCACTTGAATTTGATAGTCAGAACCCGATTTGGAAATAAATGAAGTCACAAGACGTAGTGAGAGGCCACAGATACTTCATGAACTTGTGGCGGCATTTTCTGTATAACGGAATGTACCAACAGGGTAGGGAATCGAGGAAGATCTACTATCCCTGCTGGAAGTATAATAATGCGGTGCAACCCCAACATTTGGGCGACTAAGGGCAAGCTGGATGAGCTTTACATAGTGAACTTTCCGAGCAGCTGAAGCCCATCGATGATAACTGAAACACTACGGGATAAGGGACCCAGGAGGTCATCTGGGTGGCGTAAGGCAAGCCGAATGGCTTATCTGAGATAGGTACATAGTGGAGGTAGCTCAAACGGAGGGTTTGCGCGATAAGAGCGCTAGGGTTAAGTTTAAAAAAAAAATTTTAAAAGCCATTGTAAGAGATCTAATAATCCAAAGTTAACGATTTTGGTACCATTCGAATCATTTCATCGAGACGAATCGAATGGCACCAAAATCGTTAAATTTAGATCACTATAGCACAAAATATTAACAATTTTATAATTTTTATAAAATCTTAACAATCTTGATAACCAGTGATCCAAATTTGATTATTTTCATATCATTCGATTCGTCTTGATAAAACGGTTCTAATGGTACTAAAATCATCAAAATCGGATTACTAGATCACAAGATATCTTTGAAAAACTTTTGTAATGCAATTTATATAAAGATTGTTATACTATATAAAATTACGTTACAAACCGTTTTCGTAGATATCTTGTGATCTGGTGATCTAATTTTGATAATTTTGGTACCATTAGAACCGTCTCATTGAGACGAATCGAATGGTATCAAAATCATCAAAGTTGGATCACTGTAGTACAAGATATTAATAATTTTATGATTTTTATAAAATCTTAACAATCTTGATAACCAGTAATCCAAATTTGATGATTTTTGGATACCATTCGATTTGTTTCAATGAGACGGTTCAAATGGTACCAAAATCATCAAAAAATTGGATCACTAGATCACAAGATATCCACAAAAACGGCTTGTAATGTAATTTTATACAGTATCTGGTATAACAATCTTTATATAAATTGCATTGCAAAAGTTTTTCATAGATATCTTGTGATCTAGTGGTCCAATTTTGATGATTTGGGTACCATTAGAACCGTCTTATCGAGACGAATCGATTGGTACCAAAATCTTTAAATTTAGATTACTATAGTACAAGATATTAATAATTTTATAATTTTTATAAAATCTTAACGATCTTGATAACCAGTGATCCAAATTTGATAAATTTGGTACTATTCGATTTATCTTGATAAGACAGTTCTAATAGTACCAAAATCATCAAAATCGGATCACTAGATCACAAGATATCTATGAAAACGGTTTGTAACGTAATTTTATACAATAACAATCTTTATATAAATTGCATTACAAAAGTTTTCGTAGATATTTTGTGATCTAGTTATCTGATTTTGATGATTTTGGTACCATTAGAGCCGCTCATCGAGACGAATCGAATGGTACCAAAATCATAAAATTTGGATGACTGGTTATCAAGATCGTTAAGATTTTATAAAAATTATAAAATTATTAATATCTTTTGCTATAGTGATCTAAATTTAACGATTTGGGTGCCATTCAATTCATCTTGATGAGACGATTCGAATGGTACCAAAATCGTTAAATTTGGATTATTAGATCTTTTATAATAGTTCTTCAAATATTTAATTAAATGCTATACAAAGGGTAGTTTATTTTTAAAGTTAAAAAATTTTATTATTGTTTTTAATTTAAAAATATAGAATGGGTTATAGAGATTTTTAAGTTTTTTTGTTTAAAATTAAAAAAGTCTTATTTTTAGAGTAAAAATATTTTATTATAAGTTAGATAATATGTTTGCTTATTTTTAATAAATTTTTATATATCATATGGTAAAAATGCTTATTGATATTAATTAAAATGATTGCTTAAAGCTATTATAAAAATTTTTAAATTTTTTGTGACCTATATACTAATAGCTCGGGGTCCTGGTCACTCGATCACTCGATGGTTAAATGTTGAACAAAGGGAGCAGATTAAACAAATGTCTGCTGCTGGCTCCCGTCCTTGTGAAATTTTGGCAACAATTCAGCAAAATGATCCTTCTTTAATGACCATATCTAGAACAATCTATAATGTTGTATACTCTATATGTCAGGAAAAACTAAACGGATGAACACAGGACCCCGGACAATTATATATAATGTGGTATGCAATCCAATTATAAGATTTGAAAAAATCTACCCAAAAATTTTTAGATTTTATACCCACTTTTATACATACTACATATAAAAATTCTAAATTTACCTAAACTTTTACCTACCAGATACAAAAAATTTTTTATTTTCTATAGCTTGACCAAATTAAGATAAATTTTAAATTTTATAAAGTGATAATTTATTAGAATAATCTTAATACTCAAAATTTCAAGTAAAATAAATAAGTTAGAAATAATTAGTAAAATTTTGTGAATCATAAGATTTTATAGAATTTTATTAGTAAAATTCTATAAATTCTTAAAATAATTTATTAATTAATTCTAACAAAATGAAGTAAGTAAACTTGTTCAGCACCTAAAAATACATTAAATTGGCAGGGTTGTTTTTATTTTACTTGAAATTTGGAGAAAAGATGCATAATTTTGGATTTTTGATCAAAAAAGTCAAATTTAAGCATCTTTTCTCCAAATTTCAA
>QKWP01000572.1:211222-273148 GCA_003550325.1 Gigaspora rosea
GTGAAATGGTGAATTTTCAGAGTCTGGAATTATTTCAGCCTGGAATTAGGTTAGGTTTTTGTTCAAGTTTTTACATTTTATATTTTTTACAGGCACACTTCAAGGTCAGAACTATTAACTGTTTATAGGACTGAGCAAATTCACTAATTCACTATTTTACCAATTCACTGTTTTACCAATTCACAATTCACTATTTCACCATTTCACCAATTCACCATTTCACCAATTCAATTCACCATTTCACCAATTCAACAATTCACCAATTCAACAATTTACCAATTCACCAATTTCACCAATTTCACCAATTCACAAAATAAAATTTTGGTGTAATTCTGGTGAAACTATTTCACCATTTTACCTGGTGAAATGGTTTAATTTCACCAGCATCTATAGTCCTAATACTATATATATTACCATCCTAAACTAATAGTAAAATATAAGATTCTACGTATAAAATATAGATCAGCAACTAATTGGTTCAATTAACTTCTATACTAACTATGAACTGCATATATTACATATAAGCAAGAACTATTGTAATTTGGATTCTTATATTGAACTATATAATGATACAAAATCTAACTCTCACTTTATTTCTAGCTTTAATTATTACAAATCGCTAAATTTGAACCAATATATTACGTATGTACATATATATCAACACAATATTCACATGCTATTATTTATTGCCTTTAATATAAATTTTATATTTACTATATGTACAACTTAATACTATATAATATTGTTCTATATATATATTGTACCCCAAATAAGAATCCACCCAATTTGGAATCCAGTTGTTCTGATTCAGAATCAGGGTAGCTAAATTTAGAATTCTTAAACGGGTTGCCCGGATTGATAATTTGATTTCAATTTAGAATCTGGCTGTCCTGATTCAGAATTGGACAGCCGAATTTAGAATTCTTAAGCAGGTTGCCCGGATTGATAATCACTTAAGAAACTTCAATTAACTCAACTTATCATAAAACGCAGTATAAGGTATCCTTTAATTTGTACCAGGTATGTTTTAAGGTTATTAGATGCGTATTTCATAAGATACCCAGGTATGAATCAATAACTAATTTTTCAGTTTTTAAATTGTTCATTTGAATTGTCCTCTTATGGGTTTCAAATATCAAACAACCATCATTTTTTCATCATTAACTGTACCTATACCTTTTTCATAACAGATTCTATGATTTTTGGAAAAGGCAATTTTGTACCTGGCACAATCGTGAGTGCACTTAAATTATTTGTAAATTGAAAGGAACTTATAAAAAAGATAAGTATTTTGATAAATTCAAGTTTTGTAATTTAGTCATGTTACTATTCAATTACTAATACATTATTTATATAATTTTAAAGTTAAACACATTTGAATATTGGATCTAAAAACCTCAATATAAGAGGTTACGTAGTAATTTATTTAAACTTTTAACTTTGTGTGATTACAAATTATTAAATCTATTGATTCATGAAATTGTCCATCTCATTCTGATCATAAGAATGTTCAAATTCTTCCCAATTTAGAAAGCTTTGATGAGCCAAAAATCTTGTGGTAGTTGAGATAAGAAGCTTTGCTAAGATAGAAGGTTTCGTTGAGTAAAGAATTTGGTTGAAGCAAAAGGTCTTGTTGGTGCAAGAGACTTTGGAGTAGAAGGCACTCTTGGAATGAGAGGTGTAGTACAGATAGGAGGTCTTGGAAGCCCTGTTAAGATGGAAGGTCTTAAAAGTCTTGTTGGGATCGAAAGTCTTTAAAGTCTTGTTAGAATAGAAGGTTTTGTTGAGAAAATAGGTTTGTTATAGTTCAAGGTCTATTAAATAAAATATTGTTAAAATATAAAGTTTTATTAAATTTAAGTTTTGAAATTAAGGTTTTTACTATTAAAAATATATTCTTGTTGTTATCGATCTCATTGTTGTTATTTTTTTTAAATTTCCTTGGTAGTATACCCAAGGGCGCAGTTGGCGCTCTTTTATTAACTCATTATTACAAAGGTCTTACATATACAGTAGGGTTTCCTAACTACTCTATACCTCCCTCCAATTGTTTGTTTTTCCCAGTTGAATCCAGCCGGCCATTCACACTCCGGTCCCGTACCTCTTGAATCATAGGCAGCTTTAAGGAACTACATACTCTGCCAGCCTGCTATATAGGTTGGACCTTTTTCATCTACTCCGGGAGCTACTTTCCATTTTTGGTTGGTGTAGCATCTCTAGGTGCCCAGCTTCCTAATTTGGTCGGTATCCTTGTTTTCATTTCCCGTTCGTAATGTTCCTTTTATAGTGGATGGTCCTTATATTTACAACGTTTCTTGTCAGAATTTTTTCTTTTCTGGATGTCGCAAGATCTCTGTGGCTATGTCACGCAACTCATTGTAACTATAGTACCAAGTCCAGAAATGAGAGAGATATTCAATGCCTCATCATAGATACTTACTATTCGTGGTCCCAACACAGTTTTTGTCATCCACTAGACCGAACTGGCAACCTTGCGAATAAGACCCTGGAGCGCTAACCACTGTGCTATCTGACCCAGGGTCTTATTTGTTGTTATTTTCAATATGGTCATAATCAAATAATAAATTGTCTTCTGATCTGTTAGTTGCAACTGAGATGCCACAACATTTAAAGGAATTTTTAATTAGCTGAGTATCAATAGCATCCCATAGTCATCCCATGCACGCCTAACCCATTCTGCAATTATATTATATGGGTGACATTTAAAAACAATGTCTTATATCTTATATTTATTATATTTTATAAAATCAACAAAAAAAAACAAGAAAACATTCACAAAAAAAAAATACCGAAAAAATTTGACAAAAAAAAAAATCGAAAAAAAAATTTAATTAATCCTAACAACAATTACTGGTTTAATATTATAGAATCTAAAAATAAATGCACCGGTACAGTATCATATTACATGTATTACTGGTAGAATATTATAAAATGTAAAATCATATTTGCAAGAATACGAAAAAATGAAATCAGAAATACAGCATCGCTACCTACCAGTATATAATAATATACCCCCTTTTACAAGGGACTTCCATATAACATAAACAAGGTACCCGGGGTACAAATCAAATTTTCTTCACGTGAATTGTAAGATACCCGGGTACCTTATACTGCGTTTTACGGTGAGTTAAGTTAATTGAAGTTCCATGTGGCACAGTTGAGTGATTATCAATCCGGGCAATCCGCTTAAGAATTCTAAATTCGGCTGCCCGATTCTGAATCAGGACAGCCGGATTCTAAATTGGAATCAAATTATCAATCCGGGCAACCCGATTAAGAATTCTAAATTCGGCTACCCCGTTTCTGTATCAGGACAACCGGATTCCAAATTGGGCAGATTCTTATCTGGGGTACAACATATACATACAAAGAATAATATAAGAATTCTATTGATATAAAATGCATACATTATTATACTTACAAACTGCTAATTTAACAAACATGTAAAAAACAGAGATGTAATATTTAATAATAATTTATTTATTAACGCTGATTATTTTATGAATTCCAACTCAAACTAATTCAACATTAACCTCATATTGTGGATAGAAATCGTGACTATAATTCCAATACATACTGTGTGTTACTGCAATAACTCGTAAACTTTGTACATAACAAAGCTTTACATGAATTACAATATAAATCATGTTAATTCCAATACAAACTACTTAACCACATAGATAAGTAGAATTTTTTTACAATAAATCAAATAGAAATTACGGCAATTTCAATCATGGTTAGCTAATACAGTAAAATTAAGGCCTCTACTTGGTGAAAATATAAGCTATAACATGGGAACTCAATCATGTATAACAATTCAATTTCAATTCAAAATTTTAATTTACACTAATACATTTACTGCAATAAGCAGTAACAAATAAATAAAAATAAAAAAATTACACTGATTTGCTATAATAACCTATATACATCAAATCCTACCCTAACATTGAATAATTTGTCAAAAACTTTTACCGGATATCCTCCATACAATATTCTTTGTAATCTCGACTTATTTTGATCATTTAGGATTTTGACCACTTAAATCTTAAGATGTTGGATCTTGACTTTCGGGATCTTGACTTTCGGGATTTTGGCTTTCGGGATTTTGGCTTTCGGGATCTTGCCTTTCGAGATCTTGACTTTCGGGATTTTGGCTTTCGGGATCTTGCCTTTCGAGATCTTGACTTTCGGGATCTTGACTTTCGGGATCTTGACAATTCGGGATTTTGTCCATATTGGGATCTTGACCATTTCGGGAACTTAAACTGTCAGAATTTTGTCTTATTCTAAATTTTAACTTACGAGACTTTTAGCAGCCAGGATTATGACTATTCGGGATTTTGAATATCGGGATTCTAAACTGTCAGGATCCTGTCTTAGTCGGAATCTTGACTTGTCGATATTCTTTCTTATTCGGGATTATGACAATCGGGATTTTGGATTTCAGGAATTTATGCTAAATCCATAAAATAGAGTGCTGAATTTTTTAAATCTAATATAAAATTAAGTGCATTTAAACTAAAATAACTTTTTAATAAAAGTTTTTTTTTTTGAAAAAAACTCTTTATATCTATATTCTTTAGGTTTCAAAGCACATTATTATAGAAAGATTTTTTAAAAAAATATTATTAGTTAAAAAAATATAGAGTTTTAGTTCAGACAATTATTTTTTGATGTGACTAGATGTTCTAAACAATATCACAAACATCACAATATTTTATGTCGTTAATAACCTCGGTATTCATGTTTAGCTAAAAATAAATGAAAAGATTGGCTAACGGTATGTATATATCGACGATTAAGGTCCTCAATGCGCTTCGGAAAATTATGTGAATTGTTGTGATTGATAGTTAACTTGTTTCCGGAACCATATTTCACACTTGCCAAATCTAACACGTCACCTTCGCGCCTGGGCCGCTATTTGTCGGTTACACGGAGACGAATCTGTTGGAGCGGCCGACTTGTTGTTGATTAAGGGTTTTACTTTTATTAAAGCACACTTCGTTAAGACTTACGAATAAAAATCAACCACGTGGATTTCTGCCCGAAAGAACTCAATCATTCGAAGAAAGTTTCAGATATCGCTAATCTCATATGTTCATTTTAATGAACAGATATAAAAACTCCTCAAAGTACTTGTCAGATATTAAGAAAGCTTGAATTTTTTGTTTATGTTAACTATTTTGTATTTATTTTTATTATCTTTTTGGCGATAAGTTTCTTCACGCCAGCTTAATGCAAGAGCATTAGTTGGTTCAATTTCTAATGATTTATTTAAATCTGCAAGTGATTCATCATATCTGCCCAGCAAGCGATAAGTATCTCCACGATATGCTAATGTTTTTGCATGATTTGGTTCAATTTCTAAAGATTTATTTAAATCTGCAAGTGATTCATCTAATTTGTTCAGTTCACAATAGGTAATTCCACGATTTCTTAATGCTTCTGCATTATTTGGTTCAATTTCTAATGACTTGTTTAAATCCGCAAGTGATTCATCATATTTGCACGACATATAATAAGCATATCCACGATTTCTTAGTGCAAATGCATTGTTTGGTTCAATTTCTAACGACTTATCTAAATCTGTAAGCGATTCTTCATATTGGTTCATTATACAATAAATTTTTCCGCGAATTCTTAATGCAAGTGCATTATTTGGCTCAGTTTCTAATGATTTATTTAAATCTGCAAGTGACTCTTCATATCTGTTCATCTTGTAATAGATAGCACCACGAATTCTTAAAGCCCATGCATTAACTGGTTCAATTTCTAGTGACTTATTTAAATCTGCAAGTGATTCCTCATATTTATATAATTTATAATTTATTTTCCCACGAATTCTTAATGTTTCTGCATTTTTTGGTTCAATTCCTAATGACGTATTTAAATCTGCAAGCGATTTTTCATATTTACCCATCATGTAATAAGTATCGCCACGAATTCTTAGTGTTTTTGCATTATTTGGATCAATTCTTAATGATTCATTTAAATCTATAAGTGATTCTTCATATCTGTTCATCATACGATGATAATCATCAAAACTTCTCAATGTTCCTGCATTATTTGGCTCAACTTCAGTAAAAATATCTTGTTCACTACAATAAACTGGTTCCATTCGTATACAATCTAGTTTGTTACGAATTTCAGCTATTTTAGGACGTAATTCTGGATTACCATCCCAAGCATTGCAATAAATATAAACGAAATCAACTGGAGTTCCATTAATAGGAGCTTCTCTTATACCATCAATTACAGATATTGCTATATTTGTTGGATCAGTTTTTTTAAAAGGGGGTATTCCACTCGATAACTCCCAGAAAAGTACACCAAGACTATAGATATCAGAAGATTTATTCCGTTTATATGTATATGGATTATTAAGATATTGTGGATCAGAAAAAGCGGGTGTTCCACCGTTAATAGACTTAGCACTATTCTCCAAAGATTTTGATATACCAAAATCCGTAATCATTAGTCTATCATCATGCACTAATATATTTTTATCATGCTATAATAAAATTGAACTTAGTATACAAAATATATGAGAATAAATTTAAAAAAAAAGAAAGTAGCTTACAAGATCACGATGAACAACATCAAAACTATGTAAAAAATTAACTCCACTGGAAATTTCTTTTGCCATTCTAATTTTAGTTGCCCAATTTAATTTCGGAAAATTATTGCTTAAATAATTTCGAAGGTCACCATTGTTAGCATATTGAAGAACCATATAATATGTTTCGGTTGACTCTAATTTGTACTAAGTAATTAATAATGATCGGTTTATCGATGCTTGCAATGATTAATAGAATTAACATACCCTGAGTGACGCCAAAAAACCTTATTATATTATCATGATGAGCAACTCTAACAATATTTTTAACCTTATAATTTATTGTAAAATTAATAAAACTTAAATAAAACGTAAGGCGAGACCAACTTGATTCTATGTTTTACATTACTCTCTCTAATTCTGGGTGTGGGGAGAGTTGAAACGTACTATATATAGAAATATTTTTTTGCCCTATTTTCCTAAGACAAATTTTTCTGTTTCAAGACTTTTCTGACTTTTCTCCAAATTTGCTCAACCTCGCTCGTATTTTAGGCTCACTGAAATTTCTGGCCGAAAAATTTTTTGGAAATATCTGCGACTATTTTAAATTTCTATATATAAATATAATTTTTTTTACTATGAAGAAGAGGGGGAGGGTTTGGAGGGGTAATGTAAAACACAGAATCAAATTGGTCTCGCCTAAATAATATTGGATTATTATAAAATGATTAATACTTCATTAATAAATACATCCTCATTACGATTTATAAAATTTTTTAGAGCTACAGTTTTTTCAAAATTTTTCGAATAAGCGCTATATACAACTCCAAAACCTCCTTTACCAATTTCTTTCCAATTTTGAAAAGAATTATGTTCAAATAATGTAATATATTTTTGTTCGATAGCAGTTTTGAGCCAATTTTTTGACATATTTCTGTATTTACTAAACTATTCTAAAAAAGAACAGTACGAGCGTACGAACGCTTTAGACA
The DNA here is from genome assembly GCA_003550325.1 of Gigaspora rosea. Lineage (NCBI taxonomy): Eukaryota > Fungi > Glomeromycota > Glomeromycetes > Diversisporales > Gigasporaceae > Gigaspora > Gigaspora rosea. The sequence goes on from QKWP01000572.1 coordinate 218,792, forward strand.
TTTTATAATTAAACTAAGTAATACAAACCAAAAAGTGGCCGCATCCTATTTGCGCGGGTAATACAAATTCCTGAAGAGGAAATGGCCAATCGGAAAAGAATGCAAATTTTGACTATTTCCGGACAAAGAATCTTTACACGTGTGAAAGAAGAAAAAAAGCAAAAACCAATGTTTAAAATCGATCTTGGAGCACTAATTAAAAGTGACTGGAATGAAATTTTACACATAGAAAATATCAACTAATCCTATAGTCCTTAACGTTAAGGCTCTAACCCTAAATTTTTATCTCGCGCACTTTTCCTTTTTTGGTGTATTACCCACGCAAAACAAGCAAAATGGCTAAACTCGAGGTAGGACCGTCAATGTTGCACAAAAAATTAAAGTTTTTTGTGCAACGTTTGACAATACATTTTCGGAAGCTCGGGTACTAAGTAAACTTGATGCGTTCGCTGCCCTACAACATATTCGCTTAATTCATCTTAATCCATCAACTTTTATAACACGACTTTTCTACCAAAGTTACAAGGAATGTAAGAAGTTTCAAGTCGCTACCTTGCCAAAATCTCATACAAAAAAAAAGGTAAAAACGTTTAGAACGACGATTTAGCACAGGCAAGGGTATTGATTTGTGTAATTTTTATTGCATACTTTAATAAAAGTTTAAAACAAAAATCGATAAAATTACATATATAATAGTACGTGTAATTAATTAATTTAAATTGGCCTTTTTTTGGCTGTAAAAACTTAGATGCTAGGAAAACTCGTAATATACTGCGTATATCAATACAAAAAAGTTTTTTCATATAATAGCAGGGATGGTAAAATTGCCTTTTTTCAAATGACCTAGGTCATTTCAGACTAAAATTCATAATAAAATTGGGGTCATCTGAGGTCATTTGAAGGTCATTTGAAGGTCATTTACCATCCCTGTATAATAGTGGTGTGAGTGGTAGAGTAAGAGATATCTAAGATTTAGATTAGACATATCATTGAGGGGTTCGTATTATTTCGCCGACAATCACTTCACCGACATAACATTTTACCGACAAATACTCACCGACAAGTTCATTTTACCGAAAGTTTGTTTCACCGAAGTTCATTTCACCCGACAAGTTTTTTTTTCAAAAAGCACCCTAACTTTAGCCCTAATTCTACCTAATTCAACCCTGACCCTAACGACAATACCAGAATTACTTTGTCGGTGAAATGAGCTTCGGTGAAATAAACTGTCGGTAAAATGAACGTGTCGGTGAATAAGGCCGTTTGAAGTTAATTTTTTGGTTAACATCACCCCCCCTCCTCCCAATGGTCCCCGGCCCCCGGGTAAAATGAACATATGAAAAAAAATAACAATAAATAAATATTATCATTATTTAGAAATCAAATTCAATATATAAATTCGATTTATTACTTTCGTGATGATATTACTAATAGCTGACGTATGTACGAACGTACGTACTTAGCTCTATATATGGGGTCGTCTAATGCGGAGCAGAATCACGTGATACCTGACCAATCAAGTTAAGAATTTGATGATCTTAAGCAATTTTGTTTATTATATTACTACCTAAAACCTATCTAAGGCCGTCTGAAGTTAAGCTTTCGGTTAACATCACCCCTCCTCTTCCTCTTTGATGTCCCCGGTAAAAATTAAAAAAATAAATACTGCATAACCACGAAATAACGCGATGGGTTTGGTTTCGAATTTCGGCCTAAATTAAGATTAATTCAGGCCGAAACTCGAAATAACTCTGTGCGTTATTTCGCGGTTAAAATTAAATAATTTAAAAATAAACAACGAATAAGAAAAAAATTAAAAATTAAAAAAAAAAATAAAGCTAAAATTTTAATTCCTATTTGCTGTCCTCTCATATATGTTTATTTCAGTTTGCAATAAAACGATCCAACAAAAAAATTACTGAATAAAGAGCTTCCGAAGTGCTTTTTGTTCGATTGTAAAGAGCTAGAAAACTAGTATTAACGAGAAGAAATATTTGAATAAACATTTAGCTTTTACGGAATCATTAGGGACAAAATTTGCTCGACCAATAGGAATTTGGAAAACTCAAAATTCCAATCTGCATACATACTTTAAAATGAGATCACTAGATCACGAGAATTTTGCCTGTAAAAATTGTACACACGTACAAAGTTCTTTTTATCGGATAAAATACTTTTTATAATAAATTAATTATATACCTATATTTATTTATTTTTGCTCCTTTCTTTTATAAGAGGAATGTAATGTTAAGGCCGTTTGAAGTTAATTTTTCAGTTAACATCACCCCCAGCTGAAGTCTCCCCCCTCCCCCGAAAAATGAACAGCCAATCAAAACACTAAATGACTCTCACCAGTCACCTGATATACATCAACCAATGAAATTGCTTCATTTCTATATGTTCGTTTCATATGTTCGTTTTATTTTACCCCCTCCCCCCCTCCCATGAGCCCTGGAAAAGTGATGTTAACCAAAGAATCAACTTCGAACGGCCTAATTGTCGGTGAAATGTTATGTCGGTGAAGTGATTGTCGATTAATTTGATTGACCACCCATCGAGTACATAAGAAATAGTATAAGAGATTATGATAAATTTGTTAATGATGATAGTAAATGATCTAAGTTACTAAACTAAAGGCATGTTTGACTTACTTTGCAAGAACATCTGGTTGCATTTATCTTGAACTTAGATATAATTTTTAATTAAGTTTCTTTAGTTTCGCTTCGATTTTATAAATATTCGTCTTTACTAAAATTCTTGATTTGGTGGCTTTCCAAATTTCACGAGATTAGGCCAGACCAAGTTGATTATGTGTTTTACATTGCCCCCCTCTCCCCTCCAGGAGGGGGAGGGGTGGTTCACATAATAAAATTTTTAAAAAAATTTCCGAATTGTTCCGTGACTAGTGTAACGGCTGATTGGGAGAGCGGATAAAACAATATAGACAATAGTGCCAATTTACGCTCCAACCGTGTACGGTAAGAGATATAAATATAAGAATATATAGGTCACAGGGTATGAGTAAAGGCGGTTATATAGGTTATGTAGAGGGTTGGTGGGATCGAAATGGGTATCACGGGTTTAGGGTGTCGATGCAGAGGTCAAGAATTTCCCGTAGGTGCAGGAAGGTTATAAGTACTATATAAAGAACCAGCTGAAACTGGTGAAACTAAAAGAAACAACGTTTATCGAATAAATATCTAAACTAAAGACTTTACTATAGACCTATCGGTAGGCCGATATGCATCACGTGTATAATTTCGAAGGATTGGGTTATATCGAATTCGAGCCGATTCGAGGTTACAAGTCAATTCAGTCCGTCGAATTGAGTTACGAAAAGGGTTATTAAAGTTACAAGTCGAATTCAGAGATAAGTATAATTTCGGTATTCAATGATTTATTTAATAATATAAGGGAAGTCGTTATTTACATCGATAGGAACGTTATTTTTTTTTTCTTGGCCTTGAACTCGAGGCCTTTATATACATTTTGAATTCTATCTGTATTTACGCGGCTTGGACTATACTATCTCTATAATCGCTACGTTTACGCTGCCCTGGCTAAGTTTACGCTGCATTGGCTACGTTTACGCTGCGGGCTTTGCTAACTTTCATTGCCCATCAAGTTTAAACGGCTACGTATACGTACCCATCCCCATGCCTTAATGTGGCCGAAATGATATTCATGTGTTTAAGCCACCAAGCCACCATTATAGTATGAATTATTTATATCGGGGAATAATACAAATAAGGAAAATGTTTACAATTTTGAAAATTAAAATTTTAATTCGTTACACTAGATAAAAATTTTCCGAAATATCCCGTAGCCCTATGTATATTATCAAAATTTTTTTTACTATGAGGGAGTGGGAGCTCTGAAGGGGGGTAATGTAAAATACATAATCAACTTGGTCTGGTCTTACCCGAATTTTCCGATTTTTAATTCATATAAAGATATTCATCTGATTTGCTAATTTTTGTAAGTATACCCAAGTGAATCTATGTTGTTATTGTTTTAAATATCGTGGCAGACATGTGATTCCAACCAATCAGTGAAAACAAACCATTGAATGAAGCGAGAAATTTAAAGTAATAAATCTTATCAATTAAGGTTAGAGGTAGGGTTGGAACATGCACTTTTTATATCATATTTAGCAGGGAATTTTTTTTTCTTTGAACGTAGAAGGCAATTTTATAAACAAAATTTAGAGTTATCGGCGATTTTGTGAAAAAGTGTGAAAAAGTGTGATTTTCATGTTACACATGTTGCTGTAATCTAATGAGCTAGATTGCAGGTAAATCGCGTGTCTTCCACTTTTTTCGCCATGGCTAGGGTATTTTTTTTTAAAAAAAATTAAGGTTAGGGTTAGAGATGTAGTTAAATTAGAGCTTCAAAGATATTTATACCAAAATTTTGCAAGGAATTTTTTTGTTCTAACGCAAAAGATAGTTTCGTATGCGAAACTACAAGATAAATCCGTTTGTTGAATAAACGATTATTTTTTTAATTTTAATCGTTCGTGTAGCATCTACATAGCTATACATAGATGCACGTATGATTTCCTGTGATAATTAGCCAATCAAATTACATAATTTATAGGAATGAATTCATAATGCAGCCGAAACTTTTTATTAGCGAAACTTGTATACTATTCCTAACTAATTATATCAATTATATTTAATTATATATTCGAGTAGATAATAATTTTAATTATTAATGCTTTTGCTAGAGAAGTTGCTAACCTTCGAAATATATTTTCATTAATCAATATATTTAAGAAATTCTTTAGTTATTACTTATATTAGTATCCATCAAGAAAAACTTTCAAGAAATTTTACTCTTTATTGATATAAATTTTTTTTTTTTAAACCCCTACTATGGGGACGCTGGATGGCGTACTTTATTTATTCAATTTTCAAAGGTCTTACATTACATTACATATATTAGGAACTTTCCTAGCTAAACTATATCTACCTCCAACATCCGCTTTTCCCGGCTGACTCCAGCAGGCCCACCACATCGGTGCCCCATACCTCTCAGATCCTAGGTAGCTTTAAGGAAATCACTTTCCGCCAGATCGCTATATAGGTAGGCCGTTTTTCATCTACCCCGGGAGCTACATCCGTTTTCGGTCGATTAGTGTCGTCAGGTGTTCCTTATACACATTTTTCTATTTCCTTATTTATAGTGGATAACCTTATGTTTACGACGTTTCTTGTTGGATTTTCCCTTTTCTGGGTGCTGCATGACCACTGTGGCTATGTCACGCAGCTCTTGCAGCTGTAGTACCGTATCCGAATATAAATTTTTAAATAAACAATTCTATTTTTTAGTTATTACAACCATTGCACCTTCATATTTGTTTATACTATTAATTAATACTATGCACTTCTATCTATACTAAAACCATATTATATCTACTTAATAAACACTACACAATAAGGTACTATAAATATTAGGTGTAATAAAATAAGTATTTTAAACTTAAATATGAGAAGTCAACGGCTCGTAAGAGGTTTTTCCAAAATTTTTGTACTTTTTATTCACCTATTTTTCGCATTAAGTATTTGCACATAGCTAATATAGATTGCGATAGTAATAAATTATATGAAATCTTACTTCTATATGAAGTTATTGGGGTTACTGATAGTGAATATAGTGTTCTTTCAAAACTAGAAATAGCTTTTATGATAAGTTTTGTTAATTAAATTTGTATTTCCAAAAGTACTTTAATTGATGATCCACGAATAAATGAGAATTTGTATTAATAAAATCAAGAGTGATACATATAAATTATCAAAATCAGCATTCCTGACTAAGTAAAGTTAATTTTTTTAAAGCTAATATCCTGCAAGCTTCTAATGAAAGTTGTAGAACTGGTTTTTGTGATTCTAATGATAGTATAATCAGTAAAATTAGTTAAATAAATAAAAAGTTATAAGCAATTTAAGGATAAAAATTTTTGTAATACTATAGGAATCATGATTCTGGCTTAACATTTTTTACTATGTTTTACTATAAAAATTCTCCCAGTGTTAAGTTCTCATTTACTCGCGAATCATCAATTAAACTATATAAATAAGTTACTAGGCAATTAATTATGTGATTAATTTGCATTAGAATTAACGTGATTTCTATCGTGAGCTATTAAAAAAATTCAGTTACAGACTTACTCAATATTTGTATAATCACAATATGCGGCTAAAGTAACTAGTTTATATTGGAATTATTGCAGTAAAAATTCTTTTATAGAACTTACATCCTATTTTAGTGATTTGGATCATTGGTACTGTAAAAATTTGTTGAAATCTATTATTCTTAATAATATCAAAAAAGATACGTAGAATGTGAAAGTTGATTTTTAAAAATCATAAATAGATGATTGTCATAGTAAAAACGTTACTTAAAACGTACTGTACCCTTGATTTGTATTGTCTTGATTTTCATGAAATATATTTTTGATATAAAGTTTATCATAAATTTAAAATCTCTTAACATTAAAAATGTACTATCTAATTATGGAAACATAACTATAATCGGGAATGATCTGAAAGTAAATTAGCAATTATTGTCACAGATTATAATAAATCGGATTAAAAAAATCGGTGCGACTTGCTTCACCAACAATCAACTCACTGACACCCCATTTCACCAACAAATTATTCACTGACAAATTCATTTTGCTGATAGTTTTTCACTGAAGCTCATTTCACCGACAAAGTAATTCTGGCATTGTGTTAAGGTCAGAGTAGAATTAGGGTTAAAGTTGGTGTGCTTTATAGAAGAAAACTTGTTAGTGAAATAAGAATTGTCGGTAAATAAACTTGTGGTGAATAATTTGACGGAGAAATGTGGTGTCTATGAAGTGATTGTCAGTGAAATAATATGAACCCATTCAGCAAAACCCTTTTCTCACGAATATTTTGATTTTTGAGAAAATGAGCAGGGGCTTTCGGATTTTTCAGAAATACACGGGTCTAGTTGACCAATCATAAAAGGTTTATTATCCACGTGATACACTTTCTGTAAAAACAGATAGATAATCATTAAACATAGTACAATTTTTTTGTGCAAACTAACTTGCATTGTAAATGAATAAAACTATTCACCCAGGTTATAATATAGCTTAAAACACAAGAATTTTATTAAAAAAGTTTCTTATAACAAGTTACATGCCTTTGTTCCTATTTTTTTATATACTTCATCTTTAATTAACAAAACTATTATAAAATGAATCAAATATCTTATAGAGAATACATATAACTTTCAAAATCAGTCTACATAAATTTATAAATAAAATAAACAAGTAAATTATTTGTATAACAAAAAGAATGATGAAAAAAAACTAAAAAAAATGACGTTAAAGTTTATAAATTAAGCAATAAAATATATTTTGTTACCTTCTGCTATACAGCAGACAATACTTCAACTCTTAGTATGTCTACTTTTTATTGTGGATTTGGCGTAATTCACCGTGATTCAACAAAGAGATGCTTGCTAGAAAGGTCTTTTATTAATAAAGTGTTGTACCTAGAGATGGGTAAAATATACATTTTATAATAAAATACGCATAAATGCACATTAATGCGCATGATACCGCATGATAAAAATTTTTTTAATTTTATCTTTATTATTGAAAATATATCAAATAAAGATACTATATATTGATTCTTAATTAGATTTTGCCTATATATATAAATTTTTACAAATTTGCTAATTGTAAACTTCATCATTGCTATCTTATATAAACCTGTGGCTCTGCCACGTGAGCTTTGTATAAAATTTTAGAATCTTAGTTAAAATCAGTAAATTCGAATTAGGACTCGCAAAGTTGATTTTTCGTTTTGCATTACCCGGCGTCCCACTTTTTCAATTTTTTCAATTTTTTTTTGTTTTGTTTTTTTTTTTTAGTTTCCAACTGTGCAAATTTTTCGATTTTTGACACTTATTTTTTCCCACTATTTTCATCTAGTAGGGACTTTAATTTCTCATAATTGTCCGATAGGACAGACAGGAAACATATGACTGCCGGCCCAATTTTTTGATTCCTTTTTGTGCAAAATGAAAATTTAACCTCGTATAACCTTAAATGTAAACATCATTCTATTTGCAGAAAAAGAAGAAAAAATCTGCCGTCCGTCCCGAATTTTAAAATCTATAATGCAAAATGAAAACCCAACTTTGCATATAATATTTATAAATATGCTGAGTTGGTTTGCATTGAATTGTCACAAAAAATTTTGTTACTGAACATACTATTCTATTAACTACAGTATATGGTTAAGATTGAGTTAGTTTGCATTAAAATTATGTTATTATAAAATTCTGCTACAGAATTCACACTCTATTTCAATATGGTTGAGCCAGTTTTTATTAGAATTATTTTGATTTTTATCATGAGTTTTTATAAAAAAATTTTAATACAAAATTTGTTCGCTATACCAGTAATTGCAATATATAGTGAGTTAGTTTGAATCAGTATATGCTAACTATAAAAAGTTTTTATAAAGCTCATTACTCAATAACAAATAGTATGCAGCTTAGTTTTATTGGTGAATGCCAATTTTTAAAATAAGTGTTGCAAAGAGAATTTTAGCTCATTGTTCACCTTTTGAACATAACTGTAATTTTATTGGTTAGTAGATCGACAAAAACTGAGAAAATTAGTTGATTATCATATAATTTGGGTAGCAAAAATTCTGACCAAAATTCTAGAAATCAATCATTAAATATTTGATTGAATGTAACTTTTTCAGATATTCGCTAATGTATTCACTATTTTTTTTATTAATCATATATTTTATCTATAGTGGAGCATTTGTCGTGTTCTTGCACTTGTACTTGCACTTGAACTTATTCTTGAACTTGAGACCATTATACAAAACGGTTTCAAATTCGGGAATTTTTTAGCCCAAAATAGTTCGTAAGTATTAGGCAATCAAGCAACAAAAGTAAATTTGAAAATTCACGTTCACGATCTTGTGCTGTTTAAGGGCTTTAATAAGGGCATCAAAAAATGATATAATAATTACTCGAATATTATAATTATTCAACTATGATAATAGTCATAATCATCTTATATATTTCTATTTCTGTTAGTTTCCTACATTTAGGTCACATTTTTCGAATATGACCAATCAAAAATGTTAAAGCGAACAGATCCAGAATTGAAGTATATAGATAGATTAGAAAGTTAATTATACTAATTTTATATTTAATTTTATATATAAAATTTTAATGAGATAAAATGCGCATGATTCAGAAACATGCGCATTAATACGCATTCATGCGCATGGTTGAGGAATCATGCGCACGCATAAAACCCATCTCTAATTGTACCAATTGTTATTTTTTTTAAGTTTTCTTAGACCCTGGTTTTATAGTACTTTATACGCTGTATAAATATTTGTGTAATGTCAATTCTGGAATCATGGGAACCTTGCTATATAAAAATTTAATAAAACACTAGGGTAGGACCGAGGTAGGATTAGTTTGTAACAGGGTGGACTAGTAGTTCCTTAACTATTACACCAGACACAGGTGTATCAATAATGAAAATTTTGTGTTTTTGAGACATAACTATTTAAAAAGTCGCTTGATCACTGCACTCAAATCGACCAATGGGATTGCAGATAAGATTCTAAAGAATTTATAACAAAGCTTGAATTTTTTTAATTGTATCTAATTATTTTATTATGCCAATCATACTTGGACTTCTAGTTAAAGTAGTAGAGAAGGTGCTTACTATTCTAATGGTATATGATTATCAAATTCAGCATAGTGTATCATGAGATATGCATTAAAAAAGTTTTGCTATTTTTTAAAAAAATTTAAAATCAATTCTTGCAATATTCTGAGCCAATCTTGGTGATATTACCACCTTTGGGATCGTAGTTTTCTTTTCTTCTATCTTTGTTAAATATTTAATTAAGGTTTGCATAGTAGAAAATTGAGAAGACCTTAAAGCTTTCTTTATAAATTTCTTTAGAATCTTACCCGTAATTCCATTGGTCGATTTTAAGCGCAGCAGTCATGTGATTTTTTAAAATCACTATATGGGTGTTATGCAGTGTTGTACATTTTCACTGTCCCAGCCTTTTTTTGCCATGTCCCAATGTCCCAACGTTCCAATGTCCCAAGTGTCCCAACTATGTTCCAAGCCTTAATAATTAATAAATTAATTTAAAAAATATATAATTATATATTTTTTTAGATGCTGAAACCATTTTTAAAAAAAAATTTAATTAGATTATTTTAATAAAATTTTAAGTAATTTCAATTTATAAAATTGCTCCAGAATGTCCCAAAATGTCCCAACATATGTTCCAACTGTCCCATGTACAATACTGGTGTTACGTATTAAAACAGCCCTTTTTTATTTTTAATCATTTGTTTTGATTTTTGAACTGATCCAGATAGTGATATGCCATTTATATGATACCTGAAAAATTTTTAGCGTACAGTACGTACAGTACATACTGTACGTATAGTTCTTTTCTAGCATTTGATTGGTTGGAACAAGTGATCAGTAAAATTTTAGCAATACAGTACATACAGTACGTATAGTACAGTACATATAGTACTGTACACGGCACATCACTAGATCCAGAATTAATTAAATTTCACGATTTTGATTGGTTAAATGTAACAGGTGACTATCGGGTAATCTCGTGATGTATTGGCCTTATGCGGGCTCATGTAATTTTTCTTTTACAATTATCCTGATTTTTTATTATGCAAATCGACTTTTCATTTATAATTAAAAAATATCGATCATGTCAAACTTTATATAAATCTAATGAAAACTCATTTTTCAAAAAATTGCAAAAAAGGGCTGTTTAATACATAGCACCCCATATTTTCTCGTTTCTCAAAAAAGTAAGGGTACATTTAAGTGGAAAGTTTTGCGATACTGGGGAAGATGTTCAAATTGCGAAGCAACATGTGATCATCAGCCAATAAAATTCTCTAAATCCTTGTAAATTATCAGTTTTTACATATAACTCATACTAAGGGTCTGTATAATTCGATTGGTTTTATCCGACGGCCCTATGAAAACTCAATACACAGAAATGCATGCATAAATACGAAATTGTATGAGGGTAAGCACAGGTTTCATAATCATTGCACAGAAACTGCACAGAAACTGATCGTCCATAAAATTTAATACACATTATCACACGAAAAATTGAAATCTGTGCACTATTGTGCATAGTATTATATCCATATATTGACGTGCATTAATCTTAATGATTACATAATTTCTGTGCACTAACGTGCACAATCATTAAAATTCTTAATAATCATAATTTTCGTGCACTGATGTGCACAATCGTTAAGGTTCTTAACGATCATAATTTTTGTGCACTGACATGCACTATCGTTAAGATTCTTAATGATTATAATTATAATTTTCGTGCTCTGACATGCATAATCGTTAAGATTCTTAACGATCATAATTTTAGTGTACTGCCATCACGATCACACAATCATTAAGATTCCTTAACGATCAATTTTAACGATCATAATGTTCATTTCTGTACATGATGTTATAATCACCACAATCATTAAGAATCCTTAACGATCATAATTTTAGTGATGATCGTCACAATCGTTAAGATTCTTAACGATCATAATTTTTGTGCATGACATCACAATTGTCACAATCATTAAGATCCTTAACGATCATATTATATTTCATGTACTAACGTGATGATCATAATTCCGTGCATTAATGTGATGATTGTTAATGATTATAATTTTTGTGCAATGACGCGTACAAAAACATTTATTTTGTGAGTAAATAAAAATTACATTTTTGTTTTTTTGTTTTTTTTTGCACTTAAAAATAATAATTTCCGTGCATTGTCGTGCAAAAATTATATTCAATTTGTAAGTAAATAAATATTTGATTATTTGTTTTTTTTTACACTTACAATTTTTATTATTTTCTTTTATTGTTTTATAATTTTTTTTTTTACAACTCACTAATTTTTATATAATTTTTTTTAGTTAGTGTCATTGTTTTTGAAACCATCCTTTGGAGGTATTGTCTTAAAAGTTGCTCTTTTGGAATTATTATTGTTTTGGTGTATATTTTTTCATCATTTTTGGAGGTAACACGGCTTTGTTTTTTTATTACTATTATTTTTTTTATTTTTTATTTGCTTTCTGTATATTATTGCATTTTAGCATCTCTCTTGAGTTACTATCATTGGAGTTGGCGTAATTGGAGTTGTCACTATTGGAATTATTTCTAGAGTAGTCATTTCGATTATTTTTCCATCTGGAACTATTGCTTTACTTTGTTTTTTTCGATATTATTAGTTGCTGGGTTATTTTTAAGTAAGTTAGTAGTTTTAGTGATTAGAAGTATTTTCTTATTGGCATGAAAATTATTAAATTAAATTATTTGTATTATAAAAATTAATTAATAAAATAATAAATGTTAATTAATAAAATATAAATTTTAGTTAATAAAAATTATAAAATTTAGTTAATAAAATTATAAAATTTTAGTTAATAAAATAATATATATAAATGTATATACGGATATATGTTATTATTGGTTATATGCTATTATATGTTACCTGCACGTAAATATGCACGAGACAATGCACGAGAAAACACATAAAATTGCACGTTAGTACGTGCACTGTTGCACGGAATCCGCGCCCTATTACGTGCTGTAAACGTGCTTTCTCATACATTGTCTCGTATAGATTTACGTGCAGGTTCGTGTAGTTCCATATCCAACTTTTCCGTGTATTGCAGTATCATTCCGTGCTGCAATTTGTTATAGGGCGGACATGTCCCGGGCATAATATGACAAAGTTAAAAATTAGTGGGACATTGCCCGTCCCGTCCCGGACTGTCCGTGATAACGCTATAGATGCTTGACGAAACTATTTCGCCTGACGAAACCATAAGTTTCGTCATAGTTTCGTCACTGACGAAATGACGAAACTATTATGTTTCGTCAGGTCACGTGAGTTTCGTCAGGCATCATTAGATAACGCTGGTTCCAAGTCTCTAGAATCTAGAATCTAGATCTAAAATCTAGATCTAGAATAGTGATGCCTGACGAAATGACAAAATCTGACGAAACCATAAGTTTCGTTATTGACGAAACTTGACGAAACTTATGGTTTCGTCATTCGTCAAGGCAAAATTAGTTTCGCCAGGCATCTATAATCTAGAATCAAAGTGTTTAGAATCTAGTACACGTCACTCTGGTTATATTGAGTACTCTAGCCATGGCAAAAAAAGTTCTGGTCACGTGATAACCAATAAAAATCTTTAAGTTTATTTATATTAGGGTTAACGTCTATGTTAGGGTTTGGAGTTAGCGACGTATATAGTAAAATCCATCAAGGAATATTTTATTAGTGCACAGAAGGTTGTTTCTTATGAAGCTTGTCGAGAAGTAATCGATTTCTTCTAATTTTCTTTAGAACGAAGAAATTTCCTGATCGTGATTCATTACTGTCATCATTGGCTATTTTGCATAGCATTCATTGGCATGCCTATGGCATGCCAAAAATCTCAGGCATGCCACTTATATAAAGTGCTTTATATCGAGGTTAAAATTACTTCCGAATCTAAAATTCTTGGTCCGGATCCAATAAAATTACAGGATTTTGTATATATATATATAAAATATAAGAAATTGTAAAAAAATATAATTACTATGACAATTAATTTTTTGACCTTAAAGTAAGAATTTTAGCATATAATTTTAGTTATAAGACAGTTTTTAATGCTAAATATACAGAATTTTCTTACTTATACTATGTATATGTGATTTAATGGCTTGCCAGGGATGGCATCTTGGAATTAATTTAAAAAGTTGGTATGCCATATGGCACATTAAATTTTTTGCTATGCCAGGTACCCTACCTCGGACCGAACCTGTGAAGCGTTAATACTGCCTTAATACTACTGTCATGGGCAAAAAGTAATATCATAAATTTATACTACGCCACATTTCATGACATCCGGTCATTAGTAATGGGTAACGCCGGGATTTTTAATATAAGATTGTCTGGCCCGCATTAGCATATCAGCTGGCCCGCATTAGCATATCATCTGGCCCGCATTAACAAATTATCCGGCCTGTTTTAACATAAGTGGGCCAATTCCTAATTAGTATTTAATGTAAATAAAATTTGCACGCATTAGCTTTTTATTTGTTTCTCGTTCCACATATATACGTACTGTACATATGTACAGAGTTAATTGCGCAAACTGTATATTGAAATAAATTTTTTAAATTGTATAATTTTGCTATAGAACCTGCTAACAACTAGGGCTAAACGTCGACCTAGATCCGACGCATCCGACCCGGAAATTTGGGGATAACACCGTAAAAATCTATCGATATTTTTGATTTATTAGTAAAAAAAATTCAAAAATAAATACAGTGAGTTATACCGACATTTTATGTCGGTATGGAAAGATTTTACTATTATGTCGTTATGTATCTAGTACAGCATAAACAAAAATAAGATCTCATATCTAATCATCAAGTTGACGGACGCACGTAAGTCAACAGATCGAAAAGATGGCGAAGCAGGACGTAAGCATATCACATGACCGGGGCAAGGGCGGGGTCACGGGCCGGGCGGAGCAAAGGTAAGGAGGCATGTGAAAGCAATTATTGATTTAGATTGCGAGACAGGTGAGTATGATGTAAGATCAGTTGCCGCATATGGTAGTCAGGAGACCCAGGGCGGGATCAATACAGGATAAGCAAGTATAAGTAAATAGGGAGCGGCTCCAGCGACTACGCCAAGAGTAGTCAACTCTGCTGCAAGAAAGAACGTAATTGCGACCCGATCCCGCCCAACCCGACAAATTCATAATGATTGCCAAGTTCTGTTAGTCACATGTCACATCAACGGCCGGCTTGCATTATGCAGGCGGGAAACCACCGGCCAATATCATACATCACAAAATCAACTGCTTACGGTGATGCCCGGCGCAGCCTCGGTTGCTATTTTCCGGGAGCTAACCGTTTCGGTTTCAATTATGCATAAATCATGTCTACATTCGCAAAATCAATAAAAATATTATCCCGGTATATATTAGACCGGATTGTCCAAACTGAAGCATGCGTACAAAGCTTTTCGAATATGTTAAAGACGATCAAGCCAAAATTATCGAACATTAAATTATAAAAAGCATTGCATTGCATTGCACATTTTGTATTAGGCTACGCCAGCAGTTATTTAAGGCTAGTGATTTTTTATAGGAGATTAACATGACATTTAGTACATGATGATAAAGAAGCGAGCAATTACCGAAATTGGCCAGGACGACAATGATAATGTTTTCAACAATTGTTGCATTGGGATCGCTGCAGAATTGACCAGCTGGTGGTTTCCCGCCTGTTGAAGCAGCCGGCTGTAATTGAAGTCAAAAAATGAGGAAATGCGTGGTTTATTGTCTTCGGACGGGTCAGTTAGTGACGAGAAAATTGCCTTATTGTATTTTCCAGCACTGAAGGATTTAGCTTCGTCGAATCAATCAAATACATTCATTAACTTATCCTTTTACGATAGTAAGTGTAACTGTTTATGTTATCTGTGGTTTCACACGCCTGGATTCCTTCTTTAACAGTTGGCCTCTGATTTCATCATCTAGTTCTTACCTGTAATGGCGTTCGTTATAATGGCATCATAAGGCGTTGCGATCGTGTGACTCCACATTTTATTACGTGATTACATGTTATTAATAATTTATTTATTTATTTCAAATTAATTTTTAAACCCTTTTGGCTTCGTGCAATTTTAATTTAATATGCCAATCAAATCTTACAAAAATCCAAAAATGGTTTAGAAAAATTATGCTTTGCGGAGACTAACTACCGGATATACATGCTCAGTTAAACAAATTAGGATTTATATACATGGATAGGAATAGCTATAAGCAGAAATGATCTGAGGATATCTCGATGATAACAGTATATTTACTGACAGGTAATCTTCATTCGTATTAAGCATTTTCTTACTTGTATCAATATGTCAGATAAAGAAAACTTGGAAAAAACTTGTAATTACCTATTTGCGGAACAACAAGAAACAATTGAATGTTCTTCCGACGATACTTTTCAAATAACCAACGATTTTAGTCTTTTAAATTCAAAAGATAACAAGTCACAAGATTTTAATGAAATTCTTAAAGATTTATGTAATCTTTATGGAATTGAAAACGAGGAACTTGAGACATTCAGAAATTATCAAAGATCTGCTGAGATGGATGAAGTTAATGGGATATATAAAGTCGGTTATTGTTATCAAAATGGAATTGGAGTTGAAAAAAATGAATATATGGCATTAACTTATTATCAAAAACTATCTAAAATGAATCATTCTTTTGGATCATCTGTAGATGATAATTGTCGACAGTTACAATATTTTCTTAGTGATGTTGTTAAAAAAATGTGTAATTTATATAGAGAAGAAAGATCTAAAGACGAAAATTATAAATCAATTCTTAATACATTAGACAAATTTCTAAAAAAAGAAGGTCTAAACTCAGATAGTATTATCAATTGGTGCTTAGATCATCAAGTTAATCCTACCGTTCAGATTATACTTGCACATTGTTATCACTTTGGTAAATGGGTTACAAAAGATGATCGAGAGGCATTCATTTATTATCAAAAATCTGCTGATGAGAATAACGCTGATGGAATAAATAGCGTTGGTTATTGTTATCGTTTTGGAATTGGTATTAAAAAAAATGTAAATAAATCATTTATCTCTTATGAAAAATCCGCTGAATTAAGAGATTCTAGTGGAATGTATAATGTTGGTTATTGTTATAAAAACGGATGTGGGGTTGAAAAGAATGAGCGTAAAGCATTTACTTATTTTCAAAAATCTGCCGATATGGGTAACAAAGTTGGAACTTATAATGTCGGTTATTGTTATCAGAATGGAATTGGAGTTGAGAAAAATGAAAATAATGCGTTTGTTTATTATCGAGAGTCAGCTGATATGGGTCATATTAAAGGAATATTCGATGTTTGCTATTATTATCATAATGGAATTGGAGTTGAAAAGAATGAACGTGAGGCATTCACTTATTACCAAAAATCTGCAGATATGGGTTATGATAAAGGAATACTTAAAGTCGGTTATTGTTATCTTTTTGGAATTGGCATTAAAAAGGATAAAAATAAGGCATTTAATTATTATCAAAAATATGGAAATACTTTTGAGATGATTAATGCTGGAACATATTATCTTAAAGGAGATGGAGTTAAAAAAGACGAATATCAAGCATTTATTTATAATAAAAAAGCTGCTGAAATGGGTAATGCCATGGGAGCTTATAATGTTGGTTATTTTTATCAAAATGGAATTGGAATTAATAAAAATAACAAAAAAGCACTTACTTATTATAAAAAATCGGCTGATTTAGGTGATTCAGAAGGAATGTTCCAAGTTGGAATTTGCTATCAAGATGGAATTGGAGCTAAAAAGAATGAACGCTTAGCATTTAATTACTATAAAAAATCTGCTGATATGGGTAATCCCGAAGCATTATATATTGTTGGCCTTCGTTATCAAAATGGAATTGGAGTTGAAATCGATGAATATATGGCATTTGATTATTATAAAAAGTCTGCTGCGAAGAATCATGTTTTTGCAACTGTCAATGCTGGCTGTTGCTATCAAGATGGAATTGGTGTTAAAATGAATAAACGTAAAGCATTTGTTTATTTTGAAAAATCTTCTAAGTTAGGTGATGCTAAAGGAACGTATAATGTTGGCAATTGTTATCAAAATGGAATTAGTGTTGATAAGAATGAATGTAAGGCATTCAAATATTTTCAAAAATCTGCTGAGATGGGTGACGCTGATGGAATGTATGATACTGGATATTGTTATCAAAACAGAATTGGAGTTGAAAAAGATGAACAGGAAGCCTTTATTTATTATCAAAAATCTGATGAGAAGGGTAGTGCTAGAGGAACATATAAAGTTGGTTATTGCTATCAATATGGAATTGGAGTTGAAAAAGACAAATATGAAGCATTTACTTTTTATCAAAAATCTGCCGAGTTAGATGATCCTGATGGAATATTGGCACTTGGTGATTGTTATATTAATGGAATTGGTGTTGAAAAAAATGAGCATAAAGCATTCATTTATTATCAAAAATCAGCCAATAATGACAATAATAAAGGATTACTTAAGGTCGGTCATTGTTATCAAAATGGGATTGGAGTTGAAAAAGATGAATACAAAGCGTTCACTTACTATCAGAAATCTGCTGATATGAATGATTCCAATGGACTATTCAAAGTTGGTTATTGTTATCATTATGGAATTGGAGTTGAAAAAAATGAGAATGAAGCATTTATTATATATCAAAAATCTGCAAATATGAATAATTCTAAAGGAAAATATTATGTTGGATATTGTTATAAAAATGGAATTGGAGTAGAAAAAAATGAACGTAAAGCATTTCTTTGTTTTCAAGAAACTGCCGCTATAGATAATTCTGATGGAATGTATGCACTTGGTGGTTGTTATTTTAATGGAATTGGAGTTGAAAAAGATGTACATAATGCGTTTGTATATTATCAAAAATCAGCTAATCTAAATCATCATAAAGGATTATTTATGGTTGGTCGTTGTTATCAAAATGGAATTGGGGTTGAAAAAGATAATCATAAAGCATTTGATTATTATAAACAATCTGCTGATATGGGTTATGACATCGGAATATTTACACTTGGTAAACTTTATCAAGATGGGATTGGAGTTGGAAAGGATGAACGTATGGCATTTAAATATTATCAACAAGCTGCTAATATGGGCCATGTCGACGGAATGTTTAAAGTTGGTTATTGTTATCGAAATGGAATTGGAGTTAATGTTGATATACTAAAAGCTAATCATTGGTTTCGAATGTAATTATCTTTTTTTTTTTTGTTATAAAAATATTTTGATTGTTTATTAATATGAAAAATTTATATAGGAAAAGAGATAAATTTATAGGTAAAGATTTTTATCAAAAAATTTTTTTATGTGTTGGATAATAAATAATTGAACAATTTGGTTTAGAATCATGTGAATATACTGAAATTGACGACGATGTAAAAAAAATATTGGATGATACAAGATATCGTTTATCATGGATTCCATATACTGAATTTAAAAATATCAAAGAGATCGGAAGGGGTGGATTTGCAACAGTTTATTACGCGGAAGTTTCAAAATGTACCGATGAATTTGAAGAAATTGTAAAAACTGAATCTTTTGCTCTTAAAGTAATTCATAGTCAAGATTTTTTGTATGAGGTATATATATACATATTTATCTATTTATCTTTAGTAACTTGAAATTTTTTAACTTTTTTTTAATCTTTATACCTAAAAGTTAGAGGCATATTGTAAAATCGGTTATGAAAATCCTTCATTTTTAAAATGTTATGGATTATCAAAAAATATCAAAAATTATATTCTTGTTTTGGAATATGCTAAAATGGGTTCTTTATATCAAAACCTTCAAGACATTGTAAAAATGGAATGGAAGCAAAAATTAAATTTATTGTATTGCATATCTTCTGATCTTGAATCGATTCATTCCCAAAGGCTTATTCATAGAGATTTACATAGTGGAAATATTTTACAAAACGAATTACATAGTGCATATATTACGGATTTAGGCCTTTCAAAAACTAGCGGAGTTTACGGAATCATGCCTTATATTGCTCCAGAGGTTTTACAAGGTCAACAATTTACATATGAATCCGATATCTATGCATTTGGAATCATCATGTGGGAGATAGTGACAGGACAAAGACCTTTTTGTGGTGTAGCATTTGATGGTATTCTTGCGACAAAGATTTGCAGTGGATTGCGACCTAAATTTATTAATGAAGTTCCAAATAATTACATTCAGCTATTTAAGAGGTGTACGGATAAAGATCCAAAAAAAAGGCCTACTGCCAAACTGGTACAATCCCAAATTAATATTTGGATTGAAGAGTTAAATAGTTTAGATGATGAAAATGAAATCAAAAATCATTTTTTGAATAATGATAAATTAGATAAAACACTTCCAATTAAGTTACCAAAACATCTAGAACATGTATACACGAGCAAAGAAATTGATACACAAAAGATATGTGAATTACAGTCGAATCTTGGTATGATCACCAGCTTAGGAAGCAAGAATCTGTTGATTTTAGAAAGTTGTGAATATAAAGGTTAAATTTTATATGACAACAAAGCTGTAAAATAGTGTGATTATACTAAGGACGTGACTATTGTTATTATCGTTTGGAAGAGCAATTAGGTCATAACGTCCAATTTAGCTCCAATAGTAAACTTGCGGACTATAAATATCGCTCGTGGAAATTGGGCCACGTGATATGATGTCACAAAATAGTTGATTCGGGATCAGAATTATTATACACACACTTTGCTGCGTGTATAAAAGACATCCAAAAAACCTATGCAACTTCTGATCAGATTGTAATGATCAATAAGTATTATTACAATATCTATCATAGATTACCATAAAAATTCTGTTGTATGACTTACTGGATAACATGATCAAATTATGATAGTTTTGTTGAAATTATAATAACTCTGTTATTAGTTACTGTAACATTGCAGAACATGCTTATTATCCTATTGTAATCAATATTTGGATAAAAGTTAATTTGTCGGAATTATTGTAATTTCTATTATGTTACTATAAAAAATTTCATTACTAAACTTACTTAGCATATGTACAAAAAATATGTGGAAAAATATTGTTGAAAGTGAAGTCAAAAATAAAAATATGTGGAAAAATATTCTTATTAGTAATGTCAAAAATGCAATTAAAGTCAATTTTTAGCAATTAAAGAAAATATAAACAACACATATACAAGTAAAGCTTATAATATAACAGAAATCAACAAAAGTCTATTAAAACTAAAAGGTAATAAAACTATGAGTATTATAGAAGTTCCGGATAATATTTAACAAATCAATCAAATAATATTACTATTAATTAAGAATTTATGTTTTATTATTTGTATTATTACTATATATTTGTTAAATTATCTTTAATAGTGGGATTATTAAGTATTGCGCTTCATTACTAATAAAATTAACCGAATTCTTTTAAAAGTATATTAAAAAATGATTTATTATATTCAGTTTTTTTCTACAATCTACACAAATTCAGATGTTTAAATAAATATATTTTACACATAATACAAAAAATATTATAAGATTAATCACAATTTATCTCTCAAATATTATGCGAAAATATAAAATATACAAGATTAAAATTTATAGATTAAAAAAAATTTTTAAATCTAACAATTATATGATTCCGCTTATTAAATTTAATTATTTTAAATTTTTGTTAATTAAACTAGGCGCATGAGTTGCTTAAAGTGAGTTAAAGATGAGTGTGGTATGAGTATTGTATTGTACTGATACATTACTTATTGTGGTGTACATTAATCTAATTACAAACATAATGGAGTATAGCAGAAGAATTAAAGTCATAAAAAAAATTCTTAATTTTAATGTATTTTTAATAAAATATTTAAATATAATTTTGAATTTTTTATGTGTATATTGTAACACAATATGCTATTGTTACATTTCTGAAAATTTTTACTAATTATAGATATTGGTCATGCAACAATTAATATCATGAAATTTGGTTTGTCAGAGCAAATGATTGGCTGACACGTGCCGCTACGCGGCACATTTCAACAATCATTTGTTCCGACAGAACAAATTTTGTGATATTTATCATCGCATGTTCTAATATTGATGTTATCGTGCAATCACGATCATGATTTAAAAGTTGTGATTGGCTAACTGAGTTTTAATTTGGGATTGTTTTGCTTATGTAATAACATACAAAAAATAACAATAAGAATTTTTTCATGATATGAGTTTGCACGATAACTATTAATTAAATGAAGAATTAGTTATTAAGTTTATTGCTACATTTTAGACAATAAAAATAAAAAAGAATATTATTATTTTAACAAATATGGTATAATAAATTCAACAGATAAAATTTCATTTTTGAGAGTTTGATACTTATCCACATTTTGTACTAAATTAAAAATATCAGATAATTGCTTATCAAATTTAAATTATAATATCATATATTATAGACTAATGACTAATGTACATTTTGTTTTGCCAATTCAAAGTTATATAATTTTTTATTTCTTGAGATACTGCTTTTTGAAATATACAAGTCACTCTCGTTATAGTGAACTCTCGTTATGATGAAGATTGGCCTATAGTGAAGAATTTTTTCAGAACAAAACCAAGCATATTAAATATTCACTCAATATAATGAAGTTATATAGTAAACTCTTGATATAAGGTATAGTGAAGATTTTTTTCGAACGGATATAACAAAACGTCACTTGATATAGTGAAGTCGATATTATGTGATATATTGACCAATCATATAAAGCAAAAATCATTGTGTTCATGCATAATGATAAAGCCTTGGGGGGTTATTGCTTTTAGACTACGTGCATATTGACGGCACTTCTTGCATATAAAATTAGATTCGTCAGAAATATGCGAATTATGAATAATTTTAACTTTTCAAAGACTAATAAACCCTACCATTACTACTATCATTGACTTGCAAAGACTAAAAACCCTACTGTTACTTTAGTTTTACACTTAATTAACATTAAATGAATATAATCCATAACTTACCCCTTTTTTTTTAAATTAAACTGTTTTTATTAAATTAATTATTTATTTACTTAAATGACATTCAATTCTTTATCCTATACCTTTCTGTCATGGAATCTTTTCGTTGTGATTTAACTTAATACATAATATGAGCGAAAACGAACTTATAGAAGGTGCACTTGTGATGGATTGGGTGCAATAAACTTTTAAGTAGTTTAAATTTCTCTCGCTATAGTGAAGATTTATACAGTTAATATATAATCTTCACTATATCAAGAGACTCTTGATATAGTGAATCTCTTGATATAGTGAAGAAAATCTCTCAGCCCGATACCTTCACTATAACGAGAATGACTTGTATTTTGTATAATATTAATGTAAGATAAACTTTAGTATTGTTTTAACTTTTTTTCTATCAAATGTTGTTCTAAATAATATATTAGTCTCATTTATTTATTATTTTTTATGCAGATTTAGTTTTGAGATTGCATTTTTTATTGTAATTGATTTAATTAGTAAGCATATATTTATCTAGAGATTGGATTGAAGAATAAATCTGGTTCCAAACTTTATTTTTACCAGAACCATAAATTTTATCAAAATCACATCATTATTTTATTGACTGCTTGAATTTTTTTTTTAGATTATTTTTATTAAAGATTACTGCTTATTATTTGGAACTATTAGATCTTTACAAGTGAGATAAATAGAATATCAAAATATAAATTAGGCATTTTTTATAAGAATATTTGTGAAGATTTATTTATTAATCTGTATTTTTTTAAAAAATATTTGTTACAATTTTTAACAGAAAAGAGAGAAAATGATATTAAAAAATATTAATGGTATTAATTTTAGTTATTTTAACAATAAAGCTAGATTATTGGTGTTGTTTGGTTATTTATACCTAATATTAAATTTATAAATAGTGAGATATTAAAAGTTGTATTGTAAATCATTATTTTTTATAAGTTGTGGAAAAAGGTCTGAAATTGCTAATAATATTAATAAATCTATAGTATTTATTGTATATTGCTAGATATAGTAGTTAAAAGCAAAAATTAAAAAGAAATTATAAAAATTCTAGTATAAGTTAAATAATTGCAAAAAAATTGTATGTGATTGTAGAATAGGGTATAGTAATTATTTTTATAAAAAGTAAATATATAAAAAAGTGCTACAAAAAGTTGCCCAAACCATTATTATATAATGAAGTTAAATGCTTATATTCAGTAAAAAAAATTAATATGTGCTATGCTTATTCTGCATATAAACCTTATTTTATAAATGCAAAAATTTTTGAATGTGTGCATTATATAGATTAATTTTAAAAACAATATGTAGTATGCATATATTAAATTTAATAACAGTCATATGACATGTTATGTTGATTATCTACAATATGGAATCAAATAATTGATACAATACCTAAATATTATATATTAAATTTGGGAAAATTTTCTTTCTGGGTTTATTTAATAATTAAAAATCTACAATTTAATTTATAGGTACTATTTGCAACTTATATAGCATTCAGAGGCTCTTTGTATATAATTTCAAGAGTGATTTATAATTAAATAGAAAATAATCTTGATTGTGAAGTTAGCCTATTTTTTTACAATTTATACTGTTGGTTTATAAGTAATGCATATCACTTTACCAAAATAGGCAATCAATTTATTGACAGTTCTAATTGCCTATTTTGATAAAATGATATGCATTACTTAAAAAAAATGAAAAGTCTTTGTGCCACCCGGGTTGGTATACTACCTTGTCCAAATTAAATAGTAATTTGATGATGCACTCACCTTAGAGTTAGGGTCAGTCAGTCAATTTAGTATTTAATTTGAATAGGGTGGCAGTGAATTATTTACCACCCCAGGTGGCGCCAAGATGACACCTAAAAACAAATAGTAAAAAAAATAAGCTAACTTCACAATCAAGATTATTTTCTATTTAATTATAAACTGCCCTTGAAATTTTAAAAAAAGAGCTTTTGCATACTAAAGTTGCAAATAATACCTAGAAATTAAGTTGACAGATTTTTTATTATTAAATAAATACAAAATGCAAAATTTTTTCAAATTTTATATATGAAATTTAGGTGCTAATAAAACCTGAACTAATTGGAATCCTGACTGATATAAATTTATTCATGGCTTGAAAAATCTGAACATACTAATAGTACAATTATATTGTATTGTTCTTGGTGCAAAATACGGTATGTACAGTATGTACAGGACAAGGAAAACTATATATAAGGTCTCTGCTTCACTATAATTTGAAGAGTACTTTAAATTATATAAATTTTCCTGCTAGTAAAAATTATAGGTAGAATGATTCGCAACAATATTAATTTGCTTATAAAGATCTTACCTTTTTGGGTTTATTACCATATTTGGATGAAAAATAGCCAAATAGCCAATCATATTGCGATTCGCATAGATATGTTTTTGGATTTTTTGGCGAAGACCTTATATATAGTTTTCCCGATTCTGTATATACTGTACATACTGTACTTATAGTTCTTTACTGGCATCTAATTGGCTGAAACAAGTGATCAGCAAAAATTTTAGCATATAGTACGTACAGTACGTACAGTTTTGTATGTATAGTACTGTACGCCACACATCACTACTTAGGACTATAAAGGAGATTAACCTATTATAAAATCTCAGGTGAAATGCTTTTTAATCTTAAAAAAAGAAATAAAATAAAAAAAAGATGGCCTAGAAGACTTTCGAACTAAGTTAACCTCTTTTATCACTCTAAGTAAACATATTCTCCTGTTCTTTTTGATACTAATTATATAATATTCTTAAAATTGACATGTAGAGCTGGATATATAGCCTTATAAAATTTGTGTGATGTTTTTATATAATCTTTAGAACATTGCCCAAATTTCGAATAGTCATATCTCCATTTCTACTGATTAGATTTTAATAATCTCATTATTATTAAAACCAGAAAGACCAGGAAAACAAGCTTTATTAGGATAATAAAAGATGCTATCTTAGTACAAAAGTCTTAACGTTTTATTTTTAAATCAAAAATTACTACATTGGTACATTTCAATAAGATGACATATCACGTAACCTGTATGTGTCCATAGCAGGGATAATGAATAATATCGATTTGTATCAATAATATATAAAATAATATTTTTAGGCCAAATCATGGGAAATTGATATTTTTGCAAATGTTAATGCAGTATAACAATATGCACTTGGGCAAAATTAAAGTATAATTCGAGCAGGCAATATAAATTTGCTAACTTGAACTATTGATAAGCTTTAGTAAAATAGACAATCAACAAGAGCATTAAAAGAAGAAAGAATTTAATTACTGATTTCGTTATATTACGTTATCTGTAACTGTTGTACAAAATTTTGCATTTTAATTGGCCAATTATGAGTATATCGATATAAATCGATATTTTTGCAAATCAAATCAATATTATTTCCGTCCCTGGTCCATTGACTTTCCACAAATTGCGAATCAACATATGATCATCAACCAATAAAATTCTCGGAATCCTCGGTAAATTATCATTTTTTACACATAACTAGGGTACCTGGCATAGCATTCACTGCCATGCTACTATAGTATGCCAATTGAGGCATGCCTATGGCATGCCAAAATCTCAAATAGATATAAGGCATGCCACTTATATATAATGCTTTATATCAAAAAATTTTAGCCTAAAATAACTTTCGATTCTAAAATTTTTGGATTGGATCCAATAAAATTACAGCATCTTGCATATATATAAAAAATATACGAAATTGTAAAAAAAATATGAATGACAAAAATTTACTACAACAATTAATTTTTGACCTTAAAGTAAGAATTTTGGCATATAATTTTAGTTATAAGACAGTTTTTAATATTAAATATACAGAATTTACTTACTTATATTATGTATATGTAATTTAATGGCATGCTAGGGTGGCACCTTGGCATGAATTTAAATAGTTGGCATGGCATATGGCACATTAAATTTTTTGCTATGCCAGGTACCCTACACATAACTCATAACAGGTGTCTGTATAATTCAATTGGTTTTACTTGATTGATATGCCCAGGATATATAGGGACAAAGTTAAATTAGTGGACATTGTCTGTCCTGTTCTGAACTGTCTGTGTTTCTGTAAAATTGGTGGGACAATATCTGTGTATAACACTAGTACCAAGTATTTAGAATTTAAAGTCTAGAATCTAAAATCTAGATCTAGAAATCAAGTGTCTAAAATCTAGTACATGTCACTCTGGTTATGTTGAGTACTCTAGTCATAGCAAATAAAGTTCTGGTCATTTGATAACCAATAAAAATCTTCTAAGTTTATTTAGATTTGGGTTAGTATCTATGTTAGAGTTGGAGTTAGCATTGCATATAGTAAAAGGAATATTTTTTTTCATGTGTAAAAGGTTGTTTCTTATGAAGTTTGTCAAAAAGTAAACATTTCGTCTAATTTTTTTTAGACGAAAAAATTTTTTGATCGTAATACATACACTAATTGGATATTTTACTGCAAATCGTCATATGACCAAAACTTTTTTTGCCATAACTAGGGTACTCTGTAATATTTTAGTAAGCAAAAAATTTTGCATATTGTGAGACCGCATACCGAATCTATGAAGCATTAATACTAGCTTAATATTGTAGCTACAGCAAAAAGAAATATCAATTATACCAGTACGATCACGTTTCTTGTGTAACATAAAATGTGTATAGGGATGGTTTCTTTCAACTTTTTTGATGTCGCTTATTCTGATTTTTGCAAAAACCTTTTTTAGTAGGAGTAATGATTTTCATTTATTCGTTTTTAAAAAGAGTTAAAAATTTTACATACCAAATATGTAATATATATGTAAATCACTGTTATGATGCAAGGCTGATTATAATCTCAAAAGTTCATCATTATGATATTTACGATGTTAATTTAAATTTTTACATACCATATATGTATAATATAATTTCATATGCAAATCACTCATTATGATGACAAACTGGCATTACTGATTATTTAATTTAAAATTTTATACCAGTACGATCACGTTTCTTGTATAACATGAAATGTGGAAAGGATAGTTTCCGCTCAACTTTTTTGATGTTTGCTATACTTATATTTGAGGGTTATAGTGATTCTGACGACACGGATGACAATACGTGCATGTTAATGTATATTAAACGATGGTACCAGTACGATCACGTTTCATATGTAACATGAAATGTGTAGAGGGGATAGTTGTATTCGACTTTATGTCGCTTATGCTGATTTCTTCATAATCCTTTTATGGTAAAAGTTATGATTATCATTTGTCCGTTATTGGAAAGAGGTTATTGTTATCGTTTTCTGTTTGTTATTTGAAAGTGTTGAGAGTATGTGCGTATATAGCATACAAATGAAAATTAAACTTACGATCAATAAATATTAAATACTGTATTATAATATTCGGGTTTATGCATCGCTTTGATTATAGGTGATGATTTTTGTTAGTTGAATAATGGGCTCAATGGTATTACAAGTTTGAATTTTTTTTCTTCCCCTTTTTTTTATGATATGTAACAATTGCGCTGATATGATTATGTGCATATATAATGTGTAAATGAGTTCAACTTTTCTGGTAAGTCAAATTTGAAAGAGTCTTATGGTGAGAATTGTGATTTCCATTTGTCTGCTTTAAAGGGTTAAGACCCTTTGATTAGGTATATAGTATTAATGACAGTATTTATTTCTATATGCGTGAAAAACATACAAGAATTTACAAATGTATATGTGTATGTTGTAGCAAATATTTCGATCGATGTGAAATTTACAAATGATTAAAGCCATTATCGTGATTTAATTATGAATGAATCTGCTTTATTAAAATATATATTATGTAACCAAATTTAAAATAGATGTTATTATTATGATTATATTTGTATAATCATTATGATGATCATTATGCCTATTTTGACTATATTCCAGAACGATCACATGAAATTTATCATCAAAAATGATGCAATAAAACGCAATTAATCATCAAATTTTAAATTCATATTTTTTGGAATTTTACTTTTCATTGTGGTTTCATTATTCATGAGATTCTTTCTGTTGTTTTTTTTGACATTGGGTTCATCTTTTGCTTAGTAACTAGTTTGTTCTGCCTTGGTCAATTTACTTGCAATCACCTCAAAGGTTTCACATTTTACTGACATTTGTTTTATTAATAAACTTATTTTATAGATGATCAATTTACAGTTAAGTTGTTTCGTAAATAATATGTTTTACTGACAATTCATTTTGTAAAGTAATTCTAATTATTAAATGTAGAATCAAGTTACGTGAGTTAGGGTTATTGGTTAATTATGAAATGAACTTATCTGTAAACTAATCATCTGTAAAATAAGCTTGCCAGCAAATTTTGATGAAATGTGGTACCTTTAAAGTGACTGTTGATATACAGAGTTCTTTGTGATGAACAATTATCGGGATCCACAGTAATTGGGAGTTTGTCAAATTTGAAGACTTTATGGAATTACATATTCGATTTGTCACCTCAACCTTAGATGCAGGTATTTTCCGTTTAATGTTGTAATTGCATCTGATAATTGGAATCAAATTACTAAAAGATCATCCTTTTTTCTAAAACAATATATTATTGCTTGTTTAGTTATTGATAAATCCAGGTGGGTTCCATGATCATTTGGGCAATGCAAGAGCCTCTTATTTGTTAATTAGGCACTATAGCTGTGATGACAGTACAAGGGGGTGAGTATGAAGTTTAATTCAGTTCACTTTAATGATTGTGTTTCAAGTGTAAATATGAAGTTTAATTCTGTTTGTCAATTTTTTAATTTTATTTCTTTTTTTTTTAGATCCCAATTGTGCCAATTGTTCAATTTTTGATATTTATTTTATCCTGACTTATTTTTTAAATTTTTTTTAAATTTTTTTTCACTGTTCTTATCTGTGTCACCTGATGGAGAAATATATCCTTAAGCCAAAATAAAGATCGTATCTGATTTCCTTGCGTTAGAATGTAAATTTATAACAACCAATCAAATTTCTCATATGAAGCGGAGAGGGGTAAAAAGCATAATAAAAAAATATTACAAAATATCTATTATTACCTAAAAATATATCATAATATATACTATAAAACAAATGATAAAAATAATATATAATGAATACAATTTCAAACCATAAATATTAAATAAACAATTATAAATAAAACAAAATTAAATAAATAGCTTAAAATTACAAAACAAAATTAAAGAATACAAACCAAGTAAATAATAATTCTAAATCTGCATAAAAATAAACAAATATATATGATAATATACGTTACTCCCCACAATTAACCTCCACACTCTTACCTAAATGCTAATAGAAGAAATACACACAACAAAAAAAAAAATTAAAAACAAAAACAAAAAAAACATACAAAAAACAAAAGCTGATCGTACTGGTCCTGCGCCGTATCATGCGCTGCGCAGCTACTCTAATAAATATATACTATGCCACATCTCATATGACATTTATATATAATCTCGATGTATGAGGTTTAGCCTTACTGTGGCATGATTAGTTATATCATGCTTATTGATGTTCTGTGCACAGTACTATACGTACTGTATGGTATGTACTATACATACTGTACGCTAAAATTTTTGCTGATCACTTGTTTTAGCCAATTAGATGCCAAAAAAGAACTATATATACAGTATATACAATATGTACTGTAGGCCTTCGCATGGGCCAGGGCTATCCATGGGTACCCTAAGGGTAGTACTACTAGGGCTGGGCTTGGGTATCAAATTACAAGCTCTAGAGCAGGGTAGTGCTAAGAATTGCAGGCCCTTTATTATATGGGTAGGGCTTGAATACAAGTACTACCCGGCTCATATACCCGTTAGATAGCCCATTATACATGCATATGACTATCTACCAATTAAAACTTATATTGATTGATAAATATTTTTTTTATAATAAACCTATATGCACAATATGAATAGGTTGGCTCTTTAATTTTTTTTAATTTTTTATAACTTCAAAAATTCATAAAAACCATCGTCGAATAAATTGGAAATATCGAATAAAGTGAAAATGGCAAATAAGTAGAAATGTTGAATAAAGTGGAAACAGTATAAAAAACAGGGTATCTCTAAGTTTTTTTTACATTTTATACTATATGTATTTATGGGATACGGCAAATTATGCATCAAATGGACTTAATAATTTTTTTATCTTTTTTTAATTAAGCCAGTGCATACCCATGGGTACCTGCGGGCTTTAAGGGCCAGGTAGAGTATCAATTTTGGGGACCTAGGGCAAGGTTAAGGGCTTAGAGATTAAGCCCATTAATAAACGGGTAGGGTTAGATATTACTACTACCCGGCCCTACCCAGCCCATGCAGAGGCCTAACGTACTGTACACTAAAATTTTTTAGATTTCATATAAATAGCTCATCACTAATGCCATTTATTGCTGATACACATGGCATTCCTATAACAAATTGCAGCACAGAAAGACACTGCAATACACAAAAATGTTTGGATATGGAACCATACGGACCTGCACGTAAATCTATATGAAACAATATATGGGAAACACATCTACAGCACATAATAAGGCACAGATTCTGTGCAATAGTGCACATACTAACATGCAATTTTATGTGTTTTCTCGTGCATTGTCTCATGCATATTTATGTGCAAGTAACATATAATAGCATATATCCATACATATATACATAATAACGTATATCATATATGCATTGTTTTACTAACTAAATTTTATAATTTTATTAACTAAATTTTTAAATTTTATTAACTAAATTTTGTATTTTATTAATTAATTTTAATTATTTTATTAATTAAATTTTATAATACAAATACTTTAATTTAATAATTTACATACTAAATAAGAAAATACTTCTAATTACAAAACTAACAACTTTAAAAATAACACAGCAACTTATAATATTGAAAAAACAAAGTAATAGCACCAAAATGAAAGATTTAAAAAAAAATTCAAAATTACTACTCTAGAAATAACTCCAAAAGTGACACTCTGATTGTAGCAACTATTCAAGGGAGATACTAAAATGCAATAATATACAGAAAGTATTAAAAAGTAAAAGAAAAATAATAGTAAAAAAAAAAAGTAAAGCTGTGATACCACCAAAAATGATAAAAAAATATACACCAAAAATGATAGTAATTCCAAAAGAGCAATTTCCAAGGCAATAACTCTAAAGGATGGTTTGAAAACAATGACTAAAACTAAAAAAAATTATATAAAAATTAATGAGTTGTAAAAAAAATTATAAAAAGATAAAGAAAAAAATAAAAATTAAAAGAGTAAACAAAAAAAAAAAATTATATAAAAATTAATGAGTTGTAAAAAAAATTATAAAAAGATAAAGAAAAAAATAAAAATTATAAGAGTAAACAAAAAAAAAAAAAAACAAATATTTATTTCTTACAAATCAAATGTAATTTGCGCGTCAATGCATGGAAATTATTATTGTCAAGTGCAAAAAAAAAAACAAAAAAATCAACATAAATGAATGTTTTTATGCGCGTCAATGCACGGAATTTATAATCATTAAGAATCATAACGATCATCACATTAATGCACGGAATTATGAAATTATGATCGTTAAGGATCTTAATGATCATCACGTTAGTACATGAAATTATGATCGTTAAGGATCTTAACAATTGTGACAATTATGATATCATGCACAAAATTATGATCGTTAAGAATCTTAACGATTGTGACGATCATGATATTAATGCACTGAAATTATGATCGTTAAGTAGCCTTAACATCATATACAGAAATGATCGTTAAAATTGATCATTAAGGAATCTTGATGATTGTGATGTCAGTGCACTAAAAATTTTGATCGTTAAGAATCTTAACGATTGTGCACGTAAATTATGATTATAATCATTAAGAATCTTAACGATTGTGCACGTCAGCGCACGAAAATTATGGCCATTAAGAATCTTAACGATTGTGCACGTCAGTGCACGAAAATTATGATCGTTAAGAATCTTAACGATTGTGCACGTTAGTGCACGGAAATTATGTGATCATTAAGATTAATACACGTCAATATATGGATATAATACTATGCACGATAGTGCACGGATTTCAAATTTTCGTGTGATAACGTGTATTAAATTTTTTGGATGATCAGTTTCCGTGCAGTTTCCGTGCAGTGATTATGAAACGCGTGCTTACCCGCATACAATTTCGTATTTATACATACATCTCCGTGTATCGAGTTTTCATAGGGCATGCTAAAGTCGGATGAGGTAAATAACGTATGACTAAAGCTTCGCAGTTTCTCTAATATTCAGAAAGTATAAAAAGGAAGTTGGTTCGCTCCTCTTAAGGGGATCTTCTGATTATCCATAGTTAAATCCAATAAAATATATAATCAACTCAGACTAAATTAATACATAAGCCACTTTTATACTAAATGTGTTAAATTACCAAGTCTCGCCTCTGGCAAACTGCCTTCTTATCATATCTTGCATCGTATAAATAAAATATATCCATTTCTCCCCGTAACACTGCCAGCTTCTATTGCAGCAAAATTAAAATCCGCACAAGTTTACTCAATACATCGGTTAGCAGTTTTATTAGTAAAATGTGTTAAATTTTGTGATTTCGGCAAAATTATTTAGGTACGGAAGCTCGAGTTACATGAAAATACAAAATTTTTTGGCCACTAACCTACTAAATTAACTCATATTGTGGGGTCCCCAAAATTCCGTGTCGGATACGTCGGAGTGCATCGGAATCATGGTCGGATGGATCGGAATTGATAAATTTTGCCCCACTAATGAAATAATATCTATTCCTTAATTAAGTAAAAAAACGCCAAGCTGATAATTTTGCTATAGAATCTGCCAACAGCTAGAGTTAAACATCGACCTAGATCCGACGCATCCGACCGGAAATTTGGGTAGCCCTGTAAAAATCTATTAAATTATATCGACATTTTTGATTTATTAGTAAAAAAAACTTCAAAAATAGAATACAGTGAGTTATACCGACATTTTATGTCGGTATGGCCGTTTGAAGTTAATTTTTCGGTTAACATCATCCCTAGCTGAAGTCTCCCCACCTCCCCCGAAAACGAACAGCCAATCAAAACGCTGGATGACTCTCACCAATCATCTGATTTATATCAACCAATGAAATTGGCCCATTTTTGTTCATTTTTATATGTTCGTTTCATATGTTCATTTCATTTTACCCCCTCCCGAGAGTCCTGGAAAAGTGATGTTAACCGAAGAATCAACTTTAAACGGCCTATAGAAAGATTTTACTATTATGTTGTTATGTATCTAGTACTGCATAAACAAAAATAAGATCAAATATCTAACCAAATATGTTAAAGACGATCAAGCCAAAATTATCAAAAGTAAATTATAAAAAGCATTGCATTGCATTGCACATTTTGTATTAGGCTACGCCAGCAGTTATTTTAGGCTAGTGATTTTTCATAGGAGATTAACATGACATTTAGTACATGACGATAAAGAAGCGAGCAATTACCGAAATTGGCCAGGGCGACAATGATAATGTTTTCAACAATTGTTGCGTTGGGATCGCTGCAGAATTGATCAGCTGTTGGTTTCCCGCCTGCGAAGCAGGCCGGCTGTAAGTGAACTGAAAAAAAATGAGGAAATGCGTGGTTATTGTCTTTCGGGCGGGTCAGTTAGTGACGAGAAAATTGCTTTATTGTATTTTCCAGCACTGAGGGATTTACTTCGTTGAATCAAATACTTCCATTCAAATACATTCATTAACTTATCCTTTTACGATAGTAAGTGTTATTGTTTATGTTATCTGTGATTTCCCACGCCTGGATTCCTTCTTTAACAGTTGGCTTCTGATTTCATCATCTAGTTCTTACCTGTAATGGCGTTCGTTATAATGGCATCATAAGGCGTTGCGATCGTGTTACTCCACATTTTATTACGTGATTACATGTTATTAATAATTTATTTATTTATTTCAAATTAATTTTTAAACCCTTTTGGCTTCGTGCAATTTTAATTTAATATGCCAATCAAATCTTACAAAAATCAAAAAATGGTTTAGAAAAATTATGCTTTGCGGAGACTAACTACCGGATATACATGCTCAGTTAAACAAATTAGGATTTATATACAGTACATGGATAGGAATAGCCATAAGCAGAAATGATCTGAGGATATCTCGATGATAACGGTATATTTACTGTCAGGTAATCATCATTCGTATTAAGCATTTTCTTTCTTGTAACAATATGTCAGATAAAGAAAACTTGGAAGAAACTTGTAATTATCTATTTGCGGAACAACAAGAAGCAATTGGATGTTCTTCGGACGATACTTTTCAAATAACCAATAATTTTAGTCATTTAAATTCAGAAGATAACAAGTCGCAAGATTTTAATGAAGTTCTTAAGGATTTATGTGATCTGTTTGAATCAAATTTTACGTTAGATGATATTGTTGGAAATTATTATAATGAAGGAGTTGGAATTGAAAAAGAAGAACTTGAGACATTCAGATATTATCAAATATCTGCTGATATGGGTGATGTTAATGCGATATATAACGTCGGTAATTTTTATCAAAATGGAATTGGAGTTGAAAAAAATGAATATAAGGCATTAACTTATTGTAAAGAATTATCTAAATTGAATCATTCTTTTGGGTCATCTATAGATGATAATTGTAGACAGTTACAAAATTTTCTTAGTGATGTTGTTAAAGAAATGTGTAATTTATATAGAGAAGAAAGATCAAAAGGCGAAAATTATAAATCAATTCTTAATACATTAGACAAATTTCTAAAAAAAGAAGATCTAAACTCAGATAGTATTATCGGTTGGTGCTTAGATGATCAAGTTAATCCTACCGTTCAGATTATACTTGCACATTGTTATCGCTTTGATAAATGGGTTACAAAAGATGATAAAGAGGCATTCAATTATTATCAAAAATCTGCTGATGAATGTAATGTTGATGGACTAAATAGCGTTGGTTATTGTTATCGTTTTGGAATTGGTATTGAAAAAGATGAAAATAAATCATTTACCTATTATGAAAAATCTGCTGAATTTGGCGATGCTAGTGGAATGTATAATGTTGGTTATTGTTATAAAAACGGATGTGGAGTTGAAAAGAATGAGTATAAAGCATTTACTTATTTTCAAAAATCCGCCGAAATGGGTAACAAAGTTGGAACTTATAATGTCGGTTATTGTTATCGAAATGGAATTGGAATTGAAAAAAATGAAAATGAAGCGTTTGTTTATTATCAAAAGTCAGCTAATATGGATCATATTAAAGGAATATTCAATGTTGGCTATTGTTATCATAATGGGATTGGTGTTGAAAAGAATGAACATGAGGCATTCATTTATTATCAAAAATCTGCAGATATGGGCTATGATAAAGCAATACTCCAAGTCGGCGAATGTTTTATTTTTGAAATTTGAATTAAAAAGAATAAAAATAAGGCACTTACTTATTATCTAAAATATGGCAATGCTTGTGAGATGCTTAATGCTGGAACGTATTATTTTGAAGGAGATAGAGTTAAAAAAGACAATTATCAAGCATTTATTTATAATAAAATAGCTGCTGAAATGGGTAATGCCATGGGAGCTTATCAAGTTGGTTATTTTTATCAAAATGGATATGGAATTAAAAAGAATAACAAAAAAGCATTTATTTATTATAAAAAATCGGCTGATTTAGGTGACTCAGAAGGAATGTTCCAAGTTGGAGAGTGCTATAAAGATGGAATAGGAGTTAAAGAAAATGAACACTTAGCATTTAATTATTATAAAAAATCTGCTGATATGGGTGATTCCGGAGCGTCATATATTGTTGGCCTTCGTTATCAAGATGGAATTGGTGTTGAAATAGATAAATATATGGCATTTAATTATTTTAAAAAATCTGCTGCGAAGGACAATGTTTCTGCAACTGTCAATACTGGCCGTTGCTATCGAGATGGAATTGGTGTTAAGATTAATGAACATAAAGCATTTGTTTATTTTGAAAAATCTTCTAAGTTATGTGATGCTAACGGAACATATAGTGTTGGTTATTGTTTTCAAAATGGAATTGGTGTTGAAAAGAATGAATCTAACGCATTCAAATATTTTCAAAAATCTGCTGAGATGGGTGACGCTGAAGGAATGTATGATACTGGGTATTGTTATCAAAACAGAATTGGAGTTGAAAAAGATGAACAGGAAGCCTTTATTTATTATCAAAAATCTGATGAGAAGGGTAGTGCTAGAGGAACATATAAAGTTGGTTATTGCTATCAATATGGAATTGGAGTTGAAAAAGACAAATATGAAGCATTTACTTTTTATCAAAAATCTGCCGAGTTAGATGATCCTGATGGAATATTGGCACTTGGTGATTGTTATATTAATGGAATTGGTGTTGAAAAAAATGAGCATAAAGCATTCATTTATTATCAAAAATCAGCCAATAATGACAATAATAAAGGATTACTTAAGGTCGGTCATTGTTATCAAAATGGGATTGGAGTTGAAAAAGATGAATACAAAGCGTTCACTTACTATCAGAAATCTGCTGATATGAATGATTCCAATGGACTATTCAAAGTTGGTTATTGTTATCATTATGGAATTGGAGTTGAAAAAAATGAGAATGAAGCATTTATTATATATCAAAAATCTGCAAATATGAATAATTCTAAAGGAAAATATTATGTTGGATATTGTTATAAAAATGGAATTGGAGTAGAAAAAAATGAACGTAAAGCATTTCTTTGTTTTCAAGAAACTGCCGCGATAGATAATTCTGATGGAATGTATGCACTTGGTGGTTGTTATTTTAATGGAATTGGAGTTGAAAAAGATGTTCATAATGCGTTCATATATTATCAAAAACCAGCTAATCTAAATAATGATAAAGGATTATTTATGGTTGGCCATTGTTATCAAAATGGAATTGGGGTTGAAAAAGATAATCATAAAGCATTTGATTATTATAAACAATCTGCTGAAATGGGTTATACCATCGGAATATTTACACTTGGTAAATGTTATCAAGATGGAATTGGAGTTGGAAAGGATGAACGTATGGCATTTAAATATTATCAACAAGCTGCTGATATGGGCCATGTCGACGGAATGTTTGAAGTTGGTTATTGCTATCGAAATGGAGTTGGAGTGAATATGGATATATCAAAAGCTAATCATTGGTTTCGAATATAATTATCTTTTATGTGTTGGATAATAATCGAACAATTTGTTTTAGAATCATGTGAATATTCTGAAATTGACGAAGATGTAAAAAAAATATTGGATGATACAAGATATCGTTTATCATGGATTCCATATACTGAATTTAAAAATATCAAAGAGATCGGAAGGGGTGGATTTGCAACAGTTTATTACGCGGAAGTTTCAAAATGTACCGAAGAATTTGAAGAAATTGTAAAAACTGAATATTTTGCTCTTAAAGTAATTCATAGTCAAGATTTTTTGTATGAGGTATATATATATATTTATTTATTTATCTTTTGTACTTGAAATTTTATGACTTTTTTTTAAATCTTTATACCCTAAAAGTTAGAGGCATATTGTAAAATCGGTTATGAAAATCCTTCATTTTTAAAATGTTATGGATTATCAAAAAATAACGAAAATTATATTCTTGTTTTGGAATATGCTAAAATGGGTTCTTTATATCAAAACCGTCAAGACATTGTAAAAATGGAATGGAAGCAAAAATTAAATTTACTGTATTGCATATCTTCTGATCTTGAATCGATTCATTCCCAAAGGCTTATTCATAGAGATTTACATAGTGGAAATATTTTACAGAACGAATTACATAGTGCATATATTGCGGATTTAGGCCTTTCAAAAGCTAGTGGCTTTTCAAAAGCTAGCGGAGTTTACGGAATCATGCCTTATATTGCTCCAGAGGTTTTACAAGGTCAACAATTTACATATGAATCCGATATCTATGCATTTGGAATCATCATGTGGGAGATAGTGGCAGGACAAAGACCTTTTTGTGGAGAAGAATTTGATGGTAATCTTGCGACGAAGATTTGCAGTGGATTGCGACCTAAATTTGTTAATGAAATTCCAAATAATTACATTCATTTATCCAAGAGGTGTACGGATAGTAATCCCAAAAAAAGGCCTACTGCTAAATTGGTGCAATCTCAAATTAATATTTGGATTGAAGAGTTAAATAGTTTAGATGAAGAAAATGAAATCAAAAATCATTTTTTGAATAATGATAAATTAGTTCAAACATTTCCAATTAAGTCACCAAAACATCTAGAACATGTATATGTGAGCAAAAAAATTGATACACTTGAATTACAGTCAGGCCTTGGTATGATCACCAGCTTAGGAAGCAAGAGTCTGTTGATTTTAAAAAGTTGTGAATATAAAGATTAAATTTTATATGACAATAGAGCTGTAAAATAGTGTGATTATACCAAGGACGTGACTATTTCAAGAGTTATTATAATAAGGTTTGACTGTAAGTAGATCATAATTTTTTAGTCAATTAGGTCAGTTAGATAATTTTAAGTAAATTTCCCAATAAAAAAATAAATATAAATCATTATTTACATAAACGTAAAGTTCAGAAAAAGAATCAATTAAACTTCATTCTAGTTAAAAGACCTAAGTAGTAGCCTATATGAAAAATTAACTAGTTTGATTAACAGTCAAAGAACCTCTTAATGCTTAATATTTCTACCTTTGATTATGAGTTTTTTTTTTGTAATTTCAGTCGACCATTTTACTAAATTTAAATGTGCAGCACCTCGTTCCCTCAATTTTTTCTATTCCTTTATTAGTTATCCTTCCATTCGTCTAATATTTCTTACACATCCCTGTAAGGATTCACACTAGCAAATTTGAAACCCTAGATTTGACTTTTGCAAATAATTTCTAAAATGCAAACCGATGAAATCAAAAATGGCTAACTATTTAAAATTGTAAAAACAACATAGTAAATAAATGTTGAAGGTAATAAAATACTGTATTCAAAGTATTAAATCAATTTGATTAAGATCTTAAAAAATCTAGTGTTATTTTTAATAAGCTTTCATTTGCACATATATTCAATATTTCGCTAAGAAATTTTGACTTCGTCTTGTTTAGGCTTAAGTATCACTTTTCACCATTTTGAAATATTTTTCGCCTGGCAACTATAACTATGTGTTATACCATTTACAGTGTGTCCATCGGTTGGGAGAGCAATCATGGATATCGGGTCCAATCTAGCTCCGATGATTCACTTGTTTAAATTTATAAAGATTGTACATGTGATATTAGGGTTTCACATCGACTATTTAATCAAAACTATGTCAGTTATATTATTAAGATAAGATTAGCATCCACTAATAAACATAATTACGTATTATTTCACACTCATTCAACGTATGCACGTGTCATCATCCCGTATTGTAAAAATTACCATAACCCCTGCCAAAATTGGAAAAATGAAAACCATTACCCATACTAAAAAAGGATTCTTCATAGCGAACATAAAAAAGTTGATCGAAAATCATCACACAAGAACGTGATCGTACTGGTACAAATTTATTTGCTTGCTACTAAAATTTGGATATTTTGAGGATACAATTTAGGATTAATCCAGGACCAATTCCGCAAATCCACCTATCGCATACAATCACATGCATATCTATTGTCTTTTTCATATAAGCCACAGATCAAGTGATCCTCGTGATAATGACCTAACGTGACTTTCGTCAACGCATAGGGTCAAATTGCTTTTTTGATAAACATTCACCGGTAAACGATTATGTAAACAAGTATATACTTTAAAAAAAAAAATAGAATTTGTACATCGCTTCTTTTGAAATAAATACGTCACTGAAACCTCCAATACTGGGAGCTCTAATTTCTCCCCAAGTTATTATGATTGTATGTATGAAATACCATTTCCAATTGGTCCAATTGGATAAAATGTATCACGCCGCTCTTAGCAACGCCACAATGTCAAAATAAATAAATAAATAATTAATTCAAATTAACACATTTCAAAGCTTATCGTTATAAGTATCTTTCTGATTTTACAATTACAAAATATTAACACATTTTAAAACTTATCGTTATAAGTATCTTTCCGATTTTACAATTACAAAATTTTCATAGAATTACATGTAATTTTTAAAATAAATAAAGAATATACTTAAATATTTATCGTACTAGTTGCTTAATTAAAAATTTCTTTATTTATACTCATTAAGCATACAAATGTTACAATGTAATTCAAAAAAATAAATAAATGAATAAATAAAAAATGTGCTTAAATATTCATCGTTATGTACAGTATAAATTTCTTATTTCTTTTTTTCGATACTTCATTGAGTGCGCAAACTTTTTACTAACGAAATTTTAAAGTACAGTCAAATATAATCAACTTTAAAGGCTTACTATAATGAATATCGGTTCTACAGTCTGGCATCTCTATAATCACCAAGTCTGTCGCCCTATTTTGGTGATTGTATAGAGGTGTGACTATAAATAAATACCTTGTCATGGTCATGTGACCAAAGGCCAATAAGTAATATATTTGTGGATATTTGAAATTATTAAAAAATTTAAAATGTTTGATAGTGAATAACTATTGATCCAGTGGCCCAATTTGGATAAAACAACTACTTGAGTGTTTGACTCAATGTGAGATTCTAAAGAGTCCAAAATCATCCCAATCAAATTACAAAATGCTAGAGCTTTAAGGAGTTTTCACTCAGATGTTTAAATTTAATCATTCTTAAACATGTAAAGTGAAACAAATCCTTAACGATCTCAGGAGCATGTGATTTGATTTTAATGATCTTGAGCTCATTAGAATCGTCATCAAGATGAACATTTTAGTGTTGTTTCACTCAAATCAGACCACTGGATCAAAAGTCATTTGCTGTCAAACCTTTAAGAATTTTTAATATCATAGAATATTTTAAATAAACATGACTATGAATATTGGCCAATCAGATTTTATAATCCATATTTAGTCAAAATTAGTAACTATAATAAGGTTTATTATTAATAAAATGGATAAAAAAATCAAAATTTTCTGGTGATAGTGTTCATAAGTGATATGTGACTATAATAGGTTTTTTACTATATTTTAAGTCTGTTGCACAATATTGAGTGCTTATATAGAGGCGTGACTATGGGGTGTGACTAAAGAAAGGTCAAACTGTATATAAAAGGTTGATCATATTATGACTTTTTGCTCTGAAAATTATCTCAAAATAAATGTGATTAATTCATTAATAAATTATTGTAGTATAATAGATATTATTATAGTGTTTATTAAAAATAAATTACTAAGTATATATGTATGTATGACTAATAGTAATCCTTCTTTACAGTTAAATATCTTTATTACAGTTTTATTTCTTCTAACAACAACAATAATTAGACTCTTTAAAATAGCAAATTTTAAATTTAATATTGTCAAAGCCAGAAATTCAGGCTGGTATCATAGGACAGACAACTACCAACTACCAAAACCAAAGAAACACCTCACAATATACCCACTAGTAAGAGGTGTAACAATTTGGCAAGGCTAAGACATATCAGGTTCACAAAACAAGCTGTTATTATAAGAGGTAAAGAAACCAAGATCAGTTTATAATTATTTTATTTATCAATTTTCTATCTGATTCTCATATCTGATTCTCATATATTGTTGAAAGTACAGTATATAATCTTTTTATACTATTTTAATTCAAATAGGATTTCTAAACTTTTATCTTCTTTCCTACAATTTTTTACTCAAATAACAGAATTATGCCATATCAAAGCTTCTTTAATCTTGTATTTAATATTTTTTCCAATTTAGA
Source organism: Gigaspora rosea (assembly GCA_003550325.1). NCBI lineage: Eukaryota > Fungi > Glomeromycota > Glomeromycetes > Diversisporales > Gigasporaceae > Gigaspora > Gigaspora rosea. The sequence continues at coordinate 261,396 of QKWP01000572.1, forward strand.
TAAATTTATTCAATTAGTGGACTGTGTACAAAAACCAGTTTTTAATAGGTAATTAGTGGATAACATGGTACCTTCATAGTAACTCCACAAAATCAATATTGTGTTTCTAAGTAATTCATTTTTGCTACTAACAATTCTATCTATTTTAATTTTTCACATTCTGTAAAAAATAATTATAGGACTTACTCGCTTTCTATTTTTTCTAGCAAAAAAAAACAATTTAAAAAACAAAATAAAAAAAACTAATTCTAAAAAAAAAAAACAGTTTGGTTCTAACCTGAACTAATAAGCAAAAAAAACTAAACTAAAAAAAATTCATTTAATACTATGTCTACATTTTTATTTTTTTTATTTAATTTAATTTTTTCACTCTTTTTTTATTTTATTAGTTTTCTCCAGAATTAAAGACATGGTTTTCTTTCATCAGATTTTTTTATATTGACTTTGAATCAACTTTACTAATTATTTCTCTTTTATTTTTAATACAGGGGCCTTTCTAATTTCGATTTTGTCAATATAGATTTTATTTCTTTTTATAATTTGGTTAATTAGGAGTTTTGAGGATTCCATGGGGCTTGCTAGATTTGGATCTTTTTAGTTTTGGCTTCAATTCATCTTTAAGGATCATTAAATATCAGTGCCAGGTATATGTTATACATTTTTTTGAATTTTGTAGAAACAGATATACAGCAAATTTAAACAAAATTTACAAACAAAAAAAAATAGGTGAATACAGTTTGTTAGTTTGAAAAAAAAAACAATAACAAGTGCACTATTCTGTTAGTGCCTTAAACAACAAAGAAAAAAAAGAAAACAAAAAAAGAAAATCACCATAGAATCCACTTGCAATTACAATTTATATTCGTATTTATAAATTCGAATAGTTATTTTGAATCTCATAGTCAGTACTAAATTGTCGAATGCAGAAATCTGGGCCAGTAATGGGTGTGGCGACTTAGGGAAGTTGGTAAGTTGTCACCCCCAAGTGGCAGGTCTAGAGTTCAAATCCCAGTGGCGACGCTTTTGAAAAATAGACCTGTGTTCCGGTAACTGTGTCTTGTCGATCGGTTGGGTACATTACCTGTAGTCCTTGGTTACCATCTTGAATGGGAGCTTTCGGGCGAAATTGTGTCTCATTACACAGACAAATCCAAGGAACTGGAGAAACAGAAAACCATTTGGCAAGTCCTGAGTAGAGAGGTAGCTAGACTTTCGATGGTACAGGGAAAGGATCTTAGTGGTGACTGACCGGAAAACAGGACGGGCAAGAGCCTCTATGGCAAAAGGGGCCCACCAACCTGGCCGCCGGAGTTACCGGAGGAAAAGATCAGTGTTATAGAAGCATGAACCAAGGAAAGGGAGACCTTAGGCACCTAAAGCCTGGCAGATGATCCTTCCGGGCCAACTGGATTGGTAGTCTGGGATAACTGGGGAAAAGGATCCAAAGAGTAACTGACCGAGTACTGGGTCTAGTGAACTTCGCAAAGGCAGTAGTAGGTAATGGTAGTGGTTGCAGGGTATCCCCATGACTGCAAGTTGTTTGCCTCGGTGAATGCGTAAGTTACCGAAAGTGTAGGTGAATACCTGTGGGGACAGATATCGCTCTACCAGATTTACCACAGGGGCAATTACCCTCCAATAGGTGTTTGGCTAAAGACTCAGAGTACTTTTAACAGCAAATTGCTCATGAAAGGGTATATTGGAAGAAACATTGAACATGAGTAGAAGCCAGAGAGTTTAAATAGGCAATCCCCTACTTGGGTTGCAGGTATGGCATCTAGTGTAGAACCTTCGGGTGGACTACTTAAATTAGACAACCAAAAGTTGTACATGTGGCTAGTTGTACTCTCGTCATACAAATGTAATATGTGGCACAGTCATATTGACCAGGCCAACCCGCTTGTACCAATAAAGTGCTAGGGTACCTAAGTGGTTACCTTAATATTAAAAAAAAAATCCAGGCCAGTATTACAGGATGACAACCACTAACCACCAAGACCAAATAAACACCTCACAATATACCCAATAGTGAGAGGTGGAACAATTTGGCAATGCTAATGTGTATTGGATATAAAGTAAGATTATGAAACAAGCTATTATTAATAAGGGTAAAAAAACAAAATTGGTTTCTAATTATTTTTTTATCAATTTTCTATCTGATTCTTAGATCTGATTCTCATATATTGTTGAAGAGTACAGTACATGATCTTTTTTATACTTTCTAGGATTTCTAAACTTTTATCTTCTATCCTACAATTTTTCCACTCAAATGGCAGAATCATACCATATCAAAGCTTCTTTGATCTTGCATTTAATGTTCTTTCTGATTTAGATAAATTTATTCAATCAGCAGGCTTGCACAAGAACAGGTTTTTAATGGGTAATTAGTGAGTGATTATGGTACCTTTATGGTAACTCTAGCAAAATCAACATCATGTGTTTTCAAGTGATTCATTTCTGCTGCCAACAATATATATCAGTAATCATTTATTAAAAAAATATATATATATTTACTTTTTTTCATGATTTCAACTGGACAACCTTTATCCTAAATTATTTTCAGCTTGATTAATTAAATGAAAAAAATTTTATAGAATGTTCAAACACTCATTATGTTGACTCTGATCGACTAAATATTGTTATTTTTTCTTTGGTCAACAAAAGATCTCAAGATACAGTCAAAAACTTTGTGATCCAAAGATTGTAGTTCAATAATAATTATTAAAAATTTGAGAAAAAGTAAAGATAAATTATTATTTTTTCTTATTTATTAATACAATAACATATTATCAATCACCATAAAAATTCACTATGAATTGAGATAAATTATTATTCTTTCTTATTTATTAATACAATAACATGTTATCAATCACCATAAAAATTCACTATGAATTGATGTAAAAAAAAAATTTAAAGGACTTTACTTTGCAGCATGATGCACAGATTTGATTTCTATATAATTAAAAAAAATTATATTGACTATAAACAAGCAGAACATCAATACAAACATGAATTTATATTTAATACCTTTTATAAATTAATTCAATATCTAGAATATATAGCCAGCTCTCAAGTTAGCCAGTGCACCAAACCAGCTTGCCAGGTCTTATGTCTGCTATATTATCATACTAGCATTTAACTAATAAAATAGTATCCTGGAATGGTTATTCTAGATATTAAATAATATCTTGTAATAAAAAGAGCACCTCTTACAGTAACTCCATTTTTATAACAAGATAAAAAGCCAACTAAATCTAAATCTTGTATATTGTAAAAAATTTTTTACTTGCCTTTCAAATATCCAATCTTAAATGTGTTTAGTTGGCCATTTTGACTTGTTTTTCATTTGGAAAAAAAAAACAATGGTATAGATATAGATTTCAACCCCACTTCAAATACATCAAAAAGCCTTAATTTTTCCACTTCAGATATAGCATTTTCACTTCCTTAATTTTCCAATTCAGATGCATGTAAAGTCATAATTTTCAAATTTTGAGGCCAATTCATTTGATTGTCCCTGTAAATCATCATCATTAGAATGTAATAATATATTTGCATCTTTTAGCTGACCCTGAGAAGATTAAAATTGCTATGAAACCATCTGAACTTGTACCTTTGATTCTTCAATTTGGTTAAAATCTGACTCTGGATCCTTTGGCCAAGTTGTTTTTAAATTTTCTTCGAGCTGTTGATTTTCTTTTCATATATTTTGGATTTTCCTTGTATTCATTACGAAGACAAATTTCATGTTTAAGTTTCTGCAACTGACGCATCTTTTTCAAAATCACGGTTTAAAATGTGTGTACAAATTTTGCTTGTGTTTCTTTAAAATTCTGATAGACTAAAACGTTCTCATCTAATTGATCCTTAAGATGATAAAATTTGTATATATATATTTATTCAAGTTATCAAGTTATCAAGTTATCAAGACATTAAACATCGATGATTGGAAATACCTATTATTTCTACTCACTAATGTATTTCCTACATCATTCAGAATGTTGTTCAACTCGATTAAACAACGGTTCGCGTCATGTGCATTATGCAATTCGAACTGAAAGAAAAAAAAGTTTAAATGAGTCTCTCGAATCATATATAAGATTATATGTTAGACATAAGGTTATAAATTCACCTCTAAGGATGCATATATGGAATCATCAAGGGAGTGAACCACCGAATGGCGTTTTCAGAAAGACAGTTACATAAAAATGCATAAACTTAACATAGCATAATAATGACAAATAAAAAGAGCCTTACACCATTCCTATAAGTTATAATTGTGCAATTATTCTTTTAAAGCACATTAACATAAAGACCAAATTATGCTAAAAGCCTTACTTGACCACACTTATTCTCGATCGCGCATTGCTCAATGAAATAATTTGTACCGTCACAAAAAATTTTTCTGAACATGAGCTTAGGTCATGTTCGTTATATATATCAATACCAAATAAGGTAGCTGCGCGACGCAGTCGCGCTAAAACCAGGAACGTAAACACGGTTTTGTAATATGACTTTTAGAATATTATAAAGTTTTCTGTATTTCGCAAAATGATGCATAGGGGCGTAATTTCGAAATTAAGCATAATTCAGCCTACAATTTTAAATAGAGTCATGGACATTATTATGCAACAATACAGTAATCAGATATAACAATTAAAACGAATTTTTATATATGCTGTTACCAAATAAAAGAGCATTATATTTAGAAATGGCAAAGGTTATGACTGGTCATAACCGTAATTGATATCAGTTAGAAGTTCCTAACTGATTGGTTAATAATCTGAGCAATAATAAAATTATTATAGTGTACGGGAACCGCTGATTGAAGAAAGCTTCAGGCAATGCATCGATGACTAGAAAGTGCAGTTAACATTAAGGCTCAATTATGCCTTCCAGGCGGATTAATAGCAAAAACGATCCTTGGCGCCACAAGGATGGTAAATGACCTGAAATGACTTGTGACTCAAATGAATAATGACCAGATGTTGGTCATTCGAAAGGTGTAATGACCCATCAGGTCATTTAAAATTTTATATTAAAACTAGAAATATAGTAATTTAGTTGGTCACAACTTCTTAATCGGTTATTTAAATCAAATATGTGTGTTGCATATAATTAACCAGGGTATTTCGTCGTATTAATATATGTAAATGCAAATAATTTTTATGCTCCCAACTAACCGGATGCAAATAAAATAAATAATTTTTATGCTCCCAACTAATCGGATGCAAATAAAATAAATATTTAAATAGTCATGAATTAACTTAAATTAATGGTTTGGATTTACTGTTTTGTACTAAATTTAGTACATTTTGCAAAATGCATAAAAAATCCAAAAAATTAAAAAACTCAATTTTTTTTATATACAAAAATCTGATAAATCTTCAAAAATTGTTTAGCAAAATTTTTTTTTATATTAATAATAAAATTATTAAGAAAAAAATTTTTTAATAACCTTAATTTTTGTGTAACAATGCCCATACTAAGTTAAGTACATTTCCGTCTGTATTTTTATTATAAAATTACTAGTAATTTTCAAATTGTGGCTTAGCACAAAAAATTTTTTCTAAAAAAAAGAACTTTTTAGAAAAAAAATCATATAAAATCAAAAATAAGACTTAAAGTTATCAAACTTTTTAGACATAATGCTCCATATCTAACAAATTATAAAGAGTTATTAAAATCATAATTAATAATTAAAATTAGCAGATAATCAGGTTTAAAATGTGTCATAATTTAGTACTTTGTACTAAATTTAGACGGGTAAATCCTATCCATTAATAAAAATTATTTATATTTACAACTAGAGGTTGTACCCGAAATAAATTTCAAATTCCGGATAACCCGCCCGTTTACCAGATTATTACCGGGTCACAAACCGGATTGTTTTAAAAAATCCGGGTTACCCGGGTGACCCGGTTGACCCGGTTTGTTTGATTGGCTAATGCAAAATTGAGTTAGCTCTTAATGGTATGTAATTTTTTTAGAGGTTGTACTCGTTAAAAAATTTAAGCTCCGGGTTACTCACCCGTTTACAACATTATAAGCTGGGTCATCTTAATAATCCGGGTAACCCGGTTTTTTTGATTGGTTGATGCAAAATCATAAATTCTCTTATATGCATTTTTTTTTTAAAAAAACTACGTATAATGATAATGGTAACTGATAAATTTATTTAATTTTTATGTATAAAATTTAATATATAAGTTTAACCGGCCTAAAAATCATTCGGCAAATTTTACAGGTGCCCCGAGAATCATGATAATAGCTGTAACATAATCAGTTTATTCTCCAACGGCTAGAGGCCGTCGGAAAATAAACTGGGTTTAAATAATAATATTTAAAATGACCTCACTCCCAACGGACATACGTACTGTACATACGTTTGTACGTCACATTATCATGCTTATGGATAATTAATCCGGGTCACCCGGTTAACGATAGCTATGACCCGGTTGACAGGTGTTAACCGGATTACCCGGGTAACACTTATACGGGTACAAGCTCTATTTACAACATTAACGTGATTAAATAGTATATCTTATGAATAGCTTATTTTAAACGTTTAGGTTAATGAATACTTGCTGATTGAAATTAAAAGCAATATTCACGAATAGATTATTTTAAATACTTAGATTATCGAACTTTGTTTATTTGGTGAGTCCACGAATACAACATGAATAGCCACCCTATGTTCGTCATATTTTATGAAATTTATTTATCTATAAAAGGTAAATAAGGTGAATAATTAATTGTGTTCTATGAAATGTAATAAAGTTGAAGTGACGGTTGCGGTATGATTTCCCGAAATTCACTTTTCCGACATACCATTTTACCGACACCGTAACGTCGAAAATACATTTCTCTGACATGACATAATTCCGACGCCTTATTTTATCGTTATGTCATTTCACCGAAAATTATTGTCACTTACCGACAATCCATTTCGCCGAATATCACTTAGACGACGATCATTTTCTTGATATTCTATTTTCTTGATGTCACATTTTTCCCGAAAGACATTTTCCCGAATTTATAATACTGTAAAGCTATGGTACGATTTCCTGAAAGACATTATCCCGAAAGAACATTATACCAGCTAACCTTTTCGGGATTATGTCCTTTCGGGAAAATGGCTTTCGGAACCTTAAATTACATTGCAAATAAAACCGTGAAACAGTCTAATAAGTAAGTTAGAATAATGCAGGCTAATTTATTCATGCTAATTGTAAATCAATAAACAGAAACAGATCAGCGAAGTCTCAAATACGAATGGATTTTTATGAGATACATAGTTAGTATTAAAATTCCTTCCTGCATAGGTATAAATTCGATATCCAGATCAATCACTATTTATTTATACTGTAAATTATCTAACGTTAGAATCAGAATTTTTCTCAAGTCGGAGAAAGAAGAGTCATGTGAACTGATTTGCCATTACAGCTTAGATTCAAGATTTATGCGCATCCATAATTAATGATAAATAACCAAAATACAGTCAACCCTCCATAAATGCATATCATCGGGACCAAACTTTTGAGGGTTTGGTTTAGAGATCAATAATAACAAATGCATTTATAGGGGTTTAGTATATATTTGGGCCAGAAAATTAATATGCATTTAAGGAGGTCATGCACTTAGGGGGATGCATTTTTTATAAATGATCATGCACTTTAATCGAACAAAAAAACCTGTTAAAAAAATATGTGAGATAAATCTCATATTTTGAGTCGACATAAGGTTGACAGATTGAAAAGATGCAGAGCAGAAACAAGGCCGAACTTGTGCAATCAAGTTCAGAACTGAAAACGAACTTCAGGGAGTATGATTTTAATATCCTACCATAAACGGTAACCGCTAACCCAATAAGGATCGCTATGGCAAATTTCATGTGAAGCGCAAAATGATCATTAGTTACAGCAGATCATAATTCGTGACCCAAACCAGAAGTCAGCTGTTATCGTATAAGTACTACACACTTATACTGACGACCGGCCTGCATTAAATCGGCGGGAAACCACTGGCCAGCGCTAAGCCGCACCAACTCGAATGCTTACGGACAGTCCTGGCACAAGATTATTTTCCGCTTCCGGGAGCACTCTCTGTTTAGCGTATAGTAATACATAATGGAACCTGCCATGCTTATAAACTACCGAATATCAATGTCACATGTTTATATTAACGGCCAGCGTGCATTATGCAGGCGGCCAGCGCTAAGCCGCACAAACTCAACTGCTTACGGTGAGCTCCGGCGCAATATTAATTGCATTGTTTAAAACTCAACTCCGGCATATCAATCCGGATTATTCCAATTTTTTTGTGAACATGCGTGCAATGCTTTTCGAAAATATAAATATGGCAGTATATGAAGCATATCATTCGTTTGATGCAATGTCCAATTAGTTATGAGAATTTGCGGACCTTCTCATTGCCGCCTTTATTAAGGTAGTGATTTCTGTTTGTGGAAAGTGATATCCCATATTCATTATTGTATCAGGTGATCGTGTGACAAAAGCCAATTTCGTAATGTTAGTATAAACCATATAGAAATAGGGATCAAATCACTATGATTTACCGAAAGAATTTTGCGGAGTGATGGTAGATCACATGATGAAAAGCATGGGAGTCACGTACCTGCGCTATAGAACAAGCGTCATCAATCTGCAAAAGGAAACTGATTGAAGGCGAAAGATCATATGTAAACGACGCATTGACGTTACATTCATGTGCATTACCGGATTTAACTGGACCGCTGCAGGCATATCCCTGATTAATTAAATCGCAAATCACTATACTACTAAAGCATTGTATACGAACGCAAACTCGAGTAGAACAATACACATCATTTCTGCTTCGATATAGCAGTATAGCCCTCCTTTGGGTATGACCCTTACCTAGTGATGTGCCATTTATATGATGTCTGAATTTTTTTAGCGTACAGTACGTACAATACGTGCAGTACGTATAGTTGTATAGTGTGTATAGTATTTGAAATAAGCATATGATATATAAACTACCTATATAAAAAATTTTGCAAGGAGTAAGTTTGCTTAAAAAATAAAAGGCAGTTTCATAAGGGCAAATTTAAGATATGAATAGTTTTATGATTTGTTCTAGAATATTCTAAAAAATTTTTTGCGTACTATACGCGGCACATCACTACCCTTACCCAACGTCACTTTAAAAAGCGTCATACACATTCCCTTGCGTAGATCATCTTAGAGTTTGGAGGCCGAATCAATTTTTTTTATATGGTCAAACCGGTCTTAATTGGATTTAAAACAGCATAACGGATCCAGACTCTAGATCATCTGATCAGGGCTGTGTAAAGATGATTTCTAACGTAATACATAAAATTGGAACAACCAATAAGGGTCAAGATTTTGTGGACATACACGATGTATGAATTAAACTAGATAGCTGCGCGACGTTGTCGCGCGAAACCAGGAACGGAAGACCAGATAGCGGTTAGATTCGAATGTATAATGCGATAAATTAAATAGTCATATAAGAGAAAGGAAATTCGATTGTTTCTTTGTTGATTTAGTAATGAGCATTATTATATAAAAGTTAATAAAAATGTTATTGATGTTTTAACAACATTACAGAGCAGAGGTTTGATTTATTTCATTATGGGTAGACGAGCAAGACAACGATCGTATGCATGTTCAAGCCCTATAAAAAAATTGTATCCTAATTTCGTCCAAATTTCGTCAGCAATGTCCTAAAAATTTTCTGCTTTTGTTCAAAAAAATGTTCTGAATGGAGTCGATTTTCCGAACATACCGTATATTGTACTTATTTTGTACAATGTTTATACGATCAAAAATTTCTCTTTTTACATCACAGTATAAAAATTGTACAATAACGTACTGCCATTCGGAAAATCAACTCCATTCCGAACATTTTTTCGAACAACACCTACAATAACTGAATAAATTTTTTTTTATAGGGAAGTATTTGTATAATTGAATTTTATAATATAAGAAAATAGTGGTTTCGTGGTTGAAATATATCTTTAAAAGATGAATATTTGCTTTATTATTATTACATTATTTTTTAATATTATTTGTTAAGTGATGTGTAATTGAAGGTCTTTATATAACGGGAATTGTATTAAGGTATTGCAACTATGTTAAAATAGNTTCATTATGGGTAGACGAGCAAGACAACGATCGTATGCATGTTCAAGCCCTATAAAAAAATTGTATCCTAATTTCGTCCAAATTTCGTCAGCAATGTCCTAAAAATTTTCTGCTTTTGTTCAAAAAAATGTTCTGAATGGAGTCGATTTTCCGAACATACCGTATATTGTACTTATTTTGTACAATGTTTATACTAATATTGTTGACCAAAAATTTCTCTTTTTACATCACAGTATAAAATTGTACAATAACGTACTGCCATTCGGAAAATCAACTCCATTCCGAAGATTTTTTCGAACAACACCTACAATAACTGATTAAATTTTTTTTATAGGGAAGTATTTGTATAATTGAATTTTATAATATAAGAGAATAGTGGTTTTGTGGTTGAAATATATCTCTAAAAGATGAATATTTGCTTTATTATTATTACATTATTTTTTAATATTATTTGTTAAGTGATGTGTAATTGAAGGTCTTTATATAACGGGAATTGTATTAAGGTATTGCAACTATGTTAAAATAGGTAAACGAAATGTAGGAAAGTTATGACTAACAACGAGTATTTGTATTAGTTGGTCGATCATAATATTATTGCTAGTAGAAGCACAGAAGCACTTAATTATTGTTTACTAAGGGGTTAATGTTATGGTAAGCGTGAATTAACAATATAAATATTTATAGTTGTAACATATTAAAGGTCTTGAATTTAACAGTTCTAAGGATATGTTTTGATAGCAAACAGGTTGTTGTGTATTATAGTGAGGATGTATTGCATAATGATTATTTTTGATATATAAGAGAAACTGCTAAGCAAATATTATATAGTGTGTTGATCAAGAATAAGATACTTTACTTTTTCATGATTGTTGTTACTTGTATTATAAGATATAGATTATTAAAGACTATATGAAAACACATATGCACATATAGCAGGTATAATAAAAAATCAGATGATAGTGATTATAATAAAATGTAATCTAAGATACAAGATAGGTAATATGTTGTATAACAATCACATTTAAACACAAGCTATTTAAATTATGAGTAGTTATATATTGTATAAAGAAAGATAAGTTATTTATATACTATTCAAATTATCAGATGGTAAAATTGTGTAATTATTATTCATAAAAAACAAATTCAAATTTGTAAATGTAATCAGGTTATTTAAAAATTGAAAAAGTATTTTGTTCAATAAAGTTAACAGTATTTGTACTTAAGTTTTTACTATATAAGTATCATTTATTCATCTTGGTATATTTAAGATAAAATTAGTAAATCAAAAGAAGAATAGATTATTTTTAAGAAAGATTATATAGTATCATTCATTCAAAAGAATTGACCATGATGAAAAGTTTGGATCAGATTACAAAAATTAGAATCAGATAATTAATTGCTAAATCACATTGTTGATCTAAAGCACACAAATTAGATTATTAATAATCACAAATATTAGATACTTTAATTAGTAAGATATTAATTAAATTTAATAATTATTTTTTAGTTAAATTTTACTATACTTAGTAAAGGATTAAATTTGAAAAATGCTAAAGATTACTCTGGTTATAACAAGGGCTTGAAGTTATTCTTTAGCTAGTTTAA
>QKWP01000573.1:0-27839 GCA_003550325.1 Gigaspora rosea
ATCATATGGTGCACGAAAAAAAATTTATATATGATCGCCAATCACTGGCTGATCATGAGGGTCACTGTGCATATGTAAAATTTGGGTCTAAAATAGAAAAAATTGTTAATATAAACCTCTATGAGGTTTATATTATTAACATAAACCCCGGGTCTAGGCTAAGGTTTTTTATATATTTATATATAAAATTTGCTGGGTGCTATAGGCTTCTAAATTGAGTTAGTATAACTTTAAATTACAAATCTATTCATTGAAATACAGATATTATTGTTTTTAAGAATATTTCTAGTAGAATTCAAACTCTATACTAGAGGTTTGACTCAATAAATAATATTCACTGAATATTCACTGAATATTCAATATTTGGATATATAATTTTTCACTGAATGAATATTCGAATATTTAAAATTTCACTGAATATATTTATTGAATATTCATTGAATATATATATATATATATATATAATTTTATAATTTTATTTTATTTTTTAATAATTTATTTGCAATTTTATTGGCTAATCAAGTGAGATATTTATATAATTTTTTAAAATTGAAATATATTTAATATTCAATGAATATTCAGTGAATATTCAAATATCGTTCAAAATTTTTGAACGAATATTCGAATAATAAAATATTGAACAAATGAATATTCGAATACTTATTTTTTGACCAAGTCAGACCTCTACTTTATACCTTTGTTATTAAATGTTTAAAAAGTAACAACAACCCAGCTATCTATATTATCATGTCTTTAAAATAAATTTATTTAAATAAAAGGTTTCTTAATTTTAAAATAAAAATTTTATTATCTATTTTATTAAATTTATAGTAATAGGTAATAAAATTTTTTTATTTTAATTTAAAAAATTTTTATCAAAATTAATTAATTATCAAGATATTTTACTTTAAAAATTAAAAAAAATTACTAAAAATAATTTGCTTTTCTTTTACTAAATATATATATCAGACCTAGTGATGCCACTGAAATTGATTTTTGAAAAAGGCCTATTTCGTCTTCATTAGAGAAAATTAAAATTTTTTATAAGAAAGAGCAAATAAAATTTATATAGATATGTTCCTTATAATTTCGTCAATTCAAAAAAAGTATCAAATAATTTCGTCTTTCAAGTAAAATAGGTCAAAAACAATTTCGTCTTCAAATTTTAATTTCGGGTTTTAGAACCCAAAATGCTTTCGTCCTCATGTATAATCAGACCATACAGTACATTTCTATATTACAATTTATAAGAACAGATGTAATATAAAATCAACCCAATAAAAAAATAAAACTGTTTACTTTATTTTAATTAGGGTTAGAATAAGTTTAATTTTGGGTATAGATGCTGGTAAAATTAATTTCACCAATTTCACCAATTTACCACCAATTTCACCAATAGTGGTGAAATTATTTTACCACATTTTACCATATTTCAAGAAATTTTTTTGTTAGCATGGAGCTATTTTTTATACAAAACTTTGAGGGATTGGTGATTTTTTTAAAAAAAATTAGTTGTTGTATTTTTTATGTTACACCTAATTCTGAAATTTGATTGGCTGAGTGATAAATAAAAGTATTGCACCGTGTGATATATAGATAGCTCCTTGTAATTATTAAGCTTTTATATTCTAGTTAATTGCTATCTAAACTCTTTATAGTATTTATTCAAATTTTTTCAAAATAATATTTTATTGTACCAAGATTTGTTATTAATATAATTTTATAATTACTATATTTTTTTATTATCAGTTATTGAATTATTATTAGAATATACTATAGAACCAATAATATACTGCAATATAAAAATCAAATATATTTGAATAAAATTGGTTAAATAATTAGCTCAAAATAATTTTTTGTATATAACTAATAATAAATTGGCCTGCTTTATACTGTAGTAAAATTTATCCCAGAGGATTTTTTAAATAATGGTAAAATTTTGCGTAATTTTGTTCTAGTGCACTTTATGGGAGCTGCCCTGGATGATTCCAGAAACTAATATCGTGTTCAAAATTGCATATAAAATTAATTTACCGAAACTTAAAATTACGTATAATTACGTAAAATTACTGTAATTTAAAAATCGGGGACCTAATGGATGGGCAAATTAATTAATAATCTTATCCCTTACTTAAATATTAAATAATTATTGTTGCGGATCATAATGCGGATTTCTATCCTCTAAAGCCCACTTATACTCGTTAATATAAACTTTACTCTAAAACTAACCTTTAACCTAAACCCCTAACCTTAAAAAATGCACCCCCAGAAAATTTATTTTCGGTGGCTTGTCAATTGTTTTATACTATAACATTAAACCGTCACAATTATTACATTGGGCACAAATTGATTGAACGAAAAATTGATATTACTTATTGCAATGTAATATATAAAGTAGTATTAAGTAATAATATGTATCCTACTTTGCCCATCTCTAGTTATACCAATAGCTCATGGACGCCGATTTTTCTTTTGCTGAGCGAATTTTTTCTGGATAACGTGGACTTGGCCAGTATTAAGAAATTAAACTCATCATTCGGGCAACATCACATGACTGAATTATTGCGCCATTCCAAAAGTTCTCGAAATTTCTGATATATGACCAATTGGTTTTCTCAAATATTAGGGAAATATGGATCCATTTTCGGCGTCCCTGCCGTAGCTTTTTTTTATATCGAAGTGCATTTTTAGCGACGTAACACCAATAGCGGTTAGTAGAAAGGCACGCAAGTACGGACGTACAGTACGTTCCAAAATTGAACCACATACAGAATGTCCCATGATGATTGTTTAGATAAACTCTAATACTTAAATCATGTACAATGATATAGTAAAAAAAATTTACTTAAAAAGTTAGAATCAAGAGTAAAACATAATTCTGTTTCAAAACGTTAGTAAATTCCGAAGTTATGATTCCATATAAAATTTAGCAAAACCGATTACACATCAAGAATTCTTTGTGTTAAAAATAAATTTAAAAAACTGCAGATAGTTTAAAATATTCTATGTTCTTTCCATATCGATACCCTGTATGTAAATGTCAGATGACAGCGTCGTATTAACTATTATTTCCAAACACGTAAGGTACACAATGACGCATGCTTTTTTTGCTATGAAACTATACCAAAATATCTTTAAATTGTTATTGACAAGGCTTTTTTTACGCGAAAACAGGGAGTATCAAAGTCATTAAAAAAACCAAATCGCTAGTTATAAATGCATAAAGTTAGGAGAAGACGTGTAGTTCCTGTTGATGTTCATAGCGAAGACGAGGACGAATTCGATGTTACCCGAGAGGAACTCGAGCTCAGTGATCTATCTGGCTCGGAAGCAAGTTGCGAAGATTCGGACATTGAAAGTGAAAATTCACACAGTGACGGTGAAGAAGAAATTAATAAAGAGACTGCAAGTTCGATTACAGAGGAACAAAACTCTATTAGAGAAGAGGAAAGTTCTATTAAAGAAGAGGAAACTTCTTCTGTAATTGAAGAGATTAGCAGCTTAATTGAAAAAACAACGTTAACCTCAAACGAGGAAAATGTAACAAACCAGATCAAGTCAGATATTTTAAATTCTTCCGAGATAAAAAGAACTGCGCATTTGGAAAACAAGAAAAAAGCTGAAAACGATTCAACGGCTAAAGAAATTAGTCATGAGAGTAGTTCACCTGAAGAACTAGTTGAAAGCCTAACCGACGAAGAGAGTGATAGACTGGATGATCCGGATTTAATGGAAGATAAAGATAATAATAAACCAAAGGTATTGACAGGTTGGCAAAAGAAATTACTTGCAAGACAAGAATATCGCAAGAAGCTTGCAGAAGATCCAGCATTCGTACCCCATCTTGGGGAATTTTGGGGACATGATGATCGATTCATAAGAGATGAATTAAAAAATGATTTTGATCACCGCCCAAGAAATTTACCTTTTGCTCCCAAGTAATTGATTAATATAATATTTATATTTTGCTAGTTATTATATAAACTTCATTTATATAGTTTAATTTTATAATCAATTACAGAGGTAGAGTAGTTTGGGGAGTTAATGAGCCTAGAGGTCGATGGGATCATGATGGTTTTGAAGAATTAATGAAGATGGAGGACGAAGAACGACGTAGGAAAGAGATCCAACGCAGGTTTCAACAACGTCATGGTTTTAGACCTCGGGTGGTATGTTGTTTTGGTTTGTTTTTTTTTTTAAGTAAATCATGTAAATATTGACGACCTAATTTTCATAATATCTTAAAATTCATATTTAGCCAAAGATATATCGTCATCGACCAATTATACGTAATAATATCCCATCATTTAAGATTAATCAAAATCGGATGTCAAATTTATCTTCTGGAAGAAGGCCTTTGCCGTCAAGGGTTGTGGCAACTAATAATAAAGTAAAACCTCTGAATAATCTGAATAATATCAGTACACCAAATCAGAGAACTTTTGTCAAGGAGAATCGATCGGACTTTAAGCAGAAAGGAGTAGAAACTACAGTAGAATCAACATCACACTATAACAATCACAAACATGCTTATCATTCACGTGATACAAATAGCTTTCGTGGTGGTCGAGGATATAGTAAAGCACCTTTACGAGCACGATCAAGCCGCGTTCATACTGTATACCATAAACAAAATGTGGACGTTAATGGAAAAAATACAAGTGTTAACAAAAAAAATTCGAATGTTAACGAACCAGGACAGATTAAACAACAAAATGAAAATAATGACGATAATATTGATAAAGATCATAAATTAACTAATGAAGAACCAGGTCCAGAAGCTGTAACAGGTGAGACAAATGTAAAAGATGGCACATGGCATCAATCTTCAGAGAACAAAGAGCTTGAAATAAAATATCAAGCTAAAGTTTCTGAAGATTCCGAAAAGGAAGAATCTGAAGTCGAGATAATTTTAGATCCTCCAAGTAGAAAGACGAGCGGGATGCAAGAAAGCGATGGGCATGTTAATTCTCAGTTGAACAATAGTACAGAATCCAACGATGCAACTGTGAAATCAGAAGGTCGGTCTGAGAATGAACAATCGCCATCAAGTAAAGAATCTCCGACATCACCATTAACGGATGATCAAGAAAAAGAACGCTCGCAACCTACTCAATCATCTAAACGTTACTCGACAAGAAGAGTTGCTACTACTCCGACAACTCAGACAACTGAGCAAGAGGCAGTAGGAAATGGAGTTGGATCTTCTCGAGGTACTACTAGTGAAATTCCACCATCAGGTTTGTACTAAAATGAAATTAATATCTTTTTTTTTTTTTTTTTGGTCGACAAGTCGACATTAGTCGACATTCAAATTATAATTATAAATAGTTATTGTAACAAAATTATATTTGATTAATGTCGGTACATATTATATGTGAAATGATTATTAATGATAAATGTGTTGTGCGTATTTTGTTTATATATAATTGTCAATATATTAGCGGTCTTTGCACCTCCTTTCAAACCCAGATCGTTGACTAATTCGGACGACAAAGACGTTAAAGCCGAGGAAGACAATCTTCCACCTCAACAACCAATTGATACACCAGTTAGATATTATACTCCAAATAGAGTTCCAGTGATGCCACCAAGAAATAATAATTTAATGGAAAATAATTCTGGAATAGCTGTGGCACCACCAACACAATTTGAAAGCAATGGAATGGTTTATTATTATGATCCAAATATGTACCATCAACCTCAACCTCAACCTCAACCTCAACCTTATTATTATTATCCGCCGGTTGAAACCAAGGATGGTAACGATAAAGCATCATATATACCACAGCCACCAGTAGCAAATGCTGTATTAGATAATGGAGTTTATTATTATTATCCTGTTTATTATCAGTAACAGGCTGAGAAAGTATCTTCCAGAGTCATATGGTCGGGCACAAGTTGCCCGTCCATGAAAACTTTCTACGGCGTGACCCAATTTTGTTATACTATTGTAAAATAGTTCAAAACACCGAGATTTTAGATACCTTTTAGTAAACCTTTTAGTAACGTTGTAAACATGATAAAACACGAAGATCGACGAAGATTGACTCAAATAGGAACTTTTTTATATTATTATTATTGTGCAGAGAATTTAAAAAAATTTCATGTATTCGTAGATATATATATATATATTGTATAGTAAAAGCTTTTTTAGCATAAATTTTTTTTATTCATCATTCCTTTAATTAACTTGAAGCTATTTACTAAAATTTCGAGAACAAAATGAAATATATAACTAAAGATGTCACGGCTGTAGTGTTTGTAGGAATTAAAGAAATTGAAGAAATTAAAGAAATCAAAGTTATTAAAATTCAAAATTTGAAAGAAAGTATATACAGTATATATATATTATAAATAAGACGCACTTAATCTTCGAATTTTATTGAATGTGATTGTAAATCAATCTTTCCACCACGGTATGAACCACGTTTCTTTTTCGTTTTCTGAGCACGGAAATCTTTACCCCTAGTGGTTACAAAATCGTTATATGCTTTATGACCGTATGAACCAACAGCTCCATCCTAAAATTAATTGATAAATGAAAAATTAATAAATGAATTTAAATGAATTATTAATAAATTTTTTACTTTTAATCATTACCTTTGCTAAAAAGCTATTATCTTTCAACTTTTCATTATGAAATTTAACTTCATTTACATTTATACGAGGTTGATAAACACCATTTTTAGAATTCCCTGGCTATAAATGAATTAGATATTAGAATATTAAAAAAATATTTGTTAAATCAATAACTAAATACAATAATAATAATTTATTAACATTCGTGGTCTTTATTTTATTCATTTGTTTTTTCTGAACAGCAGGTGGGATAAAGTATCCATTATTTTGGTTTATAGAAGCCGGACTGATAAACAAAAATAATTATATTTTAATTATCGATACAAAAAATTTTAATTGAAAAAAAAATATATATATATTATTTATAAAAAATACCTTGGAGCAGAATTTATCTTTTTATTAGGTGATGATTGGCATTGATTATTATTATCCGAAGAGTCATCTGAACTATTCTTCCTTTTTTTGCTCGTTTGTATACTACTTGAAGAATTATGTATATCTTTCTTATCAACATTTTTTTTGGATTTAGATGATTCGTTATCATTCGGGTCATTTAAATTTTTTTTTTCACTTTCTTCTGAAGTAGATGATTCCGCATCGCTCTGATTTTTATCATCGTCACTTTCTTCATCCTCTGATGAATCTGAATCTGAATCATTCTTATTGTTAGTCATTTTTTCATCTTTATCAATTTTTTCAGATGAAGATGAATCTGAATCAGATGAAGATTCCGCTTCACTCTGATCATCTAAAACTTTTTTATTATTGACATTTTCCTCGGATGATGATTCCGCTTCACTCTGATCATCTAAAACTTTTTTATTATTGACACTTTCCTCGGATGATGATTCCGCTTCACTCTGATCATCTAAAACTTTTTTATTATTGACACTTTCCTCGGATGATGATTCAGCTTCACTCTGATCATCTAAAACTTTTTTATTATTAACACTTTCCTCGGATGATGATTCAACTTCAATAAGATCTTTCGTTTTTTTATCATTGTCGCTTTCCTCATCTTCTGATGAATCTGAATCTGAATTTGAATCAGAATCATTCTGATTGTTTGTCATTTTTTCATCTTTATCAATTTTCTCAGATGAAGATGAATCCGAATCACTCTGATCATCTAAATTTTCTTTTTTTTTATCATTGTCACTTTCCTCAGACGAAGATTCCGGTTCACTCTGATCATCTAAAACTTTTTTAATATTAACACTTTCCTCGGATGAAGATTCAGCTTCACTATGACCATTAATTTTTTTATCATTGTCACTTTCTTCATCCTCTGAAGATGAATCTGAACTTGAATCATTCTGATTGTTTAACATTTTTTCATCACTATCACTATCACTTTCCTCAGATGACTCCGATTCCTGTTTAGTCAGTTCGGTTGTCCGTATGTTTATATTAGAGAGATCTCGAATATCTTCATCACTATCACTTTCTTCAGAACTTTCACCTAACAAAATATCATTTTTAATATTTCTGATAAATGGCAACGCGCGTTTAATTGAATTAAGAGAATTAATAATAGTATATGGAAAAAAGTCGTTATAATATATACTAGAATTAGATGAACTAGGACTAGATGGACTAGATGAACTAGAATTAGATTCGGAATCTTCTTCAGATGAATTTGTATCTCCATCAATAGAGGATAATTCATCATCACTTTCGGCACTACCTTGTGTTATTCTTAAAATATAAAGAAGAGGGTTAGATGCATTTTATAAGTAATTATATATTTATACCTTTAAATTTTAAATCTTACGCTGATGAACTTGATGGATTTGATGAATTTGATGACGAACTCAAGACCGGGTAATATGATTTTATCTTTGATTTTTCTTTCCTATATAAATAAGTTAATTATATTTTTCTACTACATATTTATATAAATAGATAAAATAACCAACTTAAAATAACTTACTTAGCATTTAGATTGTTAGTGGAATCTCGAAAAATTTTTCTTAGGTCATACTCGGTTTCTTTGTCCTTTATTAACTACACGAAGAATAAAAAAAAAAATAAAATAAAAAAAATTTGGTCATAACTTTATAAAATAATACAAAGTCCAAATATACAAACTTTTGCAGCTTCCTTTTTAAACGCAGCCGCAGTTTTAACATGGTTAGAGTTTTTTAAGAAGTAATATATCGTTGTATAAAGTTCTTCATTAAAAGTAATATCCGAAGAAGCTGGCATTGTTTAATTTTACTATATACAAGATTTGACTTTTTCTTATTAATATAAGATAAAAAAAAAAAAAAAAATTATCTAGGAACCACGAAATTGATTGGTGAGATTTTTCAGATGTAAACAATTTCATGTGCTGTGTGGCGTAGTAAAAGTAACTTGTGCAAAAAGCGCATATAAATCAAAATTTCCCAAGTCGAATTTCTAAATGTAGTTAATTAGCTTATATCATCCTATATAATTTTTAAAAAAATTTAAAAGATGCTTTTAGAACTATCCTTCCTTTGTAAGACTGCCATGTGCGTAAACGCAGAGATACAGCAGTAGTACAGCAGTTTTAGCAAATGGATCATTTTGTCACAATTTTTTGCTTACATGTAATATTAAGAAATTTTTTGACTATGTTACTGTAATTTAATGTGTATGGTTATAATAGACTTTTACAAAACGCACCTATGGTGTTTTACACCTATCTAATTATTCGGTGCAAGTTGTTCTAAGTAAAAATGCTCTACGCCCTAAAAACCCTTCCCAAACCTAACTCTAACCCTAAGTACTAACGTTAACATGTAAATTTTGTGCTAAAAATTTTTATATTCAAACCTTAGAAAGATCTAAAAAAAAAAAAAAAAAACATTAAAAAAACATATGATAGGTGTAGATGCGCTTTATAATAAAATTCCTAATAGAGAATGAAGCAATGGACTGAAGCAGACAAAATTTTCCAATAGGCATGAAATTGCCAATTATTTGATTCAACTTTATAATTAACAATATTAGTGAAATAAGAACAATGAGAGATTTGTCAAAAAAACGATTTTTTCATATTGAAAATGTGAATGTTGAAGAATTAAATCAGGGCACAAAATTTCGGCGTGTCCTAACCTTCATTTTTTCGGTAAACGAAATTTAGAAACTCCCGTGAAAATAGTACTATTACAGTAATTGCCAACGCGAATCATGTCCATCACATTTATTAACCAATAAAAATGAAATACACGATTATACAAATTATTTTGATGGATGCAAAGAATTTTCCGCTTCTCGTCCCCTCTGATGTGGATGAACCATCTTATTGTGGTTTTATCACCGTTAAGGTTGCATTTCTACCCCTTTTTCTTATATCTAAATCATTTATTGACAATTCGCTAACAAAGTTGCAACATTTTTATAGGGACAAGAACTCGCATTTCAAATCAAGCTTGAAAATAATAGTACAGGTCTAAAAAACGCGAAGCTTTACGGTAGTCCTAAACTAAAAAGGCTTATATTTGGTCATGAAAAAGCTTTGCAGCAAGTATGCTTTTATTTAGTCCGAATTTCTCGTTAAATAATTATTACTTTTATATCCTTAAAATTCACTGGTTTATTAACAGCGTCTCGAACAATGTGCAAGCTTTTCAGAGTTTTTCGTTGATCTCAAAGATTTACTTGTTAATTACCCCGATTTCCTTGTTGAATCATTTGGCTTTTCATTAATTCTTATTATTAAAGTCGCACGCTGTTGAATTCTGTTCAGGAACTTTTAATGACTAAAGAGAAGACCGATCCTTCACCGTGTGAAAATTATTATTCTACTTTGATAAATGAGCTTAATTCGATAGGGTGGGACAAATTAGAGGCATTCAATCCTTCTCTAAAAAATTTATCATTGAAGTTGAAGTATGTTGACTTGATACGCAAACTTTTCGCAATTCATTTAAAAGTTAACGAAAATGATTTTTTTTTTGCACCAGTGATTCATCCGGTCGTCAACATAGTATCTTTGTGTCTTTACCATTTTCATATCCTCAAACTCCCCTTATCGTACATGCTGAGCTTCCAACTCCTTCATCCACGACATCAAACCATATGGCAAGTCTTAAAGATGCCGTGTCTTTCTACTCTAAAGTGAGTCTTGATAAGGTTATAAAGAGTTAATTTTTTGTTTCTCATAACGTAAAATGACCCGACAACTCGGCTTTTAACTTTATTTTCAAAAAATTTTATATATTAAAACATATTTCAGGAATTAGAAAAGTTTCAATATGTTTGGTCAATGCTCGATGATATTGACGCACATACTTGGGTTTTGGAACCATGCAAACCTAAGCGGAGTGATTTGATACGCAGAATCGCTTTGGGCAATCATTGCTCTTTACAAATCGAATTGGACGCTTCTTATCCCAAAGGAGAATGTCAATATCGATTGTTTGGTACTGAAAGTTTGATTTCCCCATTACGCGAGAAGATAATAAAAAATTGGAATACTTGGTTGTACATTTGATACATATTATGATAGAGTAATTTGACTTTTTAGTCTGATAAATTTTTCTTCATTAAGAATAGGAATTTCGACTTAACTATTCGGCAAAACTTTGAGAACATCCTAGAAATAACTTTTCCTTCAACACAAACTATTTCGACTTCAGATATCAATATCGAATGCGGAATTTGCTATTCATATCGTCATGAAGATTCCTTACCTGATCAATCTTGTAACAATGCAAAGTGTGGTCAACCTTTTCATCGTTCTTGTCTATATGAAGTAAGCGCTTTGATAATTATTGGATATAAGGGCTCTGGTACATGTTACCTTTTCTTATGACAGACTTTTTATAGTGGCTGCGGTCTATTCCATCAACAAAACAAAGCTTCAATACGTTTTTCGGGAATTGTCCTTATTGTAATGATGTAAGTGTTATTTTATTTTTGAATTTCAGGATGATGCATTTGTTTTAAAGTTGTTATTATTATTTGTGCAGGCTATTACCACTACCATTTGTGATCAATGACTCACAACTTGCTAAAATATATACGATTCATAATATGTCGTGAACTTGTGCGTATATAATTTGGGGATGCTGTTTTAAGCAAATTATGGGAATTTAAAATATTAAACATAAATAAAATGGCAAATTTATACTTCGACAAAAGGAAAGTTTACAAAAATATTTTAAATATTAATGTGGAGCGTGAGGGACTAATATATCTGTATCTATTTTTAGCTAACCTTTATTGTAAAAGCTCAATGTCTGTTTTCCTTAGTTCTATTGTCTCGGAGCATGATAGAGGACTTAATGCGGGAGTAATAAATTAGCATTAGCATTAGATTTAACGCGTTGATGTCTATGCCTAATTTTTCATTACCAATTTACCTAATATATACCAATTAGGAAATCAGGTTTTAATGTTAATTCTTGGATTACGTACATATTTAATTTATTGGGTAATGCCGAAATTCAACCAATAGGGTCAAAATTCCAAAATCAGCTACATCTCCTTTTAGTTAGCTTCGTTAAGACTAAGAATACATGCCGGATGTCATTTTAGGACCTTTCCATGCTCAGACACATAAAACGGATTATTGCCAGCATCTATGATCACTTCTCCCTCATTCGACTTCCGTTTCAAGGCTAATAGTTCACATCAAGAGAATAGATTAAAATATATATGATACAGAATGTAATGAAAGACGAGTTTGAGGTATTACAAGGTTGTATAGTATTCCGCGTAGTGTTAGAAAGTGCTTTGCTAAAATCAGTCTGTGTTCCCGAAATTACTTGCGAACACCATACTCCAGCTTAAGAAATTGATCAAGCTCCACGTTTCATTGTTTTCGAAATAAGGAAGTCTAGACTCCCAACGTGCATCTTCATAGGTAGTCATGATTAGAGTTTATTTCGGGATGAGGAGTAGCCCCAGACTAAGACCCTAGCGTCACCAACTTAAAAAATTTCGCTAAAAAATTTTCGCAGTTAGATTAGGGTTAGGGTTTGCTATTAAATTAGGTTAAAAGATGGCTTTCTTAATACCAAAATTTCGTAAGGAAAACGTTTTGCTAGTGCGCAGTAAGCAGTTTCATAAGTAAAATGTTGATTTATATGAACGATTTTTGGTTTGTTTTGATTTTTTGCGCTTCTTCGCGTTACACCTGATCTCGAAATCTGATTGGCTGGCGAAATAGTAGCGAAATTTAAGAATTCTGTGCCAGGGACGATGATTTTCTGTGATTCACAGAAAACAGCAGAATTTCTCTTAAGTACAGCCAACCACAGAAATCACTCTCAATCACCGCAGAATATCACAGAATTCGAAAAAATTGAGGTCATCTGATTATTGACCAATCGGATTGAAAATTTCATAGTAGGAGATTCAACGCCAACATAAACAAGCATATACTTTCAAGAAAATCATGACTAGGGGGTGCAGGTGAACTTCCGTAACTTGTCATAACTTTTGCCATAAAGCAATTCACCTGCGTCTCTAATCATGATAAAAGCTTTTCCAAGCATAAATTTAACTATAAGAAATCAAACTTTTTTTATGGGTTGGTTTTTTTTCTTGATATCAAAATGAATATGATAGCGCAATTAGTTATGTAGTATAAAAACTTTTGACTTTATTTCTCGGTCTTTTTATCAAATATACGTAACAATGTTTTTTTAAATATTATAAATAAATTTTTATGAATAAGCGTATTAAACCACAGAATTAACACTTTTTTGCCACGAATCGCACAGAATTAGCATTTTGTTACACAGAATCGCACAGAATTTCGCAATATTACACAGAATTCGCAAAAAATTTTTATCACATTAAATCACAGAATTTACCTTAACCGCACGCAGAATTTAGTCTTAACCACCGCAGAAAATCATCGTCCCTGTTCTGTGCCAGCTTTTGTCGATCATCTATCATGTGATATTTGGTTACACGATTTACATCTCTTGCCTAGTGTTTTAAGCCGGCTAAGGCAGCCGTGGCTAAGCCGGCTTAGCCGACTAAGCCAGCCGAAATAATGTGATCGGCTGGCTAATGCGGCTAAGGTCACATGATCGTAAGCGAATCAAATTGCATATAAAAATTAATATTTAATATACGATATACAATTAATTTTTAATTTTTATGAAGTATTTCAGTATTTTTATTTCGTACGTATCGATTAAATTTCTGCTACATCTAAAAAAAACACCGAGCACTAGTCTAAAAAGATATTAATGGCAGTGCTTGTTATAAAGAGTTAAGTTTTCATATTTTTAACATATATTTATATTTATCATACTATGCTAATTTTTATTTAATTTTTAGTTTGATTCATTAAATTTTTCTTATCTCTATCCACTTGTGGAAAATCACACAACACTTATTTACTGCTGTACTGTTAACAACGCCTTCCATTATCTTGAAGATAATGACTAAACTTAAATCGGCTTTGTCTAATTTTTTTTCTTATATTAAACCCACATTGTCGTTTAATTGATCAAACTAATTATTATCAAATTTTTCTATTAGCAGAAATACTTATCTTATGCCACGAAGGTAACCAAATTTCCTACCTAAACTCGGATACACGATAAAGATCTTTGAATTTTCTTTAAAAATAATAAATCATGAATGGTAAGAATTTTCTTCTAATTATGATTTCCGGTAAATTCTAATTTAAGTATAAAATACAAGAAAGATTTCTGAAATATTCCAAAAGTAGGCTATTGCCATTAGCCAGCCGCTTAGCCGATAATTTGGTCGGCTGGCTAAGCCAGCCGACCAAATTTATGTGGCTTAAATCACTATCTCTTGCATACTTGTGTAACTATCTATGCAGATTTTTCATTTATCCGTACACGCTCAAATTATTTACCATGACTTATTAAACCTTCGTTCAAAATTATACTTTTATATAACTATTTAAACCTTCGCTTAAATTATTTCTTTATATAACTTGTTAAACCTTCGCTTAAATTATTTTTTTATATAACTTATTAAACTTACGCTTAAATTATTTTTTATATAACTTATTAAACTTTCGCTTAAATTATTTTTATATAACTAATTAAACCTTCGCTTAAATTATTTTTATATAACTTATTAAACTTCGCTTAAATTATTTTTTATATAACTTATTAAACTTTCGCTTAGATTATTTTTTTTTATATAGTTTAACAATTATTACTTAAGTTATCTTATATATTAATATGCTCAAAGCGAACTTTAGGCAAACAATTATAATTAAGCAAAAGAACTTGAAAAAAATCGTTAGATTTAATTGTTCTTTCACGATCCAGTTCTATGGCTTGCATTAATTCCAATAGTTCGTCAATATCTTTATCCAGAGCTTTAGTAATAGCCTTATTCGTGTCGTGCTAGTTGAGTATTCATTCATAAGTGTAAAGGACGGTTCTTTAATTGAAGAAAAATCCGAAGAACAAGTTAAAGGAGAACAGAAGAAAAAATTTGCTAAGAATGGAGATGTCTTTAAAAGGATATTTATTTGTTTAATTTGACGTTGTCGATGTGAAATTTTAGGCATGTTAAGCATAAACGATATTAGAAGAATCGATTAAAATAATTTATAACATATAAATAAGTGTATTCGAATTTTAGTTAAAAATTAAATAAGATTTGTACATCACTTATTTGATAATAAATATGTCTTCTCATTTTATCAAAATAAGATTTATGAATTCTAATTCTGAAACCCCTTTAATAAATTATTTTAACTCGTATAAATCCAAATCGAAAATTGTTACGATATGCATTTAATAGATTATTTTAACTCGCCTAAATTCAAATCAAAAATTGGCACCTTACGATATTATATTTAGAATAAATGACAGTAATATCCAACATGATTTTCTGAGAAATCGATTGGAGAGGGAAAGTGTTATTTCTTTATCTTATTGATTCAGATCATGTATTAGCACGCCTAACATAGTAAGTTACTGATTTGAAGGCGTTT
This sequence comes from Gigaspora rosea, assembly GCA_003550325.1. Classification (NCBI taxonomy): domain Eukaryota; kingdom Fungi; phylum Glomeromycota; class Glomeromycetes; order Diversisporales; family Gigasporaceae; genus Gigaspora; species Gigaspora rosea. The sequence continues at coordinate 15,500 of QKWP01000573.1, forward strand.
TATGCTAAAATTGCATAATGAAAATTTTAGAAAGATAGTTGATAAAAAGTAAATCTTATATGGAAACCCAGAGAAAAGTTTTAGATTTTCAAAGCTTTGAATTAAAGTTTTGAGAACTAATATAAATTTGCTTTAGCTTTCTATTTGTAATACAATAATCATACCCGAAGCTATATCATAGCTAATATGCGCCCGATTATTATTACTGCACCTAGCATATAAAGTATTAGCAATATCCCAGCAGCTACAGATATTACATTGTTACTTTCATTGTAAATACATAATGCTAATTAGAGAGCTATTAATTCATTTGATTATCGTTAATGTTTTGACTAATATTATGCTTTTTTTTAACTGCCCAAACTTTATGTGCTGGAATGATATGTGGATCATTATTTTCTTTCTCTTTAGAAGACTTTGCATTCAATCCAGTTTTTCTACGTTTTACTGATTCTACTTGCACATGAATCTTTGCACCACTCTTTACACGCCCAAGAGGATCAGAACCAGATTTCACATTATAAAGAAAGGATGTCAATACTGGGATTGATTTGGCTCTTGCTGCATTATATCGTTCTGCTAAGTTTTCAAGTGCAGCTTGAAGTTGCGGTCCACAAGTTTCATAATCTAGAAATGATTCAAAAGGTTCTGAGCTATTTCTATTATATAAAAAAATTGTAAATTATCAGTTTTTAATATATATACTATAGATGTATATAATGAAATACACATGTAGCAGTCATATTAACTTGAGTCGTATCAATATTCAAATTTCTCTAACTTGTATGTTTCGTCAAATACTTCATTTGAATTACTAAATAAAAATTTCTTAATTCAATAATTTTTAAAACATATATTGTACATATATATAATAAATACATACATAGTAGCCGTAACGAAGGTTTAATTAGTTATATAAAAAATAATTTAAGCGCAAGTTTAATAAGTTATATAAAAATTAATTTAATATAAAAAAATAATTTAAGCAAAGGTTTAACAAGTTATATATAAAAATATAATTTAAGCAAAGGTTATATAAGTCAGTAAATAATTTGAGCGTGAACTGTTACACAAGTATGCAAGAGATGTAAATCATGTAACCAAATATAATCACATGATAGGTGATCGACAAAAGCTGGCACAGAATTCTTGAGTGCCCGTATAATAACCGGTTATTATACCAAAAATAGATTATACCGTATAATTACATCCCTAGTGACGCCAACAAGATCTCCGTAACGTGAAATTCACACGTTTTTTAAAAAATCGCTGATAACTCAAAATTTTCTATGAAATTACCTTCTGCGCACTAACAAAAAAATTCCTTGCAAAATTTTGGTATAGGACAAGCCCTTCTTCGGTCATTATCCAAACCCTAACATAAGGTTTTATGACTTTAAAATATTGCGCATATTTCGATTAATGTAGATCATCTGATTGGTGCATCTTTCACGGCCCTACTGGGGTAGCCTAGTATTGTTAGTCGAAATTGTTTTGAGCTATGTAGAAATATTTCGACTTTCGACATTTAGCATGTCAAAATTCTAAATTAATGTCGAAATTCTAAATTAATGTCAAAATACTAAATTAATGTCGAAATGTCGAAATGCCTAAATAGTGTCGAAAATGTCTAAATAGTGTCAAAATTCTAAATTAATGCCAAAATACTAAATTAATACCGAAATGCCTAAATAGTGTCGAAATGTCTAAATAGTGTCGAAATGTCTAAATAGTGTTGAAATGTCCGTCTAAATAGTGTTGAAATGTTGAAATATCGGCAAAATGTCTAAATAGTCAAAATGTCTATATTATATTTATACATTTAGTCATACGTATATGTAATATTTATTTCGTCAAGCATTGACATTTATTTAAATCGTTAAGCATTTATATATTTAGCCATAATGTATATAGATCAAGCATTTAGACATTTAGTCATATAATATTTATTTCATCAAACATTTAGACATTTAGTCATATAATATTCATTTCATCAAGCATTTAGGCATTTAGTCATATAATATTTATTTCGTCAAGTATTTAGACATTTAGTCAAATTTAGAATTTCGACATTTCGACAAAAAATAATGCGATGTCGAAATATATTTAGACACTTAAGTGTCTAAATATTTGACTAAATGGTATATTTCGACTAACAACACTAGTAGTATTGTTAGTCGAAATTGTTTTGAGCTATGTAGAAATATTTCGACTTTCGACATTTAGCATGTCAAAATTCTAAATTAATGTCGAAATTCTAAATTAATGTCAAAATACTAAATTAATGTCGAAATGTCGAAATGCCTAAATAGTGTCGAAAATGTCTAAATAGTGTCAAAATTCTAAATTAATGCCAAAATACTAAATTAATACCGAAATGCCTAAATAGTGTCGAAATGTCTAAATAGTGTCGAAATGTCTAAATAGTGTTGAAATGTCCGTCTAAATAGTGTTGAAATGTTGAAATATCGGCAAAATGTCTAAATAGTCAAAATGTCTATATTATATTTATACATTTAGTCATACGTATATGTAATATTTATTTCGTCAAGCATTGACATTTATTTAAATCGTTAAGCATTTATATATTTAGCCATAATGTATATAGATCAAGCATTTAGACATTTAGTCATATAATATTTATTTCATCAAACATTTAGACATTTAGTCATATAATATTCATTTCATCAAGCATTTAGGCATTTAGTCATATAATATTTATTTCGTCAAGTATTTAGACATTTAGTCAAATTTAGAATTTCGACATTTCGACAAAAATAATGTGATGTCGAAATATATTTAGACACTTAAGTGTCTAAATATTTGACTAAATAGTGTATTTCGACTAACAACACTAACCAGGGGTTTCGCCAGAGGTTTCGCCTTTCGCCAGGGGTTTCGCCTTTCGTCAGGGGTTTCGCCTTTCGCCAGAGTTTCACCACTTTCGTCTTTCGCCAGGTTTAGGTTTCGCCTTTCGCCGTTTGCACAAAACAGTTTCGCCTAGCAACTGTACCTGGTACATTATTCGAAATAGTGGCCGGAATACACACCATAGGGATACAGAAAGCAGGATATTTATCCCTAGCTTTGCTTAATTTTATCAAGGAGCTATAGGCTTCAAATCCTCCAATGAAAAGTAAAACATTTATTCCTTGCTTTTGTAATTGACATGCGATCAATTCTAAATTATCTGCTTCAGCTTTAGTTGTGTCCAGTTCAGATCCACCTTTTTGATGTCCAGTCATCAACATCTAACCAAACTAAGTTCATGATATAGCGATAGGTTTATGACCATGATTAGGGTGTCCAGGATTATGCTATTAGCATAATTTAGCATAATTAGAGTTCGCTAGAATTATTATGCTAGCAGCAGAATTCAGCATAATTTACATTTTCTAGCATAAATTTTAGCAAAATTTGGGTATTTTTGATAAAATTTTTAACAAAAATTGCAGTTTTAGCTATTATATATGTATACGGTACAGAGAAAAACCTCATAATACATATACATAACAGAATGTATAGTTAACTGCCATCTATCATAGGATGGTGTCAGCAAAATCTTGCTTTTGATTGGCATGTTGATGGGCTGTGTTACTGCTATTGTACTTATATAAGCTGGATTTGATATTCTATTTTGAGATAGCAGTAATATCATATGATGAAACAAAATCAGGTGAGAGTGTTACGCGTTATTTAATCGACACGTCAATTTTCACCGATCGTGATAATAATTACATATTATTAATAATAACAATGACGATAATTATAATTATTAATAATCACATTGATATTTGCATCAAAAAATTCGAATAAATATAATTCGTAAATAGTTATTTTTAAAAATTTTACATTATAAAAACTATAAAATTTATTAATTTAAAAAAAATTTTTTAAAAAAAATCATTAGCATTAAAAGCATAATTTTATATCATTAGCAAGCATAATTTACTATCATTAGCAGCAGAAGTCTGGACACCCTAACCATGATTAATAGCAACTCGTTGTTGCCGCATTCATTCCTCCAGCAGGTGCGCCAATTAGTGATACAAATCGAAAATCGAATTAATCGATTAGTTGTAAAGTTGACAACTGATCGATTTGAATTTTACAGACCCAACTTAGTCGATTAATCGATTAGTCGACTAATCGATTGGCCAACTAATTGATTAATCGACTAATTAATCGATTAGTCAATTGGTCGTTTAATCAACTGATCATATAAGAATGTCAACCCGGCTGTTTTCAGTTGCTACCTTACGTGTATTTTACCAAGTTTCGTTTATTATTTATTCAATTAATCGATTGGTCAATCGATTAGTCAACTAATCGATTAATCGATTAGTTGGATAAATGATCTATCAACTAATCGATTGAAAAATTTTCATCGATTTGTATCACTAGCGCCAATATGAATTATACCTATACTTAGACTCTAAAATAGATAAAAAAAAAAAAATAATAGTTAAGTATTGCAACAAGAAATTTTAATATATAATACATGATTTCCTTGCGATGGTGCCTTATTTTTCATAAAGGTCGTAGACAAGTACGCCATTCCATTGCTCTACGAAAATTTTTTTCTGCAATAGCTTTAGCAACTTGATGAGTCTAACAGTGTCAATGCACAAAAAAAAATAAAAATAAAAATAAATAAAAATGAAGTTTAAACATAAACTAAATCGTAAAATAATTTAAAAAGTCAATTAAAAATAGAGATTTATTTATTTAACCAATTCAACGGTCTTCATTAATGGTTCGCATACGAATTTATTCTCTCTTACACTTATTATCGGAGATGGCGTATCTTTGCTTCTACAGCTTCAACACCTTGCAGAGTAGCCTGTTAAAAAAAGTCTGGTACATAAACAACAAATATACCGAGTTATAATTCAGTAACAATAGAAAGTTTACAAGATTCCGATCATAGGCGCATGGTTTACCACCATGTTGAATATGTCCCAACGTCGTCGTGTCAATTTTTGCATCAACCAGAGTTTTCTTATATCATCCGCTTTGATAGGTTCTAGGTTGTCAATAAAAGACGTGGAAGTTAAAATATCTTGATAAATAAATATCCACCGGATTGTCTCGTAGACTTAACATCAAATGTAACTCGTAGTTTATTTGGTGCACCGGGGGTGGCTCGTCTCGTACGTGGAAGTTATAACACACTGACTTGGTGGCTCGTCTCATAGACTTGAATGATAGAAAGTCTCGTAGATCTTCTACCACGCCACTAAATCATAAAACGTGGAATTATAACATCCTTGATCCACTGGATTGTCTCGTGGACTTAACATCAAATGTAACTCGTAGTTTATTTGGTGCACCGAGGTGGCTCGTCTCGTACGTAGAAGTTATAACACACTGACTTGGTGGCTCGTCTCGTAGACTTGAATAATAGAAAGTCTCGTAGATCTTCTACCACGCCACTAAATCATAAACCGTGGAATTATAACATCCTTGATCCACTGGGTTGTCTCGTAGACTTAACATCAATAGTTTATTTGATGCACCGGCGGTGGCTCGTCTCGTAGATCTTCTTCCACTTACACTAAAGCAAACGCTAATCATACCTTTCTATACCGATCCAGCAAGTCTATAATTTAATTTTCCCTGTTTAATGATGTTTTCAAGTGATAAGCAATAAGCTTCGATTTTTAGTTTGAATTGTTTCTCCTCGCATTCGTCCAAGAACCTCCGAATACTCCAATCTGTAGACTTCCGCTCAAAGTATTTATGTATTACGCTGTCGTTTGTGTCCATAATTTTTAAAACAGTAGATTGTTGACCAAGAAAAAATTGACCTACACGTTTATATATATTCTGAAAAGCGCGTTCAGTAATGACGGAAATTTATTTTTATTGGTTATTTATTGAAAAACCAACGTTACACGGATTATTTTACATGATACCCCGAAAATAAGCACCCCTGGCCTACATTAAGTCAATTCTTGCCAGAATTATGACAGCCTTGGCCCGCGTTATGTGCAAAAAAAGGGTGCTTATTTTCGGAGGAATACGGTATATTGTTTACAATACTGCAATAGAGAAATGAACCTGTAAATAGCAAACCGTTTTTTTTATATAAGCGTTTGGGATCGAATGGGATCGAATGTCCCCACCAACTTTAATTAGAGACGATTTTGACAATAGTTGTATTTAATATAAAGCCATTATATTAAGTTTATATCTTTTAAAACGAAATAACAAAGATAAAATGACATGTTTTTTTGCGTCAAAGTATTGAACTTCACGTGAGCAAGGTATTATCATGAAAGATGCAAAGATTATCAAATACTATTTTTTTTAATTAATTTTAACAATTAACCGGGCACGCCATCTTTTTTTTTTTTTGCTTGAGCCAAGTCTTTGAGCTGCCAAGCTGGCTGTATAGCCTGGTTAGTCTGTATATAAAAAATTAAATAACGTAATATAAAAACTTTAATGATACATAGTTAGCTTTAAGTTTACTATCATAAAAATTAAAAAGTACATTATATAAATTAAAATAATATTAAAGTATGATACTTGTATATAAAAATTAAAAATAATATATAAAAACGAAGAATTTAACTAATTTTAACACCTGGTTAAAATTATAAAATTAACCCTTTATTTTTATAAAATTTTTATATAAATAAATTATTTTTTAAAGGTTAGAGTTAGGATACAGGTTATATTAAGTTAGAAGGTGGATTATTTCAGTATAGCAATAAAAGTTTATAATATAAAAAACTTGGGGTTGGGTCTCGATACTAATGAAAATAAAAGTCATAAATTTTTTTTATACCTTTATTTTTAAGAGGGGGAACGTCTATATATATTATATATGAATAGCTGCTAAATCGATCACGAAGGGGAAGGGTATGACCTTCTAATAAAAAGAAATTACGTCACTTCCTTCATACAGTATTTTAAACTTAATTGCGTAAAACAAACTTGTAAAAGTTTTTTGTCATAAATTTCGAATTCATTAGTAAATTATGATGTTAATAACATGCAATAATACTATAATGAACGTACGTAACGATAATACATAAGTTTTGAATCATGATCGTGATAAGTTCGAGTTATGTATTCAAGTAGAGTTAACGAATCTCAATCATTAGTTTGTAGTATTAGATTTGTTGTTGAAGCAGCAAAATAAGAATTTTTTTTAACAACCAAACATTAAGAAATTTAACAAAGCTCAAGCCGGGTGAAGCCTACAGATATAGTATGTAGTATATTAGTTTTTTTCCTATTCCCAATATCTGAATATAGCGATAGTGAACTAAAGTCTCGACAGATTTTATATTTGTATAACAGAATGAATTTATTAGATTAAAATAGTAATTTCAAGAGGAATGATAACGATAGGGACAATTAAAGATATCACCTTATCATTGGAACTGTACCACAAGATCATCGAGATTTATAAAGAAATACGAAAGTAACTCATTTCTTCATAATGGGCGCGCCAACTGAAGAAACAAGTACCGAAACAGCTGAAAATTCAGCAACGAACACAGCAACAGATGCAACAGTAACAAGTACAACGAAAAATAAAACACCTACACACCGTATAGCTCTTGGAGATGTCACACAGAACAATTTAGGACAACTTAAACGGTTAAATATGGTTCTTTTCCCCGTAAGCTACAGTGAAAAGTTTTACAAAGACGTACTAGAAGCTGGAGAATTTGCTAAACTTGGTAAGATAGAGTTGTTATTCAGTTTGAAGTTGAATAAGAAATATAACTTTATATTTATTTCCTTTTAAAAATTAGCATATTTTAACGACATTTGTGTTGGCGCTGTTTGCTGTCGAAAAGAACCAATACCAAGTACGTCACCAAAACAGGCCAAACTTTATATAATGACATTGGGAGTTTTAGCTCCTTATCGTAATCTTGGATTAGGTATTAACAACAAATAATTAATAAATTGTTTACGCGAAGAATAAAAAAAGTAATTGAAAAATTTTTAAACATTAGGTACATCCCTGTTAAAGCATATTTTACATCATGCAACATCAGGAGTACCAGCTACTCCAAAATTCACAGAGATATATCTTCACGTTCAAATTTCGAATGAAGAGGCATTAAAATTTTATAAAAAATATGATTTTGAAATTGTAGGAACGGTAGAAGGATATTATAAGAAAATATCACCATCAGACGCGTATGTGTTAAGTTTAAAATTGGTGAAAGATTAATAATCTCTGTTAAAATATGTTGAAAATGATGCGAATTAAAAAACACCAATTTATAAATGAATTTATAAATGAATTTAAAAATTAAAAAAAAAAAAAAACTGTGTAAATATGCATAGAAATTTCGGGTTATGTGTGAATAAATTGATTTATTATTCGTTTCTGGCCACATAAAGTGATATCGGGTTTCTATTTAATTACTGCTAAGAAATCTTTAGAGCTGGAATATAGCTAGAATATAACGCAGGATATAATACAGATCACGAGATTGTACGCGCATTCTTTTTTTTTTTTGCGGTTTTGTCCGTAGTTTTACGCGTTTTTTCACTTTAATTTCTGATGCACTATAGCTATTAAGAGAATTTAAAGAATCAAAGATCGATAGAAATGCTGGAATCAAGGTTGTTCTTGATACTTTTGATCTTTGACGCGTTTCCGGTTAATATGACATGTTAACGCAGAGTTCAAGTGTTTGTGATATTTCAAGCAGAATATTTATTTGCGGAACTAAACGAAAACACTGAAACCCGATCAACGAGGAGTCATAATCACATGAATGATCTTCAGATGAGTGCTGCCCAAAGGCAGTACGGACTTTCAAATATACTATAAATCTATAATATATTTGAAAGTCCGTACTGCCTTTTCCCTTGGCAGCACTCAAATGATCAATAGATAAATCATGACTATGAACTTTGATAACTGTAAAGTAACAATTATGGGCGTTAATTCAAAAATAAGTTCCTCTGATGTCAAAGGAATCGGGGAGCGCTGGTCAAGGATTACACGCGCTATCCCCTCCTAGATCGTCATGTACCGAGAATCGAATAAATAGATTATGATAACTAACATAACGCTCTACGGTACATACTTTAAATTATCATAATATATTCTTCAAACTTAACGTCCTTTAATTGAACCTTTAATCGAATTTATTTCCAGCACCTTGTTATTTTTCCACCACATGGCAAGATGTACCTATGCTTTTCATTTCAAAATAACGCACGTGGACGTTTCGAAATAACGCGCACTTCACCTAATATATCGACGAATTTATAATATGGTAATGATAAAACTGGATCATTATCTTGAATTAATGCACCTGTGCGTACTCGAGTAAAGCGCAGGTGCGTATTTCGTTTCTTAATTTTGACCAGGGTCAAATCTTTTATTCAATAATAAAATTAATTTTAATTTGCTTTTACTTTATTAAAATAATTTTAAAAAATCTAAAATTATTAATTTGTTTAGTTTAAATTGCTTTAATATTCTCTGATTTACCTCCAAAGCTATAGAATGTATGAAACATCATATATAATATTAGCGATCAGTTTATTTAAAAAGCAAAAAATTAAAAGTAAACCAAAATTTTAAACATACTGAGTGTAATTAATATAACGATAACCCTGATATAGCTGTGCAACTTCGTTAGTAAAATGACATGCAAAAAGTAACATATTACGGGGTTGTACTTTCCAAGCAAATCGCATAAAAGTAGCAGAATATATACACATTGCTATAAATAAAATAAATTAATAAAAAAAAAAAAAAGAGATTGAATTATAATATTATTAAAGAATAAATTAAAATGGGATCTTAATCACCTACCTGTTGTCATTCTAGGGGATATAATTTCCGGATCTTTATTAGCATCAGCAATTGCAGCTAAAGGTAAACCCCAATTAGCAACTAAATTATATATTTATATATAGTTAGCAAATTAATTAAAGTAATATGAACAATGAATAGACGAATATTCGAATAACACGAACCTGGTCCCCAAAAATGCTAAATTAGTATAAGCATATTAAATAAAGGTTAAAAAAGTTTTCTATAAATCTGTCGTTAATTAATAATAATAACAGTAATGTTCATAATAATTACCGTGCTAAACGATAAGAAAAAAACTTTTAATCAACCTTTTTTAAAAAAAAACAAATTTTTTTGTATAAATAAAAAAGAAAATATACCTCATAAGATATTGCCGGAAGTCCGGACTTTTTAAATACTGAGCTAACCGCGAAGACAGAGACATATTATATATAATATTATACAGTATATACAGTATATGTATATATATAAAATTAAGTTTCTAGGTCTTCGAAAGTTGCAAATGAAAATATAACGAAATAGTACCGGGACAGTTATACGATTGGTTATCCTGAGTCTAACCAAAATTATGTAACGATAATTTTTGTGTGACCTACCTGATTAATAAATCAACTTTACAAAATATACTGTAATGTAAAAATTTTTTGCCTGTCATAATTGACATCATCATTTATGCATAATATGAACAATAACAACAATAACTATAACATAATATTGGAATTAATGTCATTCATGTGCTGCTACGCAGCATGTAATAAATTGAATATTATTTTATATTGTTTTAATTATAAAAAAAAGCAATATTCTAAAAGATTCACACGAGTATTGTACTTATTTTTTGTGTTTCTTTTGAACGAGAAATGTTCTTTAGAACCATTTCGAAGGTCTATATTTAATTTTTTGCGATAGCTCAGAATAAGTTTTAACTTATAGTTTCGATAGTTTTGTTTTTATTTTAATTAACAAAATTCAACTTATTCTATGACAAATATACAAAATTTATATATCGATAAACATTTGAAAATATAGTTTTATTCTTTAGCATTTTATAAACAATTCGTGAAAGTTTCAAGGTAATTAATACTATGTTCTTATATACTGAATAAATTTACAATTTTTGTTTGTGTAATGTAAAAATCTGTGATATGAAAAATGCTATAGTTATCTAACATAGTTTTGATTTCTTAGTTGATGTTCCACCCTATTACGTTATACTTATTATAAAATAAAATATAAAAAATTAAAATAAATATTAAAAAAATTAACTTCTGAAAAGCTTTTTTGTTTATCATATCAAAGTTTTCTACTAAAATTTTTTTGATTTGTTTTAACTAGTTTTTACTCGATCAACTTTTAAAGTAAGTCACCTAATTTGATAAAGAATTTTATTCTAATTTTTTAAAATATTAGAGATCATCTTTTATGATACTTTATTTAAAATTAAATTATAATTAATGAAAATATTTAAAAAATAAAAAAATAATTAAAAAAAAAAAAAAATAATTTTAAACTAAGAAAAAATCTAAATGGTACCTCTGTGCATTTTGTGCCCCTAATGTACTAATAATTAATTTTAGCTAGAATTAGAATTAGGGTTAGAATTAGGGTCAAGATTAGTACAGAATTGTAAGAGGATTATTTTTTGTTAGAAGTGCAATAGAAGTTACTTTAGTAAAATTTTGAGATATCAAAATTGGGGGCACAATGTGCATGGGGCACCATCTAGTCCAGTTCTTAAATTAAATTAACAACCTTCAAAAATTTGTGCAAGTTTTTTTGAACTTGCACTTTTTACAGTTGCTTGCTTCACAATTTTTACAATTGGTTTTTTTCTAGCTTTTTCTTTGTTGGTCTTGTTTTTTTTGGAACTAGCAAGTTTTTATGTGAACATGTTTAATGTATATGTTTAAAATTTTATTATCAGTTTTACTAAATCACACTACTGGTGCTCAACACTACAATGATTTTTACCAATTAAATTTTTTAAATGCAGTATAATGTAAAAATCAGATATAATATAAAATTTTTGTTGTTTTGCTATTTTTTTTAAAAAATACCTTCTAAAGGGCATGCCATTTATTACATAATTTTTACCATAAATACATGGTCAGATGTAGTGATTATATCTATATACTAGGAACCGGGAACCAGTATGAATCTGGAGCGTTAAATTTATAATTTATATTGTAAAATCGAAAATAAAAATTTAAATAATTTATAGTAATCTTCAAATTTATTAATTACTGATCCAGATAAGATCGGCAAAATTTCTATATTAGAAATTGAGGCACAAAATGAAAAGTGTTTTTTTTATTAAGTTAACGATACATGTCGATTAATTGAAAGTTGTAGAGCTCGTCGAGGCGCATCTAACGGTGGTTAGATCATCCAAATCGACCTAGTGGATGGCGAGATATTATTAAAAAACGATGGGCCGACTATGTAAAATCTCTATGTAAACAAATATTGTTTACATAGAGATTTTACATAGTCGGCCAATCGTTTTTTAATAATATCTCGCCATCCACT
>QKWP01000573.1:39212-56479 GCA_003550325.1 Gigaspora rosea
TTCACCATTTCACCAATTCACCAATTACACCAATTACACCAATTCACCAGTTACACCAGTTTCACCATTACCGATTGGTGATTGGTGAAATAGTGAAATCATTTCACCACTCTGATTTAATTTCACCAGCATCTATACTCCGGGATGCCTGATTCGATCTAGATACCTGATTCGATCTAAATCAGATCTACAGATAAATAGTTTTTTTTTATTTTTTTTTCATTTCGCAATCTAAATTTTGTATTTTTTTTTGGCTGTTTTTAGATAAGTATATATTTTTTTTCTTCTTTTGCTTGTTGCTGTCACTAATTTCTCTCTTCTTTAGGTCTTTTCATTTAAAATTGGCTTCGACTTGGTTCTGAGAATAGAAAAACATTAGGTGAGGTTGGGGCTGGTCTTTGGATTTTATGGGTACTAACTTCTCTCTTTTTTTTTAGGTGCTTTGTTTCTTGGAGTCATTGTTCTTGGATTCGTCATTCTTTGGAGTCATCGTTCTTGGAGTTTCGTTCTTGATCTGAGAAAGGGAAATCAGAGGCTCTGTTATGGGTGCATGGGGCTGGGCGAAGCATTTTTTTAGATTAGGAATTTTTTTTTGTATTATTGATTTTTTTTTAAAAAAGTTCGGGTTGTACCTGGTAGTGATACCGGTAGATAGATTCACTCTTTTTTTTTTATATATAAATAAAGTATAGTTATGTATTGTTATGTATTGTTAATTTTTTTATTAAAAAAAAATAAAAAAAGTTCAGGTTGTACCTAGTAGTGATAGATAGATTTGCTTTTTTTTTTTTTAATTTGTAGTTTCGTTACGTGATATTTTTAGATGATCAATTGATAGGGATGTTATAGTCCATCCTGGTCCAGTTTTGGTCCGAAAGACCAGGTCCGGACAGTAGACCACAAACCGGACCAAGATTTATAAACCGGTTCACGAACCGGTCCAGGTTCGGTCCAGTTCGGGACCAGTCTTCAGACCGGTCTACTCCTAGCCAATAGAAATGGAAAATCTGGCTATGTAACACATATACTGCATCTTTTTTTAATTTCTTCATTATCGCATTTACCGTAGTGCACTAACCAAAGTACCCCGAGTCTAATGCAATCTAACCAAAAAAAACTTATAAAATACCTGGGGGTTTCTTGATCGGTGACAGGTATCTTGTATATGGGGTCTTTTGCTAGGGGGTATTTTGTACGGGGGGCATTATACACGACATATTTTTAAGTAATACAAGACTAATACAAGTCGATATAAAAGAAAATCAATGAACTTCACGTACGTATGTACCTTTCTTACCTTCCTTAAATTTCTTTAACTACTGAAACTGGAACAAAGTAATGAAACATTACTGTTAGCGACCCTTGGGTCAGGCCATGGTTTCAGGTCAGTTTCGGGTCGTTTCCAGGTTCATTATAGCCGGTTCCGAATACGTAGGCTACGATTAAGTGAACTATCACAGAACGATCACGGAAAATTTTATTAAATTCTTATATACGATCACGGAACGATCACGGAAAGTCACAGTTTAATTAGCGGAAGATAACAATTCATAGATTTACCTGTGATTTGATACCCATGAATCATGAGTATCAAATCATGGGTATTAAAATTTAAAAAATGTAGGTAACAATGCTTGAAAAAAGTCTGCGCACGTGACCTTCTGCGGCTTGTTGCATTTTACAAAAATTGGATTGCGCAATATAAAATACCCGGGTCTAATACAATCTAACCAAAAAAAAAACTTATAAAATACCCGGATATTATCCTTAGCAAAAAAAAAAGTGCTATGCAAAATACCCGGGTACTTTACATGGGGGTACGAAAAAAGGGTGGTACTTTGGTTAGTGCACTACGGTACATTTATACGCCAACATATAAGTAGTTTATTATTTAAAAATCTTTATTTTCTCTGACGACTTAATCTAAATATTTCATTTTGCTTTTCGTAATAGGGACTAACAGTGCGTATTGTCAAATATGCGCCTTTACATTTCAAGCATTAGTTTTTAGAAGGACGAAATGCTTTTTTTCAAGCATTAGTTTTTGGAAATCAGCTTAAAAGATACGTGAGTATTGTATTTTGTAACGTTACATGAATAAGTCTAACTAACCAATATGTTATATAATACCTTTCATTATAACAGGTATCAAGAAACATTTATTCTTAGGGCTAATTAATCGTTTCTTTACATTCTAAAAACAAATATGACCACCTTTTTATTCAATTTCGCCTACTCCATTGCTAATTCAACTTTTTACACAAAGGCATGCCCTTGCTGTTTCAGAATGGAGACGGTTACGGGTTCTTGAGATCGTGTTACTGGCTATAGAAAATGCTCTTTCGCAAGCAACGCTAGTTGCTTGAATGCTTAAGTAGTTGGATGTCATCTTTGAAAGGATTGGGTAGGCTTTTTGGTTAGCTTTCCACCAGTCCAATGGGATCGTATCTTCTTCAACAGTTTCTGATGCAATATAATGATCCAATTCATTGGTGGTTGCTAATTTTTCAAGAGAGTCGTTAATATTATCAGAAACTGATGATTCTACGGTTTCAAATTTTTTATACCACTTCCAAAAAAACTTTCAAGCAGTTTTGACCGGGCTTTCTTCAGTATTATTAGAGGTAGGTGAAGTTTGTTGATATTCACATATATATTGGCTCATAATTTCTTGAACTGTATTCTTGGCATTAATAGCCTCTTCTTTGTTAAATGTTTTAAGCTTGGCGCGAGGATCGAGAACAGCAGATACGATGGACAGTCAGTCCATTATGGCCCAGTATTCCTCGATTTTTTGATGAATGGATAAAGCAGCCGTATGTTGAGAAAATTCTTCCTGTTCGATATATATATCCAAATAATTTTGAATACTTAAAAACACTAATCGGATATCTCCTATAGTGGGGTACGATGCTGCTGAAAGTAATTTTGTCGCGGCTTCAATCGGTTCTAATAAAGTAAGAACGTCCTAAAAATTCGGTATTAGTTTATTGCTTATTTTATTTATTTTTTTTTCTCGCATCTAAATATGACTTTTATTTAATTTATTATTTTACTTGCCTCTAAATTTTGTTGCTCATCAAGATTCGGATATAATAAATTGACTGATGAATGGTCTGCTGCAAGTAATCGAAGAGGTGTTTCCATTTTTTTCATCTTTTGCAACATGTAGTACGTACTATTCCACCTGGTTTCGACATCCAACTCAGGTTTAAGATACGGAACTCCTTTAAGTTTGCATAACCCACGTAAATCATCACTAAGCCAAGTAGACACTTTAATTTTTGACATTAAGTTTCGAACTTTTTCTACTGAAGAATCAACCATTTTTAATTCTTGCTTTGCAGCCAGATTAAGTATATGCGCCACGCAATGGTAATGTGAAAACCTGATATTATCAAATTCTTGTTGTAGTTCTTGCGCAATTAATCTTCCACAAACAATCATGGCGGATTCATTGTCCGTGGTAAGTGCTAAAGTTTTATTATTGATATTAAAATTAGTAAAGAGGTTATTAATAGTATCTGCCATATTTGTACCTGTGTGCCTGTCATTAAACGGAATAATATCCAAAAGAAAATGATACATTTTCCAATTAGTATTCACATAGTGAATCATTACACCGAGAAATGCTTCGAAATTTCGGGACGTCCACATGTCAGCGGTCAACGAAATTTTTCCGGGAATTCTTATAAGATCATTGACTATTTGACTTCGTTTAATTTCAAATTCATCGATAATCATCAATTTCGTGGCTTTCCTTGTTGGAATTATATACCGAGGATCAATAAAGTTGATAAATTCATTAAAATATTGATTCTCAACAATAGTAAAGGACTGTTGATCGGCGATAAGCCAGGTAATCAGTTTTTGGTCTCTTTTTTTTTGTTCGTCATCACCATATGGATCTGTTCTTGGAAAGTGAAGAATAGTTTGTTGCCTTGCGGGTGCTCTAATTTTATGTATATCAAGGTGTCTTCGTAACGATGAAACACCAGTAGTTTTTGAGAAAACCTTATTGCATTTTAAGCACACAAGTACTCCAGGATGGTCGGTTGTGTTAGTGTTAAAATAAGGCCAAATTGTTGAACTCCGTTTTCTTGATCTTTGAGGTGGCGAAATAGTATTATTTGTTTCCTGGGATACTTGGCTATCAAGATCTGAAGGACTATCCTCAAAGAAGTCATTATCTTCAGGGCTAAAAATCATTCGATTTTCAGAAAAGCTAATGTCCGCCATATAATTTTCAGAAAAGTTGATGTTATCCTTTTTTTTTTTTATAAGGAACAATTATAACAGGCAAGATATACAGTTTACTTTTTTTATATAATTTTTTTTATCAGGGTTTAATTTATTAAATACTAACAATTAAATTTGAAATTGTTAGTCATTTGCGTGCTCAATATCAAAAATATTGTCATGAAATCGTAATCACTAACTATAAAAAGAAATCTTACACTCATTAATATAGTAAACTAAACAGGAAAATTACATTAATCAATCGCTACAAGAATCAGAGATGGAACGATACGGATTTTACACTCATTTGCCAAAAGTATTTCGGTATGCCAAAAATACTTTTATAGTCGATCTTAATTTTATCAATTCGGCTAATTATTCTAATTTTTTATTTTAGATCGTAACTATGACTGTTCGATGAATTTTGTTTTTTTTATGTAACCACGAGATTTGCTAATTTTTTTTTTAAAAAAAAACGCTCTTGATTAACCCATTTGGTAGTCTTTATTTTTAGTTATCATCAAGCATCTTAAATCGGGTAATCACTATGCGAAAGCGTATGCACAATGGGATTCAAAAACGAGATTCTGGATACTAACTTCATCAGGTCATAGACTCTTTTTTTTTAGATCAAAAATTCAAGTCTCAGTAATGGAAACAAGAAATACGATCCACGTAAATGGCATCGGAGAAGGTGTCTTGTTAAGATATTCGAATTTTAGAAGTTCAAGTCGTGGGAATTACAAGTTATAACGTGAAATGTGACAGTAGTAAGTTTTTATTTTATCTAAAAAAATATGCATTCTTACTCGATTTATGTAGTTTTTAATTTAAAAAAAATATAATATGATTTGTTTGGAAATTTTAAATGAGTAGTATTTTGAGATTTCTATTCTCGCAGATGTTGTTTTTTTTTTTGCACTGTAGTTCATCACTCCTTAATAAAAAATAATCGTATAAAAACAGTAACTGATTTAAAAACTATCTTGTTTGGATTGTCAAGAACCTGTAAATTTTTAATTTTGTAAATCGACTTCGATTTAAGAATGTCATTTTATGCATCTGCGATACTATCTAAACTTGACCAAGTTTGATTTAGTACAGTTATATTTTTAATAGATCTTGTTCTTGTGCTTGCTTGTCATCGAAGCAGCATTATTGCGCGATCACGTTATATAGCGTGAGCGAGTATATATCGGAAAGGTCATATAAAGGGATTGATCTGTGTTTATGATGTTGGTTAGAAGTATGAAAATTCCTGAAAAGGATATGCATTTAAAGAGGGATCATATGTTCTCTTCCATGCTATGATAGAGCGAACCATATTCCCATATGCAATAATAATGCCCTAAATTGTCTAATTTGGGATAATGGCTAATATTAAATTACGTGATCACAGGATTTGTTATGGACCGATTTATTTGGACCGGTCTTAATTTACAGACCGGGGACTGCTTAGACTGGTTCAAAAAACCAGATTGGACCACGGTCTTTGCCGGACCGTAACATCCCTATCAATTGATCAAAATCGGTTCTGTGTATTATATGTACCAATTTGCTCTTCGCAAATCAGTCATCACGTGACTCACATGATCGATTTTGTTTGGTTGATCACGAGGTCACCATAAACTAAACCCTTTTTTTAAAAGTAATTTTTTTTTAAAAGTAATTATTTTAAAAGTAATTTTTTTTAAGGATTAATTGATTTGTAACTGTAGGTTACAGAATAAATTTTTAACTGTAAATACTAAGATCAGGTATAATGTGACTATTAAACCAAACTTTCTATAAAAATAAAACCGTGCGATTAAAGTTAGGGTTAGAGTATAAGGCTTTGGGTTAGAAAGGGCTTTAGTTACATTAAAATTTAGCAAGAAATTTTTTTTGTTAGAAACCGAAAGGTAGTTTCATATGAGAAATTTTAATTTAGAAGCAATTTTTGGCAAAACGAACATTTGTTTTAACTTTTTTCAAATGTGTAACATTACACCTGATCTTAGAATTTGATTGGCATATTGGGATGGGTTACAGTAATCGTGGTTAAAAAATAATTAATTGCAGATCCACATGTAAGGAATAGATTTTCATAGGCACAATATTTATATATAGATAAATATGTACATATTTTATGATTATAGTAAAAAATATCAATTTTTTTTAAATTATAAATTTATGTGTTAAACGTAACTCAAATCTCAACAGTACCTCTGATATTTATAAATCATTTATTCTTTATATATTTCAAGAAGTTTCATATGAAGGAAAGAAAGATTTCATAATAATATTGTTTGTTTAATTAGGTTCTACTTAACCACTTTTTTGCCGTTTACTGCTGCCTTCACTGAATCTTACACTGTCACTATTATTTTTTGATATAGCTTTTCTGATGCTTCCTTTTTGAAATTTGCATTATATCGTTCTATCCAACCTTTTATGGTTTTTACTGTCGGTATTTTCTTAAAAGTAAGTTCTCCATTTGCTGCCAGATCTTCTAAATCGGCATGCATAGCTTCAGGTAAGTAATGGTATTCAGCTCTTAAACTACCTGCCAAAAAATACCCTTGCAAATACTGTATTACTTTTTTTGATATGCGTTTTTCAGCATCTTTATTACCAAGTTTCATATTCTCTTTCAGGGCCCACCCCAAAGTGAGAGTAAATTTTTGATCAACGCTACGAAATAAGTATTTTATATTAGTATACAAAATATTTGATGTTAAATAGAGTTATTATAATATAATAAAAAGCATATTACCTTGTATCTTTTAGATTATCATATAAGGGGAGCGCCAGAAATTACCTGATTAGAGTTTCACTAAGTAGTTGACCCCCCTACCCCCCACCTGATAATTTTTCTAAACATTTTTTTTAATTCCTTTGATAGTCTTGTTGGTGCTTAAATACAAATTGAATTAACTAATTAAGCTAATTCTAGTAATTACTACTTTGCAATTGCAAGCCCGGCATCATCCGGCTATCTTAATCTTACCCAGATGCGACCTGTCGCACTAAGTCACGTATGACGCAGAAATTTTATCTTGGCTACTTGGCTATCTTACAAACCAAACCAAAATGGTACAACACCATTTACAATTTTATCTTCTACCTCTTGAGAAAACAAACTTTTAACTAAATCTTTCCTTTTCTGACGGTAATCGTCTTTAACTCCTTTATTCAACAAACTTTCTTCATCTAAAATTTCATTAGAAAGCTTAACTTTTCTTGAAGAAAACCCTTTGTCACACTTCTTGCGTTTGTCATTTCTTGAGATTCCGTTAACTTTCTCTCACTGATTTACTTCTTTACATCATCTTTGCCATATTTCTTCATAAAAACACTCCTCAATGATTCTAGAATAGAAATCCAAGCATTGATAGACTTCTTTTTTACTGATCTTAGCTTTACATAACTCGTCTACCATATCATTGATAAGCAAACCTCTAATATGACTCTTCCGCCAGCTTCTTCTTATTTCTCTTGTCAGGCCAAAAATAATCTTCTTAAACTTGAGCTTGAGTAATAAAACCTTACTTGAATCGTCAAGTTTCTTCCATGCACCTTCACTGGCAACCTCCTCAATCATCTTTCGTACATTTTACATACTGTCAAATGATCGAGAGTCTCATCTTCCTCCTGACAGGTAATACAAGTACTTGTGCTATATATCTCAGGTTTTCTTTTTCTGAATATGGTCAAAACCGGTACTTCATTGTTCAAGTATTTGAGCCTAAAAGCCATCCTACCACTTGCTTCAAGCGACTTGCATTTTACTCCCATTTTCTGCTTGTTCTGTTTCCAGAACCTTGACCAGTGATGCCTCGGCTCACTGTCTTTTTCAGAAGACTGCATTACACTTGAGCTTTACCAATCTGCTCCGAGTCTCATATTTAAAACTACCTTCATTAGCTTTCTCGCCGGTTCTTCTACCGGTAACTCCTTTCAATACATCTTGTATGGATATCTACAATTGCTTTCTAGCTTCAAATCCGAACCTCTCTTCAACGATGCTCCTTCTTTTGCTAACTCATCAGCTCTCTTATTCTACTGAATCTTGCTATGAGCCTTAACCTTAATCAAATCCAACCTAATACCTTTTGACTTGCACAAATCTTTGATTTTGAACACTAACTTATAATTCTTTTTTCTACCCCAACTTTTAATATTTTCTAATCTAGTCATGCATTCTAGACTTGCAATTGCAGCAGCACTATCTATTTAATTGCTATTCTACTGTTACTCAATGATACTAATACTACCATTAATACTGCAACTAATTCTGCCTTTGTCGACGACAGCCACCTTAAGAACTTAACTTTCCCTTCTATTATACTACTCTTATTCTCTTCATCAACCAATACCCAACTTGCACCCATTGCAGTCATTAGCAAATTTTATATATAGATATATATTGATTACTAACTGGTCAGATATGTATCGATACTAAATACTCCTGCCGATTTCTATCGATAGTGATTGTAATCGATATATATCTGATATAGATATTAATCGATATATATCTTATCAGATTTATATCGATTACTATCTATATCAGATATATATCGATTATTATCACTATCGATAGAAATCAGCAGGGGTATTTAGTATCAATATATATCTTACCCAGTTAGTAATCGACATATATCTATATATAAAATTTGCTGATTAATCGATATATATTTTATATGATTATGTGAATATAATAATTATTAATTAATATCTTACTTTTTGCAAATTTTTAAATGTTTTACAGGTTTTCGCAAGTTTTCGCAATTTAATATAAAATTTTATTTTTTATTTATTATTATTATATAATATTTTAAATTATTCGCAATTTAATAACTCTTTTCAGTAAATCACTAAACCAAAACTAAAGCTAAGAGAAAACTCGTAAAATAGCATAAACAAATACAAGTTTTCTAATAATTATAAGCCTCGAGGCCTAAACCTAAATAAGAACCTATTTTCTTAAGCGCCCATCCAAAAATAACTAAAAGAAAAGGAGATAGCCTCTTTCTAATGCCTTGTGCGTTTTTCACCCTTTTAGCAATGATTTCCAATCAACAACCACAGATATTCAATAACAATCTCTTGAAGACATTCACACCAGCGTCCAAGAATCACTTAACGCTCCCAAGAATCACCTGGCTAAAAGAACCAAAACAACAAACCAACCTTCGTCCCCTGTTGCTAGCCCTACATTTACAAAATCACCCAATTGTAGCAATTCTAGCTTACCCCATCAGATTCATCGATTACATCATCGGACCAAAACCCATTAACAAACACTGCACCACATGATCCAACTATCACAAAAACAACAATGCACATCGATTTCCAAATTCCCACACTGGTTCCCCACATTAACCTAACTTCTCCAACCGGCAAAAACAATGCACAAATGGATATAGAAATTCCCACCAAAAAGATGATCAAAACAATTTACCCACTGGAAGATCAACTCAAATGGAAATTGACACTCCCACAGTTGCTACTAGTCCTGATAAGGATGAATCAACAACGACCTCACGCGTACTCTCGGACCTCGCAGACCTACAAATGGACTATCCTACTGACCAAAATATCTCCGATGCACGCTCCGACACCACTATGGCCTCTTCCCACGTCACCTGCCCCAGAGATCTTATAGTCAAGCACTCAAAAGACAGAACTGCCAGCCCATGACTGAAGCACAGTCACATCAAATCGAACTTTGGACTAACCATATAATCACTAAACTACAACAAAGGCAAAACAAACCCTTTGACATTACACTATGGCATAACGATGCTATCATTGATGCTTTACCTCTGAAAAAAAATTTGCAACTTTCATCAATTACAAATTTAAAGTCATACCAACAAACGAACTTATCCCAGAGGCCATTAAAGCTAAATTCAAACACCACGACACAGCATTCTTCCACACCTTCTCAAGAACTAAAGCAAACGAACCAATACATCAGACTGCTTTCATGACCCTTTTTTATAAAGCCTTAGAAAGATATAAAAATATACATAACATACTCTGCACAAATAAATACAACAAAGATCAAATCTACAACAAACTCAAACGACAAATCACAATCGACTACATTACAAACCTTGATATGATCAAGAAGAACCATCATGAAAATACAAGAGCAATTTTTTACACAATCGGCTTCGCCCGTATCAGTTGTGCACTAACCTTCAAAAAAATGCGACAAATCATCTGTACAGTTATAAACAAACAAAAAGAACCACTCCCTGCTGACCCAGAAAATATATCCACCGAGGTCAAAGAAATGCTACCTTTCTACCTCACCATAGAAAATCACACCGAGACCCGCGCAATAGCTGCAGCCCTGAGAAGAATTTATACCTTTGATTCACTTCCAGATAGATATTTTTATAGAATGTTGATACTGCTCCCACCCAACCCAAACAACTTAAACCCAGCAATCAAACATCATTTTCCAATCAAGCTCGAATGGCAACTTTCCCAATTAAGCAATTATCATAGTATGTTAAAACAATACTACACCTTCGAAAGGATGCCAGACAGCTATTTCGATCTACCACCTGCCAAACCTCCACTTCCATCTACTCCACAAGAACTCGACCATCGAATTCGTAATTTTTTCCTATTCAGATCTAACGATACAGAAGACTTTAAACGTCACTTTGAAATCCTAAGAACATATTACAAATTTAAGTGCATACCGAATGACTTTATTGTACCTAAACTCCGATTACCAACTGATCCCACAAAAGTTGCAACCCAACTACGTTATGAATTCCCAATTCAAGACAAAGAAATGGCTAAACACTTCCTATCTGAAATCAAAAACAAATATATCATACCTATTTCAATGCCTGATAACTATATGACGGTTAACTCATCTGACAAACTAACTCTACCCACTGACCCAAACAATGTTCTATTGGTCAACTTAACTGTTCCAATTCGAAGTCAAGTAGTCCTACTCGACACCGTCAAACTACTAAGACAACATTATTACTTCCATAGAATACTTGATGAATGGATCGACATCCCGTTTGAAGAAACGTTTGGTAAACAAACCAAAATACCCACCATGCTTAATGATTTTCTCCAATATGCCAAAATACATATTCTTAAAGAAATACACCTCTTCCCTATTTGCGAGTATGATAAGGCGAAAAAAGCAATTACAATCTTCCAAGAACTCTTCAACACAACTCTAATACCGCCTTACCTAAACGCATTATCCGATTTACCAAACCCCGAATGGGACTTATTCAAAAAGAAAGGAAAAGATACCCAAACAAATCATGAGCAGAAATAATGATAGAAATCCCTATACTGGGGACAGACAACCCTCACTAACAGGCAACCAAAACGCCTCTGACAACAATGATCTCTCCTCCCACTTTCCTTTAAATCTCCTCCAACTACTAAAAATAATCACCCATAATGTTCAAGGATTAGAGAATAATCTTAAATTCCAACAATGGCTTAAATACTGTAACGATCAAAGAGCTCACATAATATCTATAACTGAGACCAAATGGCCAAAATCAACTACTCCTTCCGTTTCTCTTACCAAGCCACTATACAAAATATATACAGCAAACTGTGACAAAGAAATAGCTATTTCGAGAAAAGCCAGTATGAGAACAGCAATCGCATTATACCCAAACTACAACTCTTCATCCATAACATAAAGAAAGTCTCCGGAATGGCAGTCATAGTTGATCTTTATCTCCCACAAAATACTAAGACAAGAATAATCTCAGTTTATCTACCATCAATAGTTACCAAACACTCAAAAATAGCTACAAAAACCATAACAAACTGGGCCCAAGAAGTGACCTCTCGACAACTCAATTTAATCGTACTCGGTGATTTCAATAATAACATCAACAATAAGAAACTTCTAACAAATCACCTCTTCATGAAATTACTAGAAAGTGGCCAAACCAGCTTACTCGACTTTCACAATATCGAAGAATACACATGGTCCAGACAAGACACAAACAGTCAAATCAACGATATCTGGACAAGTTATACAATATTACTGAACTTTACCACTCCTATATTGAACAGTGCTGACGAAATAACCAATAGCGACCACAAGATCTTAACAACAGAATGGAACACCAGAATAAATCGCCTATTACAACATCCAAAAAGAAGCAGTAGAAAAATTTATCTATATAACAGGGTTACAGAAGACGCCTAGATAGATTTTGCTAAAGAAATTAAAAGAAAACTCAACAAATCCAATTTACAACTACGACAAATCACCGATGAAGCGCAACTTAATAAATATTGGAATACTTGGGACAATATACTAAGATCGACCGTAAACAAACATATCCCATATACTCACACAAAACTCTATACGTTTCATAGTCACTCTTTCAAAGCCATCCAACTACATAAAGGTTTAACATTGATTAATAAAATGATATCAATGATAAAGACACCAAATACAACAACTCCATCCCTGGACACAATAACCATCCTAAACAACAACCTACAAACTATTCACAAACTTACAAACCTAGAAACATCTATCCTACAAGTATCTGACTTATATGCGACCAATAATAGCCTAATCTTAAAACAACTCACGTCTATATGAACCACCCTGCATAAAGCCAGAAACATAGAAAATCAACAACAAAAGCGAGACACAATTAACTCATTCATAGAAAAACAATACAAGAATTTTACAGACAACACTATGAAGATGATCAATAGCATACTTGGGAGACACACCAATAGCGTAATATACGACAATACTGTAACCCAACTGAAGTAATCACGGAACCAGATCAAATCAAAGAAGCAACGCTACAACATTTCAAACCTGGACAAAATTCAACCTACTAAATGAAACACTGTAGCAGGAGTGGAAACAGTTCTATGAACCAATTCCGAATATAAATAAAAATATGTTCGATAACATCACCCAAGATATAACATTACAAGAAGTAGTTGAAACAATAAGTAAAGCACTACTCAAAAAAGCAACCGGCCCCTCTACCATCTCCAACAAAATACTTAAAAAACTGCTACCTTTCGTACACGAATTATTAACAAAACTTTTCAACGCCTGTCTACAACTAAAAACAATTCCCCAAAAATGGCGTGCTAGCCTCATCTGGCCCATATCAAAAAAACCACAATACAACGGCGACATTACCTCAACTAGACCCATAACGTTAATTGACCATACCAGGAAAATACTAACAAAGATACTAACAGAAAGACTCTTGAGTATTTTACTAAAACTTGATATATTAGCCCCTCAAAATAATATAGCTCTTCCCTTTTCATCAACCATGATCCCAATCCAGCAATTAGATCACATAATGGAAGATGCATACACATACAATCGCGAATTCTAGATCTTACTTTAGGACATGTCAAAAGCCTACAATACTACACATATTTCTTTACTACGACATGCCCTCAACCGCCTTCATATTCCTTCTCAAATAACTGACCTCATAATCAATATTTTTACCAACCGAAGTAATCAAATCATAACAACAATTAGAAAAACCAAAAAGTATGTAGTGGAAGACAGCATCGATCAAGGAGAAACATTATCCCCCATTCTTTGGAGAATATACTACGATTCTCTCATATACCAAATTGCAACATATTTCAAAAGATACCAAATGACTACATCAATCCCCTACAAAAATACCACAATTACACACAACACATCAGTCATAGCTTTTATGGATGACACAGCATGGGTCGTGTCCAAAAGATCTAAAATGGAAGACATACTAAAGATTGCTACTTTCTTTTACGAAATGGCAAATATCAAAGTTAACTCCAATAAATCTGGCTTAGCACATAATTCCCAAAATTTACACGACAAACAAATCGTTTTTCAAAACTATACCATAAGCAACATAGACCAAAATGAACCCTTCCGCTACCTAGGAGCTTGGTTCACAAGAGGGAAAAGTAATACCAACATCCATCAGAAAATTCTACACGAAGCTAAACTCGCAATTAAAAGACTTCGTATCACAAAGATCACAGTGAAACAAGCAATTTATATAATCAATTCTGTCATAACAACAAGGATAGCGTATAGAATACAATTTACTTACCTATCACCGTCTAAAACTAAACAACTGGACTCACAACTAGCAACTGTAATGAGACACAAAGCACAACTTGCAAAAGGAGTTCCTTCATCAACACTATATCACTCACACATATATGGACTAAACCGCATATCACACATACAAACAACTCAATATATTAATATCCTAATAAAGATATTAAATTTACCTTCATTTGACAAACAAATACTAAAAATCCGTCTCCAACAACTCCAACTAGCGGCAAATACCAATGAATCCATCCTCAAACACAAACTATCATTTCCACTAAAAGAAGCATCAACAACTACTGCACATATGATACTATAACTCTACAACAAAGACATTTAACTTACAAGAAATAATAACGAATGGCCCATCTCTCGTCACGAAATCAGAACCCCTATCAACACAATCCTCATATACTCAAAACATCAAAATATACTCAAACATTACCTCAACAAACATTACGCTACCTACATCGAACAATTCACGAACTTCAATAATACCCAACTACTCGACTGGACCATTTTTCATTACAACATACAGAAAATTCCTTGCGGAAGGAAACCGTGATAGTTCAAAGAAATAACAGAATTAATAAGAGATACATAAAACCTATCACTAACACTTCATATACCTAACCCCTTCATATGGAAAAAATGGCAACCAACTGCACCCAAATAGATAATAACACAAGACATGGAATTTGGCAGAATTTCAAGTATAAAGAATGAAATGGCAAAAATACGTCACTTTGTCCTAAATGAACAGAACAACCATCTTCTATCCTGCAAAAACTGCGACCAGACATCAAAAATCACCAACACAACAAACTATCATATACGTAGGAATATCTCATCAACCTACAGCATCAAAGTTGATAATAATAAAAAATAGCACGGACAAATAACTGACTTCATAAGAGCAAACAAAATAAGACAACCGCTACCCAAAAAGGTGTTTAATCAAGAATACATCCCAAGAAAACACTGTATAACAAAAAAGTACTGCGCAGCCTTTACACAAATAGAACAATTTCTATGGGAATCATACTACAACAATCAAAACACAAACAAAGAAACCAACATCAAAATTCTTCTCCCACACAACACAAATTCAACATACCATCACCCAATATGCACTATTACCTACGGCTCCCCGGCAAAAACCGTAAATCTCAACAATATGACATGGCCTTCCCAACAAAAACTCATAATCACCGCACTCATATTCATATGGACAATACTCTCAACATAAGCAACAACTGTCATCACAACGAATACCACAAAAATAAAAGATCTAATCCAACTCATATCAAAAACACCTAGTCATTTGAAAGAATACATACTAAAGGGAAACCTACTACACCACAATCTAAGCCTTTACTCAATCTATGAACTAAAGAACATCAGACACAACTGCATTGTAGACAAACACTTATCTATATCAACAGAACCTACAATAACTTTAACAACTGAATTTCAACCATCAAAATTCCTAACAAACTCCTTTCCTATACAATACCATCAACTGGACCAACCATTTACACCACAACTACTCTTAAAAACCACGTACAAAGCAAAATCAATAAAACAATGGTTATCCCAAACAAGAATACACCAATGGCACAAAACAAACAACATAAATTGGAAACTTACATACAACAGCCTCAACATACACAGTAAACCTCTAGCAAGATCAACCAATCCTAAAGAAGAAAAAATAAAAGCCTTCAAAGTGAAAACATTAACTCATGAACTACCCACCTTACAAACATTCCACAACAGAAACCTAGACATATATCCAAACTATAGATGTCCGCTATGTCTCCAATCAATAGACGATACAACCCATTGGCTAACTTGTCCTAAAAATACAACCACACTCAAAAATATATTACATACAGTTCTAATAAAAATCTCAACTAAAGAAGACGTTCCCCTTCAACACAAAGAAAACTATATACAAAACTTTATAAAAACATATACTACTAACAATATTCCATTAGTAGCAATAACTGCATCCGCATTATTCCCTATAGCTAATCAAACCAAATCCATACGTATCACGCCACATTTCCACCACACCATCATCAAAAAAATATACAAGAAAATCTGGACCAAAAATCAAACAGAAATCAACAAACTTACCCCAACAACTACCATTCCCAACAACTCCATCCTAAAAACAAGACTACACCCTACTACCGAAGCACTAAATTTTAATAACTGGACACAATTATTCATTTACAATAACGTATCATCTAACTTAATTAATACATAATCCGGAGGTCTTTGACCGATCTGGTAAATATTAGGTCTAAAGTAAATTAGCTTTATCCCCCCTTTCCCTATATGAAATGTATCATTACAAAATTTGTATATTTTTATAATTCCATTAATAAATGGAACAGAGGAAAGATCTCTCTTTTAAAAAAAAAAAAATTATTTGCAATTTAATATAAAATTTTATTTATTATTATATATTATATTTTAAATATTACATATTTTATTATATATTATTATAAAAAAACAACAAAAAAAATAAACCCAAAAAAAAACAAAACCAAAAAAATATAAAAAAATGAAAACAAAAAAAATAAACTATAATATTCCTTATATTTGCTAATATTCACTTATATTCGTTTATATTCGCTTATATTCTTTATATTCGCTATTTCCTGGAAAGTGCCAGAAAAGTTAAAATAGTTATTCTTGTAAAGTGCCAGAAAAGTTAGATCATTTTCTTGCAAAGTTTCGAAAAAAGTAAGGAATAAATAAAATAAAATAAAAGTAAAAAAATAAGTAAAATAAAACAAACAAAAAACAAAAAACAAAACTGAAAAAATAACAAAAAAAACAAAAACGAAAAAAAATAAACTATTATATTTCGCTTATATTTGCCTATATTCGATTATATTTGTTCATATTC
>QKWP01000573.1:57342-68076 GCA_003550325.1 Gigaspora rosea
TTTTTTTTTTTTTTATGCTAGTTTTCTTTATTTTGTTTTTCTCTTTTTTTTATCCTACTTTTTTTTTGAAATTTTACTTTTTTTTTTTTTCTATCTGGTGATCTGGGTTGAAATTTTTGTGATGCGGTCAAAACACTATGTAATCATTAAAAATCTGCTAATCGTTATTTATCATTTCAAAGAATTATGATTATAATTGATTTATAGATATATAACGATTTAATATAAAAAATGATATATATTGATTATAGATATATATCGATTTTTATCCAATTAATTGATATATAACGATATTTTATAATCGATATAAAACGATTAAGTGCTATATATTGATCAATATCTATAAATAAAATTTGCTAATGGTAGAGCCACCTCTCTTTACTAACGAACCATCTGTATAAAAACAGTAGTTGGGCTGCCAACTTCTAGTCAAAATTCCCAGCTGTCCCAATAATTCCTCTTCTAACTCTCTTTCAAAACCTTGTTGCTTAATTAAACACTCTTCATGACTAAAAACTCATATATTATCCTTCATTCTTGTCTCGGATTTGAACATCTCTTTTTCTTCATTTTCTGCCTTAAAACCTACTATTTCTTTTGTAATTACTGGGACTTTCTTACTATACTTAATACCCAATTTTGGTACTACTCCTATTAAGTTTTCTCTTTTAATCCAAAACAAATTTGCTTTACTTTTATCTTAATCTTTTTTAGAAATCAATATTTCTGCATCTTCGGGAACTCTATTTTCTTTATCTTCATCTACTGACCAGCTTTTCACTAGCAGCTTCTTCTTCTTTTCTCTAACTTTTCCTATAACTGATTTTCTCTTTTCGTTATTTAGTACAACCTACTCATGCTTCCTCTTGTCCTCTGTCAATTTTGATGCATAAGTTTTCATTGACAAAGTATTCTTTGCCTGAACTTGAAACCTCTCATCTACTATTCTAGTACTCTGGTGCTTAATAATTCTCTTCTCTATTTCTTCAAACCATTTCGCTTTTCTACAACGCGAAGATTTGGCTCTCAAAGTACGAAATTTGTTCCAAATTATCATTTTAACACTATTTTCTTCAATCAACTGGTTAACATAATAAAGGTTGTACTCCTTAATACTTTCATATACCTTAGCGAAAATTCTTTCACCCACCAATTCTTCTATTGTTGGTCCGAAACCAGGAACACTCCATGCTCTCTCTACCATTATGATAGAAATTCCTATTTCTTTAGCTTTAACCAAAATCTGACATGCTAAATTATTCTTCCAAATTTTTTGTAAGCTGCGATTTTTGGAATCCTCTCACTGCTCTGTTACTAGACCTGCTAAGTCATATCCTTGTTTAACTTTTAATCTCGTAAGTTTGCCAACCTGATCCACACTATTGAGTCTATTTTGCAAGCTTACTACTTGTTGATTTAACACCTCATGTCCTAGCAATTTACATCTTCCTAAACCCTGATATGTTAAAATATAGTTTCCAGTCGTTGCAGATAGCCCAATTTTATTCTTAATAAGCCTCACAACAGGTTGGTGAATTTTTTCAATTCTCGCTTGAAATAATTTGGTAGTCTGTAATAAGTACGCTAATTTTGGTACTAGGCATGCATTGTTTGTATAAATTAGCTGACTTATAGTTATCTTCTTGTAATGTATTGCCCACATAAACTTTCTTACTACCAACTTTGCTTTTTTCTCTAACTGCCATTTATTGGTGCTACTACTTAGCCAAATTCCAAGCACCCGAACTAATGATTTCTTATCTTTTGCTTGAACTCACTCTTTGCCAATTTTAATATATCTCTCTTCCTTCTGGATATTAGCATTTATAACAAGTAGCTTGGACTTCTTGCTGTTAATATAAATATCATTAAACTTAAAAAACCTTTGCAAGATTTGAATTAACTTTTCTATCTGATTTTTACTTCTGGCTATCCATATAGTGTCATTAGCAAAAGCCACTACTGCCTGCTGCACTTCATTTACTTTTACTGAGTTTGTTCTAATATCTAATAGCTCATCATGTTGAACTCTATAACCAAGTTCAGTATCATCTTGTATCCGTCGGAAAAGCGGATCATAAAAAATTCTCCATATTAAAGGAGAAATTGTTTCACCTTGTTTGATACCGTCACTGGCTTCAAATTCTTTTGTTGCGCCAAATTTAGTCAAAACTCTAACTTTTTTATTCTTAAATAGATCTACCACGAACCTAATTACTTGTTCTGGCAACTTAACTCTCTGTAGTACAAATCTTAACGTTCTAATCGATACCAAAACATATGCTTTTTTCATATCCTGTAAGACTACCCAAAGCTTCTTTCTATTTTCTTTTGCCTCTTCAACAATCATTTCTACCAAATGAATTGCTTCTGCTGTCAAACACCCTGGTAGTCCAGCAAAATTCGGCCCTTTCAATATCTCCTTCTCGACCATTATTTTTGATAGTCTTTTAGTTACGATTTTTGTTAAACACTTTTTAAATGTCTCCAGAAGTGCAATAGGCCGTATATTGTTTAATTGATAACCCCAATCTTCACTCTTTGAAATCAGGTAGATTTGCGCAACCTTTCACTTGTCTGGTATACAGCTATATTTCATGTACAAACTAGCAAATTTTGTGAACTTATTCTGTGTTTCTTTGCTAACATTTTTGATCAACACATATCCTATTCCTGAAATTCCCACAGCTGTATTACTCTTCATCTCTCTTACTATACTCGACCACTCCTCTTCCGAAATCTCTTTCTCAAAATCATTGTACCATTCAACTTTCACCTCTTTCAACAGCCTATAAAATTTTTCGAACACCTCCTCATTTAGTACAACTTCTCTTTCTCTAAACTGTTCACAAAAATGATCTCTTGTTTTTTCTAGTACTAGCTCTAGTGTATTTATTAAACCCCAACTATCTCCTTTTTGTTCAAGCACTCTATCAATTTTTATTTTATTGGTTGGTTTTTTGAGCAAACTAATCAACATCTTCCCAATATCACCATCGATTCTTTTACACCTTCTGTCAATTGCATCTCTTATCTCTTTTTCTAACTGTTTCTCAAACTCAATCTTCTCTTGTGCTCTTAGCCCTTTTCACTTCATCTTTGCATATTGTAGCTACAATGCGAGCTCTTTTTTATTATCTGATTTTACTACTGGCACTTCACAATTACCCTTTCTGTTTATTGCTACAATTTCTTTGTTCATCTCCTCTAGGTTCCAAAAAACAAGTTTACCTACCACAACCTTTCTGATTTTACTTATAATTTTACTCAACTGTATACTTGTTTTGTGCAGCTCCGTTTTCTGAGATTTCTGTTTCTTGCTACTCTCCTCCTTGACTATCTTCTTTTTGGGTAAGTTCTTGTTTGCCGCATACTTAATTCTATTGTAAATGATGTCCCATATGGTATTAATACTATCTTTTGATTCGTTTTCAAAACATTTACTTAAGCCCTTGTTTTTCTTTAAGAACACCTCAAGGTCATTTTGATAATTCTCTCAATTCTTCTTCGTTGCTTTATTATACATATATACTACTCTTGCTGGAGTTTTCCTTTTTTCCTTCATCAAATTACATAACTTTATCCATCGCTTACATGAAATTTCTGCTGTTACTATTTTGTGGTCACTCACTGTGATTACCTCAGCTTCTTTAATTTTTAGCCTTGCATAGCCCAAAATTCAAATCTTCTGATATCCAGATCTGATTAATTCTGGACTTCGTATCTTGACCAGACCAGGTGAACTTCTTAACACCAGGATTTAACGCTCTAAAAGCATCAATAAATCCCTGATTTTTAAACTATTTATGTAACGGTAAGAGCTTCGTTGATGTAACTCCACTTGGTCCTACCCTATCAAGCTCCTTATCTACTATGTGATTAAAATCACCTATTACTATAAAATGTGCATTGGTAGAATGCTCCAGAAATTTCGTAAACACTTTTTGCTAAATCTTTTTTGCAACTTCCTTGTTATTGGGAGGAATGTAGACTACCATTATGATCAACTCGAACTTTTTAAAATAAAATCTTGCTTTTATCATATACTCCTCAAATTGTATGACTTTTTCTAAATGCTTTTCCCACCTCTTACTAACCAATATGCCGATACCTGACCCTTTCCTTTTTTTAATCTTGTCCCTTGTTCAAAAAACCTTCAAATTCTTTCCTTCTAATAGATATTTCAAATTCTTTTCATTTGTATTTGTCTCTACTATCCCTAATATTTCAATGTCCTTTTCACATGCCCAACCTAGTAATACTTCTAATTTGCCTCTATTATTTTTAATCTCATTGATATTGTGGCATGCTACTTTAATCACAACTCCTTGTTTTTGTGCGATAATATTTGACTTGTTTGCGCTATTTTGTATAGTAGGCTCTGTTCACCTACTATTTTCCTTTAATTCAACTAGTACAGCTATTAGGAGTAATTTGGCCTTACTAGGCCCTTAATCAATCTTTCTAGCTCATTGAACTTTAACCAAATTTCTTCATTAACTAACTCTTCACTGTGCTCTTCGTTGGTACAAAATTGTTTATTGCACAACAAGCTTTGTTTGGCTATAAAATTTTTCCTTCTTTTCTGTATTCTTTCTCTTGGTTCTATATATCTCTGCTTGCTTGTCTTTTCCATAAATTTTTCCTTTCCCCGAATGTATTACTTCTGTTCTCTTCCATATATTTTCCTTTTCCTTTATCTCTTACTACCTGTTGTACATACTCTTTGTCTTTATCAAACTTTATTTCTTCTCTCTTATTCAATGTTAACCGTTTAAGCTTGGTGTCATAATAATACACTTCAGACATCCATGCTTTTCTTAAATCCTCCTCTGACTCGAAATATAACTACTGCTACTTTTCTTTGATTACCATTACTATTGTTTGTAATATAAACTGATTTTGCTTTCACTCTACTAAGTTGTCTTAGTAATAAAGCATCAATTGTATACTTTGGTACATTCGTTACTTTTGTTTTATACGGATTTCTCTTAACAAGAACTTCCTTTTCAAACACCTCTGGAGACATTCTCAACAACCTCCCGTTGGCCATTGGAACTGCCAACTTGTTTTCGCAATCTTGTTTTCTTTTTATATTCTTAAAAATAATTTGCACCTGTGCTGCACTACTTGAAGTTCTTCCTTTCTATTAAATAATTGAAACATATCTGAAAAAACTTAATTCTTTCTTTAGTTTTCGTGGCGAGATATCAGATAGAATATCCCATACAGTATAACTTCCTTTCGGCTTACTCTTCCACACTCTGGCATTTCTATTACACCCTGTTTCTACTTGGTGTTGTGACAATTCTACGTTTTCGATATTTCTTGCACTCCTTCTCAAATTTACTTTATCGTTTTGTGTTGACATTTCTTAATGATCTATGTTCATTCTTTTTTTCACTATAGATTTTGTTACGTCCAATTTATTGTACTCCTTGTCCACTAACATAATATCTTCTGGTTTCTTCTTTTGTTCGATAATTGTTTGGCAGTCTATGATTATCTTTTCTTCTATTACTACTTTTGTTGAATTATCTCTATTACTTTCCTTAACTGCTGGAATGATATTTTTTATCTTTCTACTTCATGGTTAATTGTTTTACACTCTATAAATAATGAATTTTTCCTTTTTAATTGTTTTTCTGTGTTTTCTGAAACACTCTCTTCTATCTTTTTTATGCCATAGTCAACTATATCACACTCTGCATCTAATAAGATCTTCTTTCTTTGTTGTGTTTTTACTCTTTCGCTCTTCTCTTTTTCACTTTCTTCTTGAATCTCTTTCAACTGCTTCTCTGTTATTTGGCGATAATTTCAAGATGATGTCTTATTAAACATAATTCTTCGGCTAAGATTGTTTGAATAGTCCTTGCTATTTCAATATCGACCATTTGAGTTCTTGTACAAGATTTGTTTAAATACTTCATACACTCATGTATGCCACATCTTAATGCATGACAGTTTCCTTTTAGAAACTTGATTTTCCAAACTGGAACCGATTGGATATTCATTGAACTTATATTTCTAATTCTAGATTGTTCCACAATTACGTGTTTGTTTATTTGTTGTTGTTTGTTTATCTAATTGGTCGATTTGTTTTTACTAAAAATTTGACTAAATTCCACGTGACTTATTTGTTTACTTGTTTTGAACTACTTGTTTGTTTGTTAACGTATAGAATAATTGATCAGCGTTACAGGGTTTCAAGCAATTCCCCAAAATTTTCCAAAACAATTTTTTTTTAAAAAAAAACGAAAATTTTCTTTCTAGCCTCTTATATACTAGTTTTTGTGTAAATTCTAATACTAAACTACTGCTTATTTTTAGAAAACTTTCTTTTTTATTATTTGTGTTTGACACGTTATCTAGTGTACTTTTTGTTTTTGACTAGGTTTTTCTTCTCTACTGTTTTTGGAAATGTGGATCAGTGGAAAGAGTTTTGTTTTCTAAGCATTTGATTGGTTAAAATTTAATAATATATATATATATATTAAAAATTGGATAACTTTTGATTTACTGGTCTGTTTTGGATGATTTAACTACCAAAATGTTCGTCTCAGTGGGACGATTTTAACAAGACCAAAATCATCAAAATCCACTCACAGGATCCCAAGATCATTCAACTTTTGTGTAATTTTAATAGTAATTTTTAAAATTACTAAATAAATTTATTTTTTATATTCAGACTTTTTAGTCAAGTCTGAGTCTGGTCTGGGTCTGGTCCGAATTCTGCAGACTGGTTTGAGTCTGAATATATTTATATATATTTTTTGGTGCTAAACAAGTTTACTTAGTGCATTTTATTAGAATAAATTAGTAAAATTTTATGAATCATAAGTTTTTATAGAATTTTATTAATAAAATTCTATAAATTCTTATAATTCGCAAATTTTTATTAATTGATTCTAACAAAATGCACTAAGTAAACTTGTTTAGCACCTAAAAATATATTAAAATAGCTGGTTTGTTTTTATTTTACTTGAAATTTAGAGATTTGATGTACAATTTTGGATTTTTGATCAAAAAAGACAAATTTTAACATCTTATCTCCAAATTTCAAGTAAAATAAAAACAACCCTGCTGATTTAATGTATTTTTAGGTATTGAACAAGTTTACTTAGTGCATTAATTTAGAAATAATTAGTAAAATTTTGTGGATCATAAGATTTTATAGAATTTTATTAGTAAAATTCTATAAAATCTTAAAATTCACAAATACTTATTAATTAATTCTAACAAAACGCACTATGTGAACTTGTCCAGCACCTAAAAATACATTAAATAAATAGGGTTGTTTTTATTTTACTTGAAATTTGGAGAAAAGATGCATAATTTTAGATTTTAATCAAAAAAGTCAAATTTAAGCATCATTTCTCCAAATTTTAAGTAAAATAAAAACAACTCTGCCAATTTAATGTATTTTTAGGTGCTAAACAAGTTTACTTAGTGCGTTTTGTTAGAATTAATTAACAAAGATTTGTGAATCATAAGATTTTATAGAATTTTATTAATAAAATTCTATAAAATCTTATTATTCAAAAATTTTACTAATTAATTCTAACAAAATGCACTAAGTAAACTTGTTTAGCATCTAAAAATACATTAAATAGGCAGGTTTGTTTTTATTTTACTTGAAATTTGGAGAAATGATGCTTAAATTTGACTTTTTTGATCAAAAATCTAAAATATGCATCTTTTCGCCAAATTTCAAGTAATATAAAAACAAACTAGCTATTTTAATACATTTTTAGATGCTGAACAAGTTTACTTAGTGCGTTTTGTTAGAATTAATTAATAAAAATTTGTGAATCATAAGATTTTATAGAATTTTATTAATAAAATTCTATAAAATCTTATGATTCATAAAATTTTACTAAATAATTCTAACATAATGCACTAAGTAAACTCATTTAGCACCTAAAAATATATTAAATTGGCAGGGTTGTCTTAATTTTACTTGAAATTTGAAGAAAAGATGCTTAAATTTGATTTTTTTGATCAAAAATCCAAAATTATGCATTTATTCTCCAAATTTCAAGTAAAATAAAAACAACCCTGCCGATTTAATGTATTTTTAGGTGCTAAACAAGTTTACTTAGTGCATTTTGTTAGAATTAATTAGTAAAATATTATGAATCATAAGATTTTATCCCTTAAACTATATTCGGGACAAATTTGCCTCGAATTTCTGATATCCGTCAAATTTTTCATATTATCTCAAAGATCTACTAATTATACCCCCTTATAGTTTGTACTACAATGAACGTATATATGTATACAATACATAAATTGATGTAATATAATGTAAAGTTTAATACGGAAGAATAAATTAACTTCTTAAATGTATGTTCATTAAATGTAAAAATCGATATTTTTGATTTTTAATCATTTTTCTTGTATCAAACTAAAAAAATGTCTCGTGCTGCTGCTAATCACTAGTAATATTATTGATGACAATGCTTCTGAAGATGAATCCATTATTTCTGATAACCATGATTCCTCTGATTCGCAATACTTTGTTAATTTTGTACGTACGTAAAAAACCTTACAGTATTATTCTTTTAGATGAGATTGAAAAAGCAGGTCCAGAAGTTCATAATCTTTTACTACAAATTCTTGACAATGAGATTTTTAACTTTGACTGATAGACGAAGGATAAACTTTCGCAACACTATTAAGGAGACAATTATTGATTATATAATTGATAATGATGATATGGACGAAAAAGATTTATTTGTAATACAAGAGGAGAATAGTACTACGGATTCTGAGTATGAACCAAGTTCAGAAACAACTCATAAATGAAGTAAAAAAAGTAGAGAAGAAGGGAGGACAAAAAATGCTAACAAACGAACAAAAAAAGACAAAGAAATTGAATCAAATAAAATACTAACTCTTCTGAAACCACCAATATTTGAGCCTATGAAAAATATTTATGAACTTCACAAAGGTTATACAACACTACCGCCTGAAATAGAATGTGGTACTATTAGTCTACTTATATTGTTCTGTCTATTTTTTTCAGACTATTATCTAAAAATAATTATTAATTATACTAATGAATATGAAAAAATTAAACAAGTAGAAGGGTCTAAAGGTGGTCGGGTTTGGACATTATTAACATTAAAAGGATTAAAATTTTGGATTTCTTTGGTAATTTATATGGGAATTCATAAGATTTATTATAACTCGAAGTCAATTAATAAAAAAAATATATCAAAATCACCCCCAAAATCTAAGCGATTTGCTTCTGTTACTCAAAATTTTAATCTACCTGTAAGCCGTTTTTCACCAGGAAATCATTTAGTTGAATGGAGAAAAAAAAGAGAATCATGCTTGTATTGTCGTTATTTAATGAAAAATAATCAAAAAAATAATAACAAAAATAACAAAAAAAAAAGTAGTGCTATTTCTCAAACTCAATTTTGGTGTATTAAATGTAATATACCATTATGTTGTTCTAAGGCATGGCCTAATTGTTTTAAAGATTTTCATAGCAAAAAATAAATAAAGTTATTAAATATTGGTTTTTAATTAGTTTTTTAATCAATTA
The DNA here is from genome assembly GCA_003550325.1 of Gigaspora rosea. Taxonomy (NCBI): domain Eukaryota; kingdom Fungi; phylum Glomeromycota; class Glomeromycetes; order Diversisporales; family Gigasporaceae; genus Gigaspora; species Gigaspora rosea. The sequence goes on from QKWP01000573.1 coordinate 66,899, forward strand.
CCAGTATTAATTATAATTTTTTATAATTTTAATAATATAAATTTAGTTTATAAAATTCAGGGCAAATTTGTACTGAATTTGTTTACAGTTTAAGGGATAGAATTTAATTAATAAGATTCTATAAAATCTTATGATTCACAAATTTTTCTTAATTAATTCTAACAAAATGCACTAAGTAAACTTGTTCAGTGCCAAAAAATACGTATAATTATATTAGGACTCTGGCAAGTCTGCAGATTTCGGACCAGGCCCGGACCGGACTCATAGTTTAGTCTAGTCTGAAGTCTGAATTAGTAAAATTTAGAGTCTGAGTCTGGTTTGATCCCGGACCGGACCCAGACAGGACCTAGGAGCACTAGTCTCAATGAGACGAATCAAATAGTACCAAAATAATCTGATTCTGATCGATATGGTACGTGATATTCATTATAGAACTTAGGTGCACCAAATTAGATATATCTAATTTTTAATTGTTTATAGAATACAAATCTTTGTTAATTCTAGGATTCTGTGATTAGAATTTAGTGATTTTAGGCTTGTTAGAATCGTCTCACTGAGACGAACATTTTGGTAATTAAATCATCAAAAATGGACTGGTAGATCAAAAGTTATTCAATATTAAAAATTATATATATATAATAATATATAAATATATATTTATATATATTATATATAGGGTCTGCCTATTTCCACCATGGTATTTTGCTATTTCCACCATAGTTACACAAAAAGTTACTATTTTTAGGGGATGGCTAAAGCCAGGTGCGTTTATATGTTTTTGATTATTTAATTAAAATTAGGATAAGGTTAGTTAGAGGTTAGGGTTAGGGCTTGACTTATAAGTAAAACTGGCTTCCCGATATTTTTTATTAATGCTCCTAGTTAGGTTTAGACACTTGTTATTTGTATTTTCGGCGTTTTTCACTTTTTTTCTTTGTTTTTGTCTCGTCGGGCTGATCCGTAAAAATCAAATTTTACGATTTGATTGGCTTTATATCACATGAACGCACTTGGCAGGACCCCGAAGAATACATATATAACTCAGATCCAGACTCAAAATTTTAATATAACTTTATACACTTAATTTTATTAAAAGCTTTATACAAAATTATCATATAAGTTCAAATTTACTATAAATTATACAATTTCAGATCTGAGTACCAGTATGATCATGTTAA
>QKWP01000573.1:83255-93436 GCA_003550325.1 Gigaspora rosea
GTAACAAAAATCAGGTGATTTTTTAGGGGGGGAGAGGGGTAAAAAAAGTTAAAATTATATATAAGAACCTGACTATTTATATATTAAGGAAGAGGGAGGGGGTAGGCCTCTGATAAAAAATAATCAGGTGATTAATGACACTGCCCTAAGTTAAAAAAAAATTTTAATTTGTTAATAAAAAAATAAAAGCGATACCGGTAATTGATTAATAAAAAAAATAAAATAAATAAATAAATAATAAAAAAAATAAAATAAATAAATAAATAATAAAAAAAATAAAATAATATAAATAAAAAAAAATTAAAATATGTAAAAAATAATTTTAAAAATAAATAAAAAAAAAAATTAAATTATCGTTGCTTTTTTTTTAATTATCGAAATTATTATTTTTAACGGGTTTGTTTGGGTTTATAAACCCGAAACAAACACGATTTGTTTTTTTATACCAGTATCTGATATCAATATACAAGGTATGTATGTATTATTTATTTTAACTTATTGGTTATTGTTTATTTACATATTGGTACCATATTTATTTTTTCTTTTTTTTTTGATTTACCGGTATTTTTATTTTTTTTTATTTAAAAAAAACAAACGCTATTAATAAAATAAATCGGGTTTGCTTCGGGTTTATAACCCAAGTAGACAAAAAAATATATATAAATTTATAATTCCGGGTTTATAACCCGAAAATAAGCTACCTATTTATTTTGCGCAAGTTTCTTAAAAAGTTATAACACCCGAAAATAAGCTACCTCCGTTTTTTTATTAAAAATCGCCCAAAAAAAGGTAGCTTATTTTCAGAAATATACAGTATATCATCGTTGCTACTGACTACTTAACAAGATGGCCAGAAGCCAAGGCTGTCCCGATGCTGGAGCTAATACATTTGCTCAATTTATTTTTGAAGAAATTATCTGTAGACATGGAACCCCAAAGATTATACTCTCTGATCAAGAAAGAAACTTTATTAGCGAAACTATACGAATATTATGTGAAAAGTTTCTTATTAAACATAAATTCTCCTCACCATGCCACCTACAGACAAATGGAATGGTTGAAAGACTTAATCAAACATTATGTGAATCTCTTGCAAAAGTAAAAGAAACAGACGATTGGGATTTACACATACCTGCTATTCTCTTAGCTTACCGAACAAAGAGACATGCTACTACTGGATATACTCCATTCCAGTTAGTTTATGGAAGGCAAGCCACCTTACCCATAGAAGCACTTATCCCAAAGAAAATGAAGATACAGAAATAAATATACAAGACAGTATATTACAACGAGCTTATGAGTTAATAGAAAAATTACCAACCATACAAGATGAAGCCCGAGAAAATACTAGAAAATCACAAGAAAAACAGAAAAAGTACTTCGATAAAAAGGTGAAAAAAGAAACCTTTGAAATTGGAGAAAAAGTATAGATACAACGAAAAGAAATAGAAATGTCTCACTCTGCTAAATTTGAGGATAAAAGAATTGGACCCTTTATAATCCAAGAAAAATTAAACAATAGTGCTTATAAACTTCGAGATAAGAAAGGAAAAACCTTACAGAAATATTATAATAGCGATAGAATTGCTAAATATTACGAGAAACAGATATGTGAACCTAAAATTGTAGTTGAAAATTAGAAATTTCTGAAAGAAATTTATTGTGAAAGGGAGTGACATTTGTGTAAAACTTTGTATATAGCCCCATGAAAATCATTGTATTACACTAACATTTATATAATCCTATACTCCAATTGAAATTTCCCTAAAATACTATCAAAACCCCTAAAATGGAATCTACCACTCTACAACCCAATACTATACTCGCTCTTCGAAACTTTCTTACTATTTGGAGACAAGACCCTGCTGCCCAATACAATTTAGGAATTTTTAGTCAAAATGTAATTCTATAGGATGACCAAAATCCAGAACAAGTAATAGATGTTACCCCAAAAGAAGAAACAGAACCTCTTGTCGAACTTAATGAATTACTGCGACCATTTGATGAAGATATAGAAGCCTTCTTATCTGAAAAACTAATTAAGAAATCTAAGGTGATAACCTCATTGTTAAAAGACTTGCCTCAAACTCTTAACCCTCAAAAGACCACTCGAACAAATCCTTTCCTTTGAGAAACTTGGACCGCACAAGTTGATAAAATCTTACAAGACTTACCCAAGTTTAAACAATCTTGCTGAGGACAAGGGCAGGCCGTTGAAGCCCATTATTATTTAGGAACTATAATAGAGAAACAGACTGAACATAGAGACCAAATTAGAGAACAAATTTGGAAAGTAAAAAGAGGCCGAAAAACCCAAGACATTTGGAAAGGAGCTCAAAGGATTAGGAAAATCTTTACAATTTGTCCCAAGGACTTAATGTACCAAACTAACTACCTTTCTGTGACCCAAGTGATTAAGTTGAAAGATGAAGCTTATACAGCTCTATTAGAAGAATTAGAGAAGGAATTTACAGAGTAAATTTTCTTAAGAGGTCGGAAATGTTATAGAACGATAGTTTATTATATTATCGTATTATTTTATTATTTTATTTTTATTATATTTCATTATTATATTGTATTATATTATTATCTTGAGAAGTTAAATACTTAGGATAGTTAATGCCGCTTATAACGCTTATATCGCTTATACCGATTATAACGCTTATAACGATTATACCGCTTATAACGCTTATAGCACTTATACTGCTTATAATGCTTATAATGCTTATACCGCTTATACCGCTTATGACGCTTATAGCGCTTATACCGCTTATAACGCTTATACTGTTTATAACGCTTATGTTCTCTTGTAAATTATAGTGTTTATCATTGTAAATCAACGCTTATAACGCTTATTCTAAAATGTATTTAAAGACACAGAATTTCCCTTAGTCAAACTAGACCAAGACATCCCACTCCTCCTTCTACTTATTATACATCTTGTACTGGGATTTCTTAGGAACAGAAACCTAAGGATAGCCCTATCTTAGATTATTAATAAAGAAACTATTTATTTTAATAACACCAAGTTTATTATCAAGTAATAGTAAAATCGATAATTCCTCATTGAATACTATACCGAACTGCCTTTAGAGAAAAGTATAATTTCTTACAGACTAAGGAATTATACCTACCTCTTGGACACCACTATAAACTGATAAAGAATCCCTATAGCCGTGTCGTTGTTATAGTAAGGAGTTAAAGAAGGCCTCCCTACTGTAACACTATGAATTGAATATTTCAAAAATCACAAATTCCTGATTTCTTTTGATGCACGTATGTTTATTATTACCTCTTGTAGCATTTGACATTTCATATAATTCATCACTACTAACTAAAATAAGTATTGAATTGTAGATTGTAAGCGTTACCCAACACTTAGATTTGCAGTCTAGTTTGGCTAATAATATTCGACTAAAGTTTGATCTCGATATCATTATGGACTACAGTATATCAAAAATACTTGCTCACAATAATCATGATGACTACTACAAGTTCTTTTTACTTCTTGTTCTTAATTATTATAACTTATCATGATATTGGGATCTTGCATTCTATAAATCTAATATCAATCTGAATAGTCAACTAGTCTTTAGCCAACTAGATATTTATCAGCTATTGTACAAATACCCATATTACCTGATTGGTTATCAGCTTTTTCGTTAGTGTTTGGTCCTGTGTCTTTATAAAAAATATAAATTTATTTTGAAATTTTGAAATTCAAACAATAACCAATAAGTTGTTTTTACTTGTTTTTTTAGGAATTGGCATTGTCCAAGTAGTTTTCGGTTTAGAAGATTCAAAAAATCTTGGTTATAATAAGTAGCAACATGCTCAGGTCGGAATTCAGTCCACACACCTATATAAGAAAAAAAGCGAGCACAAATATATCCCACAAATTGACCTGTTATGGGCCAGGACCACTCAAACCATTTTGAAATACCAGGTATAGTTTTGATTTTTTTTTTGCTAACATCGATTTCTGATCTGTGACTAATTTATTATATTATAAAAATAAATGCACAGATATACTATACAGTATAAAGTATTGTATTTACGTCTATGAATATTATTTCGGAACATATAATTTGAAGAAAACTAATAATTATTTAGCTAAATATTTTAGCAAAATTATGATTTGCATTTGGTCAAATTAATTACTATAGTAATTCTTTTCAATTTACAAGTCCCAGAATAATGTTCAAAGTCTTAATACTAGTCAAATTAATAAATTTTACATTTGTCAAATTTATAAATTTGACTAGTAAAATTTGAATTATTTTGTTTCGATTTACCTGAATGATTTTGACATCTTCATATCATCTTGTTCAACTAACATGGTTGTTTTATTACGATTTGGTTTGATATGAGCTATGGATGTTTCGCTTAGATTTTGGAGTGCCGTCTCAATATTTGTTCCATCGGTAAGCTCACACCCAATTCTAATATATCTCTTAATTGCATGAGCAACCTATAATTATTCTTCAACTTAGTAGAGCAAATGAAAGAGTTTGGGTCAAAATTCTGAAAGTCAAAATCCTGCAACTTAATGGGCTCCAATATTCAAATTTCATTTTGGATTATTTCAAAGTGAAGTTTGAATATTGGAGCCTATTAAGTTGCAGGATTTTGACTTTCGGGATTTTGACCCAAACCCTAAATAAATTAGAACATAATATTAGATCTACTTGCTGTTGCATGGTGGGAGTCAATAGTAGTCTTTGCTTCTCCTGGCTCAAAAAAAATCCTGCTACGTACTTCTACATTATATCAACTATGCCAATGACTGATAATTACCATTAGCTTGGAATTATGATAATGTCTCCATTATCTAAGATTATTTTGATCCATTGTAGTTTGGGATCCATTGTCATGAATACTGCCTTGAAACATGATGCTGTAAACCAGGCGTCTTGTTTGGTGTCATAGCTCCAATGATTATAGGTCTGAATATCTAATTTATTTTTATTATTTTTATTATTTTGAAACACCAAAGTTGTATGAAGTGTTCATCCTCTCTTTCCAAAAAATTGGCTTTTTGTTTCTCAAGCCATTGCAGGTAAAATTCGCATTTTATAGTCAACTACAATAATAGCACCATCATTATTTAACTCATATAATACTGAATTAAACTGGCATTTAGATATTTTTTACGAGTTTGATGTGCCAAATAGCATATCAATTGCTTTTGACATTCTAAGAGTTTATCATGGTAGGTTTTATCAAGCTTATTTAAAAGGTCTTCAAATATGTCGAAAAATCTATCATATTCTTGACATCATAAAAAATATTGATATTTGCATTTGCCAAAGGCAAATAACAAACAGTAGTTGATACAATTTGTGTGGTAAGTAGTACCATTTTTTTTTACATACAATTCTTCTTCGTAATACCGTTTTAGATGACGCCGTAACAATTCTATCTTATGTACCAAGCAATTTTATAAAATTTATATAAGGTTTAAGTTAATATATATATATATATATATATTTACACTTGGGTTATATGGGGTCTTTGCCTTGAAAATCACATTTTAACATTTCCGATCAAGCTAATTCGGACAGATTCAAACCCAAGTACCGATTCGTATTTATATGTAAATCACCCTTTACTTTATTGCTTCGATAGTTTATTGAATAAACTATCAAATCAATAAAGATAAAGGATGATTTACGAACCGATACTTGAGTTTAAATTTGCCTAAATTAGCCTAATCAGAAATGTTGGACCATAATTTTCAAGGCAAAGACCCCATATATATTACCCATTTCTTTCTCTAAATTTTTGGAGATAAAGTGTATAAAAAAAAGAAAATTTATTATTCAAATATAGAGTTATAATTAAGATAGGGATATAACCTAGTAGCATATAACTTAGGTAAGATTGTATACGTAATTAGAGCTTATGTTTTCATGTATAATAAATTCGTATTTGGCGAAAATTTAAACAAAAAATTTTGAATAATTATTTTAGGTATTCGAATAATTTTTATTTTTTAAAATATGGGACTTTAGTTATTGGTTTTTCTATAACTATATGAGTGCTATCAAGAGATAATCTGTTATCAGACATTCAATTATATTTTGTGTTCAGTTTGTTCTTTGAATATTGTTTAAAAAAAATTGCTATCAGTTTTCAATTATATTTTGTAACAAGTTTTATTACAAATATAATCAAAAGTTGATGATAGATTTTCTTAGATGATACTCAAAAAACAAACTGGTCACAAAATATAATTGAATGCTAGATGGCAAATTTTCTCGATGGTCTTCATGTCATTCCCAAATAAATAGCATTTATTCAAATCTTTGAATGAATATATTTTATTTTGAATGACTTGAATATTATTCGAGTAAAAATTAGTAAGCTCTATTTGTAGTTAACTAATCTGTAATATTTTATTAGAAATGCTTGTATTAATAATATCGATTAGATTTTTGAAAGGTTGGTATCCATAATCATTACATGTGATGCATAATCTGCCCAAATCTTCTCTATACTGAAAACAACTATTTTGTAGGCGTGCCATAAATAAAATACGTTTCATTCCATCAGAATAAATAGCTGAAAACTTTTCCCAATGAGCATTTTTTTGATCTTTCAAATAAAGAACAGGTAATTGTGTATTTGCATCGATTTTATAAGAACTCATATTTACATTTTCCTTATTATTAAAAAATAACTCAAATTTTCTTTCTTTGACCTCTGACATTTTTGAATGAGTAATTGTAGGGTTTTCTAATGCAACACATCCAGGCCCATTAATGCGAGACAATTTTCATGCCGCATTAATAGTATTAGAAGAAATCTAAGTTATGTTTGATTAGTATCATTACGTTTTATATTAAACAATAATGAAGTTTTTCTTACTTTTAATTTATTTAATATCTCTTGGTATGTAAACTTTTCTGAAATTATTGATAGTATACGCACTTTACCATCCATTTCTCTAAAATTTATATTATAACTATCACGAAAGCAATCCCAAAATGCCTTAGTAGTTGAGGTTGGTGTTGATATATTTAGCATTCCTTCGTTATATAAATTTTTGAGCATTTCACAGTCTTTTTCAGGATTAAATGCATTTGTTCAAAATTCCTTCTATATATGATTTTTTTTTTAGTTAATTGATTTTTTGTTTTATTAATAAATAAAAAATGCTTTTATGTAATATATAATACTGTAGTTAATCCCACAAGATTGCAAAAATCAAAAAACAATAAGCGATTACTTATATAATTATTTACCATTTGAGTGACAGAAAGAAAACCTGTAGATCGAATAGTATATTTATTATCAAATTTAGACCTGAAAAAACTTGTATAATTATATCAAGAAAAATTGAACTTTGGGGATCAAGTTTATTATTTACCAGATATGACTTTTGAAAAAATCTAATTAATGATTTATAATAATATAATTGAGAGCAGGTTTTCTAATTGCTTTAATAATGACTAGAAAGCCTATTTTCAATTATCTATTATAGTTTTAATCAAAATTTCAGAAGCTAAATCTAGTAAGTAATAACTTGAGTCTTATTTTCCCTTGTTTTTGTTGCTTTTTGTCAAGACAACATATCAAAATGACTAGAATGCAAATACAAATTGTGTATGAAACTTTTGAATTGATTTATATGTTTTTTTTTACTATCACCTACTAAAGCTAGACCGTATATTCTATAGAACACTATATGAAATCATATCAAGGGTTAAAAAAAAAAGCTAGGATAACAATTTGGGCCAAATAGGTATTTGCATGTAAAAATTCCCAAATGCAAAATACTGTTCTTGATAGATAGTCGGTACTGTGCTTAATAGAGCGAAATAAAAAACTATTTATATACTGTTCCTAATAGAGTCTTAAAAAATTGCTTAAGATTTGTAAAAAAATTGAATTGAAACTTTTTTTTAGATTTCTATTAGAGACTGTATATAAATAATTTTTTTATCTTATTAAGAATAGTACTATCGATTCATCAAGAATAGTATTCTTGCATATTGAATAGTATTGTACATAAATAACCTATTACAAAATTTGATATAACTTATTGAGGCTGTTTACCATATATGCTAGTTTGTAGATTATTTATATACTTGTAGGCAAAATTATATTTGAATTTTGAAAAAATCCTAATATATTTAATTTAAGATTTGGGATTTTGGTTTTGAACGATTCTAAATTATATTAAATTGAAAAAAAACTAGAATGATAGGAATTATTGTATTGAATAAGAGTTTGAGAATATAATTTGGCCGGCAAGTATAATTTATACAATTATTTAGTTTGTGGGCTATAATAATATATATTACATAACAATTTTGATTTCTTATAATTACTTTAGAAAGTTGTTTATCATATGGCGTAATATCTGTACATCCTATGGCACAAAATATTGCACGCCAAGCATGTACTTCACGTTCTCAGAATTCATAGCTTGATCCATATGTTTTACTAAGATGAGTGTATAATTCAATGATATTGCTTTTTTGTAGTTTCCAATCTTGAAAGATTTGATACTATTCTTCAGAGGATTTACTAATGGCTTTTTTTAAATGTAGGTCAAATAAATGTTCCATAATTACTTTGTTATTCCAATCTGCAAGTGTACATTTATTTGGTATTAGAATTTGATTAGACAATTTAGCTTCATATGCTTTATTCAATTTTAATAGAGTTGTTGGGTGGTTTATAGCGAATAAAGTATTGCCTGTGATAGATTTTAGAATTCCAGTTTGTTTCCAAACATTATTTGGAGAGTTATCTTTGTATTCAGCAACAATTTGACTGCTTTGATAAATTATAATTGAATATAAATTGTCTTCATTAATACTTTGAAAAAAAACTGATTGTTTCGCTTTATACTTATAAAAAAATGATGATGTATAATTGCGACTATAGTTGCTAGTGAAATTAAACCATTTCACCAGGTGAAATAGTGAAATAGTTTCGCCAGAATTACACCAAAATTTTATTTTGGTGAATTGGTGAAATTGGTGAATTGGTGGATTGGTGAAATTGGTAAAATTGGTGAATTGGTGAATTGGTGAATTGTTGAATTGGTGAAATGGTGAATTGAATTGGTGAATTAGTGAAATGGTGGATTGGTGAATTTGCTCAGTCCTATAAGTTAATAGTTTTGACCTCAAAATGTGACTGTAAAAACATAAAATGTAAAAACTTGAACAAAAACCTAACCAAATTCCAGGCTGAAATAATTTCAGACTCTAGAAATTCACCATTTCACCATTCCACTGTTTCACCATTCCACTAATTCACCAATTTACCAATTCACCAATTCACCATTTCACCAATTACACTAATTACACCAATTCACCAGTTATACCAGTTTCACTATTACCGATTGGTGATTGGTGAAATGGTGAAATAATTTCACCACTCTGATTTAATTTCACTAGCATCTATAATTGTGACCAACTATACTCTTGTTTGAACGTGTAATTTTACCAAGTGAACCAACAAAAATAGACAAATTTTCTATTTCAATAATAAAGGGCGAAATGTAACATTTTCTAATAATTTTTGAAATGTTTTAGCTTGCTCTAACCCTAAATACGAAAGACCTACAATTTTTGTTTTAGTGCCAAAAATAGCTTGATATACGGAAGTAATTGCTGCAGATGAACTTGTAACAATACCACTACTTTGTCCACCTCCTTCACATATATTACCAGGTTGTAAATAACTATGTACATAACGAACTACACGAATAATAAATAGTACTTTATTTAGTTGTATCATGATTTCAAGTCCTAAACGTATTGGAATAGGATATGGTATATGTTTTTGTTTTTCTTTAGAAAAAAGCCACCAATCATGTAAATAACATTAGGAAATTTTATATATTGATATTGATCGATATATAACAGTTAATCGTTTTATATCGATTAAAAAAAATAATGATATCTATTGATTAACTGGCTAAAAATCGATATATCTAAATCAATATATATCATTTTCTATATTAAATCGTTATATATCTACAAATCGATTATAATCAGAATTATTTAAAACAATATATAACGATTAACAGATCTTTAACGATTACACAGTGTTTTGACCACAACAATATATAACGATTAACAGATCTTTAACGATTATACAGTGTTTTGACCACGTTACAAAAATTTCATTCCAGATCACCAGGTAAAAAAAAAAAAAAA
>QKWP01000573.1:94314-113420 GCA_003550325.1 Gigaspora rosea
TTTATTTTATTTATCCTTTACTTCTTTTGAAACTTTGCAAGAAAACGACTTGACTTTCCGGTACTTTACAAGAACACCAATTCTAATATCTCTGGTACTTTGCAAGAAGTCACGAATATGAACGAATATAATCGAATATAGGCGAATATGAGCGAAATATAATAGTTTATTTTTTTTCGTTTTTGTATTTTTTGTTATTTTTTCGGTTTTGTTTTTTGCTTGTTTTTTTTTACTTATTTTTATTATTTTATTTATTCTTACTTCTTTCAGAACTTTGCAAAAAAACAACCTAACTTTCTGGCACTTTGCAAAAAGTAGCAAATATAAACGAATATAAGCGAATATAAGCAAATATGAGCAAATATAAAGAATATAATAGTTTATTTTTTTTGGTTTCATTTTTTTAATTTTTTTTGGTTTCGTTTTTTTTGTATTTATTTTTTTTGTCATTTTTTTATAATAATATATAATATATGTAATATTTAAAATATAATATATAATAAAAAAATAAAATTTTATATTAAATAGCGAAAACTTGTGAATATTGTATAATTAATAAATTAAAATATTATATAATAATAATAAATAAAAAAAAATTTATAATTAAATTGCGAAAACTTGCGAAAACCTGTAAAATGTTCAAAAAGCATAATTATGTGAATATAATAATTATTAATTGATATCACTATCGATAGTAATCGATTAACCGGATATATATCGATTGCTATCACTATCGATAGAAATCGACAGGGGTGTTGATAATCGATATATACCTTACCGGTTAGTAATCAATATATATCTATATATAAAATTTGCCGATGAAGGACCATAGTGAAGCTCTGGTACAATAGTACTTGTTACAACAAGTTCTCCTGGTATTATATGAATATTTGTTATTTTAATGTTTAAGGAGTGTTTAAGGAAATAAGAGATTTCAAATAAAAGTTTTTTTATTATTAAACATAGTACTATAATTTACTATTTAACCTCTATTGATCATATGCAGATCATCAATTAAGCAATTTTCTTATGAGAAAATCATTTTTATTATTTTTTATTATATCATAATTACATATTTAATTGCTGATTCACATAAGAAGGATAGTATTTCATAGGCGCAAATTACTATTAAATTTATTATAATCATGAAATCTTTTTTTCCTCCATAGCTAACTTTTTTTTTTATTATGTTAATATACTAGATTTTCTAATTGAAAAATGTAGAGAATACTTTTTTGTATGTAATATAAAAAAATTTTGAAAATTGGTTTGGTAGATAAAAAGATATTGATATTTTATTTTTTTGTAACTATATAGAATTTTTATGTGTAAAGGAAAAAAGATTTCATTCATATATAAAAAACATAGCATTATTATATTTCAATATTATACAACTCTTTCCGATGATCACTTGGACCAAATTTCCAACGGAAGAAAACAAAAAGTTTTTTGTTGGAGCATGGGTAGAAGTACACAGGACCTACGGTTTCTACAAAGGTCAACTATTCGCTGTCAGCTAGGGACTCCTTTGATATATTCGGTATGCAAGCCAAAAGCGTTTTGGTACAAGATAACTGGCAGGAGGTGGCGCCCTTGTACGAAAAATTTTGGTGGAGTTATCATTTCTGCTCCGTCAACAAAGTAACCTGTGACTATATAATGGGGAACAGCAAAAAAATGAGTTTTCCAACAACACTCTCCTGTAGATTTCTTACAAGTGATTCCTTTGTATTATCTTTTTCGCCTTCCTGCCTTTCTTTCAAAATTTTCGATAAAAAGTGGGGATTTGGTTTACCCCTCCAAAAGATTGGCTGTTTACTTTTCCAAATTCGGACGGACCCAACCACGTGATGTGTTTGTTTACGAATACGGTTTCGGTGCTACTCCATATGACATGCTCAATCAATATGGTATAGGGATATTCGAGGTTGGTTGTATAGTCGGAAGAAGATATTAATTAAGGCATAGCTTTAAAGTAGAGATATACAATAGTTGCATTTGTTATATAATTTTTATTCAACCTTCCACGGGTTATAATAGTGTTTTCCTTTTTCTTTTTTCTATTGGTTTTTGTTTCTTTTTCGTTAGACTAGCCTTCATGCTTTACCATGTGATTTTTTTTCTTTTTTGTTTTCCTCTTCCGTTTTTTCTTTTTTGTTTGTTTTTCTTTTTGTATCTCTCGTTTTCTTGGCTTGATATTTTTTTTATGTTTACCCCTCTCCTTATTTTGTCCTTAGTAAATTCCTTGTTAGTTAAAAGAATATGAAGGAGAGAAGAAGCCATTATGGTGTGGCACTTAGGCTAGTTTAACATAGCCTCTAGTTTTTAGTTTGTCTTCAACTTAGTGCGGCAGGTTGTACTTGGGCACTTTTTACAGCAGCCAGATAATGTCAGATTTGCAAATTAGGAGTAAACAAGTGTATTATATAGCAATATACTTAGTATCTTAATAAAATACTGGCGAAACTGCCTAAGTGAAAAAAAAACATAGTAAATTATTTATAAAATCCTATCATTCATATGTGGATTGTGAATTAATAAATTTTATTATTTAAAAATCCGCAATTTTTATTGGACGATCAATACATAACATGAACAAAAATTTTCGGGAGTGATCTACTATTTGTGTAACTGAGGACGGTCCCCCTGTCAGGGACCCAGAAAATTTTGGAAATAAATTTTTCCAAAATTTTCCAAATTTTTGGCCTAAATCTTGATATTTTCAAATTTTTGTATTTTAGCCAAATTTTTTCAAATTTTTGGCGATTTTTAGAAAACATGTGATCTCTAGTTAATAAAAATGGGACAATGAAAGTTTGGAAATAAATTTTTAATAAAATTAAAGTATTTGGGAACCCAGAAAATCGTGGGCCCAAAATTTTAGATAAAGTCTGGTCGGAAGATTTAGGAATTGTGGAATGTGTCTGTCGGAAAGTTTCAGAATTGAAATAAAATTTTTCACTTGTCCTGGTTATGCAAAAATTGGGATATTTGATTGGTCAACAGTGCTTTTCTAATGAAAAATAACCCAAATATTTTCAAATATTCAAATTTTTTATCCAATTTTATCCAAATATTTACTAATATCCAAATAAATTTTTGCGATTTGATATCCAAAATTTTCCGGGTTCCTGCCCCTGTTTATTGTATGTTATTTATATTGTACTACCTAGAAAAATCTCAATCGTCCTAGAAAAATTGCCGATATATACAAGTAGATTTTTTTAAAATAATTTGTAGCTTTAAAGTTTCACTGCCATAAATAGAAGGATTTGACCTATATGCCACAAAATTTTGGCCAAAATTGAATATGTTCTCAAAAACCTTTATTAATAGCGCATTTTTGCTCTTATATTAGTGTTTGGACCCGGATATCCGGATACCTGTTTTATAGTATCTGTTTTATAAAGGCTGTATCCGGATAACCATCAATTTTTAAATTGCGGATATCTGGATAAACCCCATGGATAACCACTGTATAACCGGATAACCTTCCGGATATCCAGATAATCATACAGATATCTGGATAAACCGGATAACCTATTTTATTGCACGGGTCTTATGTAGCAACCTGTACTTTTTTCATTTACTTATTGCACGGTATTGTTACGTTAGATACCGTGCAATAAGATAGTTATTATATGGATATGTTGAATAGCCCATTACACACACAGGTTCATATTTAAATCTCGTGCCTTCGCCACAGAATATGAACTTATGTGTAACTAGGTTATTCACTACAACCCATACAATAACTATAACTATTAATTATTTGCTGTGATGCATAATCATTTCATTCGTGTTAATTTGGTCCACAAATCAAGACTATAAATGCTTACCATATTGTCGCGAAATAACACGCAGGTGCTAATTTCAAAATTTGGCCTAAATTAAGCCTAATTCGGGCCATTACTCTAAATAACACCCATGGGCATTATTTCGCAACAATATAGTATATGCCATTATTGCGTTTGGCTTGTAGGTATGAACCTATTTATTAATCAGTATTATTTAAACGGGTAGACAACTCAGTTCTTCTTGGGGTCCAATCTTTAACTGTGGGTATCCATGGATACACATGGATACCCACAGATACCTGCAGATATTCATTAGGTTATCTGTTTGGAAACTGGCAGATAAGATTTCTTACCCGTGAGACATTTATAGCATTTGGATATACGGTTAACCATACGGATATCCGGATATGCGGTTGACGGGTTCAAACTCTACCCTATATAAAAATTTTTTTGTACAATGATCATATATGAAAATGATCAACGTTGTACTCTACCCTTAACATTATAGATTTTTTTTTGGAAAAAGTGTCGATATGACCAATTGTTAGTTAATCCAGCTGTCAGTATAACCAGAGTAATGTGTATAAGTCCAAAGTTTTGATAACAAAAAGCTCTAAAAAGTCTGGTCAAATATATACAATCACATTTTTTGAAGGTTGTTACAGATAGAAAATGCTAAAACTAAATATTTCTATTATGAATGCATCAAAATCATAATTTCGGTCATCAAAGTGCATAGAAATATAAGTTCTCCGGACAATACCAACTTTTTAATCCGCAGTAAAAATATTTTTTGTTACTCGTCTATTAATAGAAATAAACTGCATACCTTTAATAACTTAGTTTGAACATTCCATCCTAATTAGGAGTGATCGTCACACAAATCTAAATTCGGAGGGGGTACATAGATACTACATAGATGTACCAAGATTTGTGTATCACTGGATAACGCAACAGACCGGTAGACTAGTACGAATTTATTTACTAAGTCCCAAAATGTAAAGTCAGATTAGATCATGCTTATGTATGGTATGGTATGGTGTGGATTTTATCATACTGTTCAGCTAATATATAGATTTAATATAATAGCTGATCAGTATGGTACGATTTTTACTGATATTCGCCTATACTATACGGATCTGCTCACCTATACCATACTGATCTGCGAAATACCTAAAATTTTGACATTTGAAAGTAGATCTTAAATGAACTTAAATATGCCAGTTATTTTCGATTTCTAAAATACTTTTAAACTCAAATGCCTAAATCTTTATCGACCAACTAAATTATTTATTATTTTGACCGTTAAAAAAAAAGTCTAAAGTTACGCCAAGTGCAAAATATTTTAGACATGAGTACTTTCAAGTTTTCTTCTAACAATGATAAAGCAAACTCTGTCAAGAAAAGAATAGGCTTATTGACAAGTGGCGGTGACTCGTCAGGCATGAACGCTGTAGTAAGATCAATTGTAAGAGTTGCCATTTCGCGTGGCTGTGAACCATACGCGATCTATGAGGGCTATGAAGGTATTGATTTTTTATAGTTTGATGTTATGAATTTTCTTTATTATAATTATTATAATTATTCTTATAAATTATTATAAAAAAAAGAGCGCTCATTCTTTGAAATTGTTTAGGATTAGTACAAGGTGGTAACATGATAAAAAAATTTGAATGGAGCGACGTTAGGGGATATCTATCTGTTGTATGTTAATAATTCATCTTTTCAATTATTAATTTAGTATTTGATTATCTGTATGCAAATCAATTTTATGTCATAATTATAGGGTGGTACACTTATTAGAACTGCTCGTTGTCAATCGTTTCGTGAGCATAAAGGTAGACTACAAGCAGCACATAATTTAATTAAAAATGGAATTGATGCCCTGATTGTTTGCGGTGGTGATGGCACGTTAACTGGTGCTGATACTTTAAGATCTGAATGGCCTAGTTTGTTAAAGGAATTGGTTCAAACTGGTAATATAAAAAATATATTATTAAAACAACGTATTTACTTTTATTCATGAGATTATTTATAATATTGATTAGGTAAATTAACTGAAGAAGAGGTCGCTCCACATACCTATCTCACTATAGTTGGCATTGTTTGTTCAATTGATAATGATATGGCATTAACCGATATTACCATTGGTGCCGTTACTTCATTACATCGTATTTGCGAGGCTGTTGATAGTATTTCTTCTACGGCTTTTAGTCATTCTCGTGCTTTTGTCATTGAAGTAATGGGAAGACACTGTGGATGGTTGGCATTAATGGCTGCTATTAGGTATATAATTGTTTTGCTTAAAAGTTTATATATCAAAAACAATGTTCTTATTGTATTTGATGTTAAGCTCTGGCGCAGATTATGTTTTTATTCCTGAACGTCCACCAGAAGCTGAAAAGTGGAAGAAAGAAATGTGTGATACAATAGAAAAGGTATTATTTAATTATACTATTAAAAAAATTGTAAAAATTTTTGTTAGTATAAATTTCTATGAATATTTTTCGTTTTTAATAGCAACGCGAAGCTGGTAAGCGCAACACAATAATAATAGTAGCGGAAGGTGCCATTGACGACAACCTAGAACCTATCAAAGCGGATGATATAAGAAAACTCCTGGTTGACGCAAAAATCGACACGAGGGTCACGACGTTGGGACATATTCAGCGTGGTGGTAGACCATGCGCCTATGATCGGAATCTTGTAAGCTTTCTATTGTTTATTATATTATAACTCGGTATATTTGTTGTTTACGTACCAGACTTTTTTTTAACAGGCTACACTGCAAGGTGTTGAAGCTGTAGAAGCAGTTCTTCGAGCAACACCAGATACGTCATCTCCGATGATAAGTGTAAGAGAGAATAAATTCGTATGCGAACCATTAATGAAGGCCGTTGAATTGGTTAGAATAAATAAATCTCTATCTTTAAGTTACTTTTTAATTTACTTTACGATTTAATTTATGTTTAAACTTCAATTTTTATTTATTTTTATTTTATATATATATATATTTTTTTTGTGCATTGACATTGTTAGACTCATCAAGTTGCTGAAGCTATTGCAGAAAAAAATTTTCGTAGAGCAATGGAATTGCGCGACCCGGAATTCAATGAAGGTTACGAGGCGTACTTGTCTACAACCTTTATGAAAGATAAGGCGACATCGCAAGGAAATCATGTATTATATATTAAAATTTCTTGTCCATCAATCATTTTTGGCCATACTTAACAACTTTATTATTATTATTTTTTTTTTAATCTATTTTAGAGTCTAAAAATAGGTATAATTCATATTGGCGCACCTGCTGGAGGAATGAATGCGGCAACACGTGCTGCTGTTCGAGTTGCTATTAACCATGGTCATAAACCTATCGCTATACATAATGGGTTCGCTGGTCTTTTACAGGAAAATGTTCATGAACTTAGTTGGTTAGATGTTGATGACTGGACATCAAAAGGTGGATCCGAGCTGGGCACAACTAAAGCTGAAGCAGATGATTTAGAATTGATCGCATGTCAATTACAAAAGCAAGGAATAAATGCTTTACTTTTCATTGGAGGATTTGAAGCCTATAGTTCCTTGATAAAATTAAGCAAAGCTAGGAATAAATATCCTGCTTTCTGTATCCCTATGGTGTGTATTCCGGCAACTATTTCGAATAATGTACCAGGCACTGAATTTTCGTTAGGTAGCGACACAAGTTTAAATGCTATAGTTGACAGTTGTGATGTCATCAAGCAATCGGCATCCGCATCTAGAAGACGTGTGTTCGTTGTAGAAGTACACGGTGGTAACTGTGGTTATTTGGCTGTGATGGCTGGGCTTGCGGTAAATGAATTTATATATTTCGATTTTTTTTTTTCCTTATTTTTATTGACAAAGATCATTTTATCTATAGGTTGGTGCTACAAATGTATACGCTCCAGAATATGGTTTGTCCCTTAAAATTCTTCAAGAAGATGTGAATCATTTTGTTCGCAGATACGGTGCAGATAAAAAACGAACAAGTTCTGGACGGTTAATTCTTAGGTAAATAATTATTATTCGGTTTTAATTTTTTTAATTTTACTAAATATTAACTCTATATACAGAAATGAATCAGTATCGAACACATATACGACCGATGTTATTGCAAATATTATGCAGACTGAAGGTCAAGGACTTTATGATTCGCGAACTTCTATTTTAGGACATATTCAACAAGGTGGTTCACCTTCGCCGATGGATCGAATTCGAGCAAAAACGTTTGCTGTAAAATGTGTACACTTTTTAGAAAAGCATGCGCATTTTTCCGATCCATCTGAGAAAACGAAACTCCCAGAGGTTTATACGAAAGATCCAGAATCCGCCGCTGTTATTGGAATTACAGGTGCTCAAATCGTTTGTACGGTATGTTATGTTCATTCAAAATAAATGTTAGTATATTTTTTTTTTTTAAATCAAATTATTTTATACCACTATTGTTTTTATTAGCCTGTAAGTAAGTTGGAATTGGAAACTGAGTTTGATAAGCGTAAGAGTAAGAAGGCGTGGTGGCTAAATGTGAAACCTTTAGTAGAATTATTGTCAAAATGGGGTAAGACATTAAATATTATTTCTGTCTTAAAATCTAATTTATGAGACATTTATTTATGTGAGCTTAAAAATTATTATATATTAATTGGGTTTTAACCTTTTCTTGTTTACAGGATACTCTGATAATGAGCCAATAGAGCAGCTCTGATTCGTGCAATTTATTGCAGAAAAATCAATTTTGTAATGTACAATACATTTGTTATTATATGAAATTTGTTGAATGTTATATGCTGTACATTAATTTAATTAGACAGTTTAACTTGTTTAACTGATAATCGTCAATAAAAATCACTATCAAAAAAGTGCGTTCAAAAATTCTTAATTTGGGGTTCACAAAGTGGTATTATATCATGTGATTTATCGTTTATTAGGCTTTTCCGGAAGCTTTGTACAGAATTATAATGCACCATTTCTTTAAATTTAATCCTGAAGTATGCATAAGTATATGAAACGGATCTTTTGAGATACATGAAATATTTCTGTAAAGCTTCTTTAACAGTGTCAAGGTGTCAAGGTGACCTTGGTTCGGTTGGTTTGTACTGCAGTATTTAAACCAGTTATTTTTTTTTTAAAAAAAAAAAACAAGATTCCATCCCGACGCAAACAAATATTTTATTATTATATTTACTAAACACTTTTGCTTCGGAATTTTATTATCGAGATTTTGATTGTCGGGAAAATTCGTTTAACCTCAATTTCTATTGATCACAATTTTTGATCCTAATTAAAAAATAAAAAATAAGTATTGATTCTCGGTAATTGAAAGAATTTTTATATTACATATAGATGAGTTTAGCGAAATACTATTACACCTAAACCACCTCTTAACGGTTTGACGTAACCGGCACCGATAATAAGTGAATGCTTTTCGGTGAGGTAAATTAGCAAGAGGGTTTATCCAAAAAAAAAACACTACAAGAGTATAGCAAATAACGGCCAAAAGCACCAACAATCAAAAACACCAAGCAACGACGAAAGTACCACAAATAACAACCAAAAGCATCAACAAACGACGATCAAAGTACCACCAAACTACAACCAAAAGCACCACCAAACAACGTAAAGCACCACCAAACGACGACCAAAAGAACCACCAAACGACGACCAAAAGCACCACCAAACGACAACCAAAAGCACCACCAACGACGACCAAAAGCACCACCAAGCGACGACCAAAAGTAACACCAACCGATAACCAAAACACATTGAGCAAATTGTCCATCTGATACAGGCATCTTCACCATCATTACAATTGCTATCTGGCGTAAGCGTTGCAAAATTTTGATTTAAGGTCATAGCATCTTGTGCGTTGAGCGCTATGCTCCAGTGAAGGTAGCAGTAAAGCACGATCAAAAGCTCCACCAAACGACAATCAAAAGCTCCACCAAACGACAATCAAAAGCACCACCAAACGACGATTAAAAGCATCAACAAACGACGACGAAAAGCACCAACAAACGACGACCAAAAGCACCACCAAACTACGACCAAAAACACCACCAAACTACAACGTAAAGTACCACCAAACGATGACCAAAAGCACGACGACCAAAGGCACCACCAAACGACGACCAAAGGCGCCATCAAATTACGATTTAACCGATTCACTTGCGTGTGACACAGTTAAAATATTAAATATCAACGTATAGAACCTTAACATCCGCCTAGAAGATATCTCCAAAAAATATAAAAAGTAAATGCTTAGAGCTTATAATAGCTCTCTTATCTAAAGATAATTAAAGATTCAACAATAAATTAATTCTTTTATCCAATTATGTCGTGCAAATAAGATCTTGTCATTCGAAGTCAAAAATTGAATAGCGTACCTTCGTGCATCGCAAAACATAATCGAATCTTATATGGGGATAAAATGACGTGTTTTTCATAGAAAAATATTTAATATGTGACATCACTAGTAAAATTATTAATAATATAGCAGGTTTTGGACAGAGTAATCTACGAAACCAATTTCGTGTATTATATGACATTCGACCAATAAAAATGGTTTACCATCGTATGGTATTTATGCCACATGATTTATGGGAATCATGATTTATCATTGATTATAAAATGTATATTTATATTTTATTTATTTAAGGATGGTTTTGGAGAGCATACATTATATGATGAACAAAGGGTAAGACCAACCCTTTATATACATTCTCATTTCTTATGTTGCCTACGCTAAAATCATAATGCTAATTCTGGTTACACATGCTTTCCCGCAGGCAACTCCTTCCATCAAGTTTATGCAAGCGCGTAAACACGACTACGGTGCAAGTCATCAAATAATTAATGTCGGAGATGATGCTGAAACCGGATGATGCTGAAACTTAGGGTTTCGATTTGAAATTATAAACCCTGCTAAAATCCATATATACTCTTTAAATATCAAATCTACTCCCAAACCTTAACCTAACCTTATGAAACAAACATACCAAAAAATTTTTAAAATTTCATATAAAATAAATCAAAGTTTTAGCATCATTCGGTTTCAGCATCATCCCCGACAATTAATGTTGCGCCCACTATGCAAATAGGAAATTACATACGAACAAATGATATGTACTACGTAGTTTCTAGAATATATGCAAAAATAATCCATAACAATAGTATCATAATTAAATTTCATTGCATCGTTACGTCAAAGATAAAAATTTAAGATCGTTTAACTGTGATCATCATTCCAATAAACAAATGATTAAAAAATTTTATTGACTAAAAAAGTGTTTCACTTTTGAATTTTCAAAATCGTTACTAGAGTCAATGGATTATTGCCTTATTGTTTATGCTAAAAACTTTTACTGCAAATAAAATGTTTTCGAACCTCAATTCTGATATGATTATCTAGTGATCGTAATAGAGCACAACTATAATCATATTTATATAACTGATAAATTTTGATGACAATTCGAATATATGAATTATATTCTCAGTGCGATTGCTATTTAAGAATTTTCCGAGCTCTCTGAGTTTTTTTACGTAAATTTGAATCTGTAACGCGAGGGAGAAAAGGTTTCATTTCCTTATATAATTTTGTTCTTGCAGTTTTATCCTTAATATTTCCATCGGTTATAAGGCTTTTAACTTTATTTTCAAACTCAAGGGAATAATAATACCAACATAAAATTTCTTCTTGACCCTTTATAACCGCTTTATTAAACAAATATGATAAACTTTGTGCCGAACCTGGGACCAAGTTATCGAATTTTTGAATATATGACTCATTAATCTCGTATTCTGGGACAATTCTTGCATTAGACCTTGTTCTACGATTTGACTGGCATCAACCTCATCATTTTCATTATCTCGCTCTAATTCAGATACTTCAGAAGATATACATTGTCTGATCGTGACAAATTTGTCACGGTTTTCGTGTCATATGATTTTGGTTGGGACCATTTTTCCAGATCACCACATGGTTCTTCCTCTGCCTCAGTATCCAAAATCTTATTGCAAGGAGAATTAGCTGGCACCGAAGAAGCATTGTGTGAAACTTGGGCTTAAATCTTCTTTTCCCGGTTCCTTATCATATTACTAATACTTTCCTTATTTTTCTCATATAAGAAATCGTTAATCTCTTTTTCTTCCAATGATTTAGGTTCCATATAGGTAGGTTGACATGCATCAGATGTATTTTCTACCTTTTCAGGATTATTGTCAGAAATTATTTTGGGAGAAATAGCACTTTGTGCCTGCTCAAGGTTTACAGAATTGGTACTATCATCTTCATCAGAGTGAGTATTAATAGGTGATGGAATAGGCATTTGTGAAATTACTGATAATGCCGGAGTAACTGGGCATTGTTAGTAGTTCGATTTTGTTTTATTATTTGTTTTAGCTTTGTATTTTCGATCCTAAGATTAGCAATTTCTTCTATGATCTGTTATAATTTGGTATTTTCTACCTCAAGTTTGGCAACTCGCTGTCTTAATAATTCAAGCTCTGATGACATGTTCGATAATAATTTTTCATTTAAGTCAGATTTATTTAAATTATCGAGTTGAAAAAAATTTTATTTATCATTATCAATACATTAAAATAAATTCCCGAAATATATATGCAAAAGTAAACGTGATTAATTATGCGAAATCAGCCACCAGGGTCGGCTTTATTGATAAAAATAAAAATTAAAATAAAAGTACAGAATAACGAATAAATTCTTCTTTATTCTATCGCAAAGCCAAAGAATGAAAATCTCATTCAGTCACATTTTAGTTCTTTAAGCATTCGGCCATTAAATAATAACATAATTCTGTTGCTTTACATTTTTCATCAATAGATATATCGCATATTCAATACAAATCCAGCAAGGACTTGTGACGGAACTTGGGCGGGATTCACGAGTCTTTGCCAAACGACTTTATTAGTATCAGGATTAAAGGTATAGATTCTCACTTCGGGCAGATTTAAGTATCGATCAATTGCTATCCCTTCCTAAATAAAACCTATTAACAACAGAACGATCGATAACAGGTAGCCATCATTTGTTCACTTACTTCAACTCCACCTTTAATCCATAGTAACATTTTCCTATGAAAATCCTGAGGTGATTGACTCTGTGAGCGTAATTCCACAACAAAGTTGGGTGCAACTGGTGGAAATGCTAGATGTCTATCGGCATTTGATAAAGAATTCCATCTGCAATAAAATAGAAATTAAAGACATACGTTATCTTTTTATTTAACGTTCAAACTTCAAACCTGGCACTCAGTACAACAGAAGCATCAGGTCCCATAATGTTAGGTTTAGGATCATCAATAGTATTAGGTAAAGTATAGCATCCCTACAATCAATAGATAATTATTAGAGACAAACAAGAAAAGATAATGCTTGCATAACATACTTGAGAACCACCAGCTTTTCCAACCAAGATCCTGTTGGCAGAGACCCAGTTATAAAGTTGCCCAATAATATCAAATTCTCAAATCCATTTTTTTTACATATTATTTAGCATAAAAAAGCAACATTTTAATTATCAAGCAGTGATCTAGTAAATAGTATACCGGTTTCAGTATGAACTGGGCTTGGAGGCATTATTTCAAGTTGACCTTGGATAAGATTCATTCGATAGAGGGAGTGAGGATTTGCTAATGCAGTTTTTTCGAAGTGTATGTAATCAAAATCGGGAATAATTAAATGTGGGATGTAGGAAGGCATTTGAAAAGTTCCAAATTTATTATAGGACTGTATAGTAGATTTTTCCATCTGAAAAAAAAAGATATAATATATAAGTGCAATTACGCAGATTATGCCCTATATAAGCCATGAAAGTTTCGATATAAAAATCATTTGTTATAGGGCGAATATATAAAATTACTTTACTTCCTAGTTTATCGAATAAATATACCGATGTTAATGTCTCTTGTTGATTTTTTCGTCGACTTGAAACAAATGTGCTTTAATATTAAAAGATTCTGTTAGGCTAAAAAACCACTTTCTTAAAACATTATATAAACACCATTCATACTTAGAAGTTAGAAGTAAGAATACTTGATACCAAAACTAAAGAGGTCCAAGTACACTACAAAATATGAAAATAACTGAAGGTGCAAGAAGAAGCGCAAGCAACAAAAAAAAAAGAATTTAGGAAAAAATAAAAAATTTGGCGACTTAGGGAAGTTGGTAAGTTGTCACCCCAGTGGCGCAGTAATTATGTGAACGTGACCTCTAGGTCACAGGCACGCAACGCATATGCTCCGATTTTTGGAATTTATAAAAAAAGCTTATTTATTTAAAACTTTAAGGCTAAATAATTTTTGATCTACTAGTCCATTTTAAATTATTTTACTACCAAACTGTTCATCTCTTTAAGACGATTCCAATAAGCTAAAAATCATAAAAATCCAATCACAGGGTCATGAGAAAATGTGCTATCAAATAGGTGACGCACCTGAAATTGGTTTGACATAGATCAAACCAATTTCAGGTGCATCACCTATTTGACAGTGCATTTTCTCATGACCCTGTGATTGGATTTTTATGATTTTAGGCTTGTTGGAATCGTCTCAAAGAGATGAACATTTTGGTGGTAAAATTATTTAAAATGGACCAGTAGATCAAAAATTATATAGCTTTAAAGTTTTAAAAAAATAAGTTTTTTTTATAAATTCCGAAAATTGGAGCATATGGATAATTAATTTGATAAAAAATTTTATTACATATATCTAAAGAGATGCGATATCTATGCAATAAGATTTTATCTGCTTTATTGTTATCAAATTTTTAACCATATTCACATCGCTTAAATATTCCCTCCACCACTTTTTTACATGTCTTATAATATAGATGTGAATGATAATTGCATTCATCACAAACATTACACCCATGCTTCCATCCTCTAAATACAGTATATGCCACTTTTCAAAGTAATTTTGACTTTTTTTATTTGTATGTAAGTTTATTATTATATTTTTTTCATTGTAATATTAACAGAAAAAATAATAAATATATGCTATGTACAAACCTGTATATGTGGCACTTGTGTTTGTGCCCCGTTTACAAACAAATTATGCATGATGATAAGCCTCATAAAAAATTTCTAATTTATTCAAAGTTTTTCTTGTCAATCTTGTTGCTGTTATATAACTATGTACCATTTTAAACCATGCAAACAAATAAAATTGTTTCTCGTAACCCGGCCAGGACACTTTTTTAGAAAAGTTAAAAATTTTTTTTATATAAAATTTTTATATTAAAAAAATTTTTAAATATAGCATTTTTTGCTGGCCGGCCGGGTCTTATTTGCTTGTTCCATGTAATGAGAAACAACTAATTTAATTTGCATGGTTTTATTTTTTCTGATAATGCATACAAATCACACTAGGGGTCTAGACACTATCTACCCTAGTATCGCCATCAAAAATTCACTCCCATATGATTATTGGCCAATAAAAGATCAAAATTTGTGTAATATAACACAATCGGGCAAATTCAAAACAAACATCTCAAACCTGCTCTTTTGGCAAAAAAAACTTATTTTACAAAAGTTTGCATAAGAACCCACATTTTTTAACTAAAAAAAAGTTTTTCTTGAGTGATTTTACTGTATAAAAACTTAAACCCAAACTCTAACTGAGCACTCACTCTATTCTAACCTAACATAAATGAACTTGAAAGAATTTTGGTACTGATCACGTGGAGGTAAACTTTTGATAGCGATACTGGGTTAGATTCTAGACACTTTTGCAGTAATGTAACGTGGCGCATGAGAATTAACCAATTGGAAAACATAAATTTTGATCATTCCAGATCAGTTCGATTAAGGCTCTGAAGTCCAGTTCGGGTCCGGGTTTGGGTTCGGTCGAACCCGGACTTGAACCATAAAATTTAAAAATTTCGAACCCATACTTAGACCCAAACCTGAAGTACTAAACCCAAACTGGACTCAAATATGATTATAGGTTCGGTCTGGGTCTGGGTCAAAGTTCACAAACCTGTTTGGGTCTGGTCCAGGATTAGCTATCTAATTTAAAAAAAAAAAAAAACGGAGTTCAAAATCTCTTAAACACATTTAATCCATAAGCAACCATGGATCATAAATATATATTCCACAAAATGTATGAAAAAACTTAAAAAAAAAAAAAAACTGTTTTATGCAATTTCATTGCAATTTTTACTTTTTCACAATTAAGTTTAACCCGGGTTATAACAATTTCTGACCCGTAACCCATACAGGTCACCTACCCTGAATCAGAACACTAGATACAGCATATCATATACAATATCTCATTTTTATTTATATTTCCCATACTTATAATAATATCTCAAAATTATTACTATTAATTCTACATCATGGACCAGTTCATGGTCTCATGACAAATAGATGCCATGGACTTTGTTCATAGCACCTCAAACCCCATACTAATCAATTGTGAATTTACATCATGGGTCTAGGTTATGGTCTCATATCTCATTATTTACTTCTTTTTTAATACCTAAACAGTTCGATCAGACCAACAAGAAAATCACTCTGGTTGTCTACCTGAACTATCGAACCCTCCTATAAGACTGCCAAACCTATAGAAAGTTCCCACCTAGTGGTGTGTGGGTGAGTACTAACGACATAGCTAGACTTTCATCAAGCTAGCAGCAAAGACAAAAGAGATAAACCAATTTCTGTCTTTATCTCTCTTAAATAACCACTTCTTATGATCTTATACTTGATCAATATAATCCATTTTAATTTATCAACCAACTGATCAATCTTCACGAACAGTAGTCTAATTTGAAATTTATAACAAGAATAGAAGATGAGTTGATAAAGTTCTCTTATATGGTGAAGGTATATAGTTTTATCTTCTTTAGGGGATTTTTTTTGTGAAATATGCAAATAATCCAGATATTATTTACACTATGACTACAGTTCAAAGTTATACAAATCGTAGTTCAAATATTTTTTATTATTTTTCTTAAGATGAAATACCCGACAGTACTTGGCTTGGAATTATAGTAACTCATTGTATAAAAGATTATGATTATGGTTTAATTAAATCAAGCTGCACAGTTATTAGACCTATAGATGCTAGTGAAATTAATTTTATCAATTTCAATTCACTACAAATTTTACCAATAGTAGTAAAATTATTTCATTACATTTCATCATATTTCACTAGCATTTATAATCAGACCATTACCAAATAAGGGGAATGGCTAAAGCCATGTACCCACATGATTTTTTGAAATTTTAGTTAAATTTCATATCAGAGACTGTTTATCATTAGGGTTGGGTTATGGTTAGGACCAATATAGGTAAAATTACCTTCCCAACATTTTTTATTAATGGCCCAAGATAGGTTTAGAATGCCGTTTTTATGTTCTTGCTTTTTTTTTGTTTTTTGACTTCTTCGGGCTGATCTGTGTAAACAAAATTTTGTGACTCTGTTTGGTTGATTTACACGAAAATGTCACGTGGGTACATGGTTTTAGACGACCCCCAAATAAGGAATGCCAATGCTAATGAATTTAAAGAATTATTCATTAACTCTTACTCAATCCATTATACTATCTAACTCTTAAAAACATTACCCCTATCATTAATACTTAATACTTACCCATTATTATAGACCTGGGTCATGGTCTCATGACAAATGGATGCCTGTAATTTGTTTACGACATCAATACCATCTTATGCACATTGGATTGGTTATTGGACTTTTAGACCGGACTCAAACTTTTGGACCAGACTTAAACTGGACTCGAACCAAGCCAAAAGTTTGATATTCGGACTCAGACCAGACTGAGTTGTAAAAATAGTTTGAGTCTGAGTCTGGTTTGAAATTTGAACTAGACTCGGACTTGCCTAAAGTCTGGCCTCAGTTCGGGACCGTTGGAGCCCTAAATCCGATATTAAAACAAAACACATACACAAGAAGAAAAAAAAAAGAGTAGTTAAATCTTAAAAACTATATAAGAATGTTCAGAACACAATTTTACATATATATAGGGACCTTCTAAGTCTATATACACAAACTCTAACTCTAATCTTAACAATAAACCAAAAAGTTAATTTGAAGATGCCATATCACGTGATGGTTACATTACTGCAAAAGTGTCTAGACTCCTTGGTAGGGTCATGCAAACAGATATATTGTGAAAAAGCCAATATATTTTAGCATGGGCTAGCACATATGTGCTAAAACAAATTATAGTAAATAAAATTCTTGGTACGTCAACACATATACAGTCAACTCTCTCTAATCCAAACTGCCAGGACTGCTTTTTTTTACTATTAAAAAATTTAGAAAAGTTCAGTTTTCAAAAAGTTATATATGGCTTATTCAAACTTTATAATAAAATTTACAAATGTTCTAGGAGATTTTGTTCAGTTAGAGAGAGTTTAACACAGGTCAAAAACCAATATATCGGGTACCTATCAGGTACTATATTACTACAATTGAAAAATATATAAAATACTACATATCGGTGACCTATCATACATATATAATATAGTTTGGATATAACAGGTACCCGATGTGTATATATAATAAAAATAATTTTTAAATCTACATATATTATAATTCTAAATCATTGTTTACAATGCATATATTCTATATATTCAAAAAATTTATCCTTTACGATATAAAAAATTAATTTTTACTACTTAAAATTTTTTTTAATTTGAAATATATCGGGTACCCGATAAATACAGTATTAACTAGCGGATTGCATCTATAGCGCATATATGCAATGGTGGGAATAAAAGTAAATTTCTGGTTATTCTCATAGTAAGGCCGGAATTTTTATTCCCACCATATTTTATTTCCACTATTGCATATATGCGCAGGAAACAATAAATAAATAAATAAAGCAAACATGTTTTTTTTTTATTCACTTCTTAAATTTCTATTTATTTTTATTTTACATGTATTGTTCCTGGTTTAGCATGACTTTAATTGTTTAATTTTTTATTTTAATTGTTTTTTAAATTTTTAAATTTTTATATAGCGTTATATTTGTTTTTTTTATATTATTTTCTTTTTTTTTTATTTTATTTTTTTTTTATTTTAATTTTAATCTTTTTTTTTAATTTTCGTTTTTATTTTTTTTTATTTGTTTTTTTTATTTCGATTTTATTTTTTTTATTTTTTTTTATTTTTGATTTTATTTTTTTTTTATTTTCGTTTTTATTTTTTTTTTATTTTTTTTTTTCGTTTTTATTTTTTTTATTTGTTTTTTTATTTCGATTTTATTTTTTTTTATTTTTTTTTATTTTTGATTTTATTTTTTTTT
>QKWP01000573.1:129331-150107 GCA_003550325.1 Gigaspora rosea
GTCCCTATTTTGGTTGTTATTTCTGTTCCGGTTATTGTTATTATTATTACGACGAGAATTGGATCCTTGTTGTTGGTCCTGTTTTCTACTATTACAATCATAAATAAAATGTCCAGTGCGCCCACAATAATAGCAGATAGGGGGCTCTTTCATTTGAGAAGTTTGAGCACGGTTGTCGGCATAATTAACAGAAAAGGTAGGTGTGGTCTGTGTCTGAGCTAAATTGATACTTAGTTTAGCAATTTGGTCTGTAAGTTGTTGAATAGCTTGGTCAGTATTGGTAGTAGGGGTCGTCATTAATTTTCCAGTTTCCTAGTGGAGGGCTACTTCAATAGCATTGGCCAGGGTATTAGGTATAGCAGCTTGAACGTTAACTGCATACTCAGGACATAAGCCTTGGATAAAAAGTTGTTTAACAAAATCAGCAGGAAAAACACCGGTTGGGTCCACTTTCTTTTGCAATGTACGAAATCGGTTGACATATCCATCCACAGTCTCTGTGGGTTCTTGCTTAATCTCGAAGAGTTGTTTTTGCCAAAGGGCCTTTTGCTTAGTAGTATAGAAACGTGTCTTAAAAAGATGCTAGAAACTTCGGTCCTGGTTATGGTCATCATTAAAAGCATTGGGTACCGGGTTTAAAGCGGTATACCAGTCTAGAGCAACACCTTTAAGGTACACAGGAGCAAGTTGAAGTTTCCGTTCAGCACTCCATCGGTTAGCAGTAGCGGCTCTTCGAAATTCCTTCAGCCAGTCAGCAGGGTCTTGGGTTCCGTTACCGTAAAAATCTGCAACAGTAATAAGAGTTTTCTCCGATCCTTGCCCAAGGGCATTGGCAAGATCAGTTATTGCTTGCGCAGCATCTTGTAAAGCTTGATCACCCATTAGATTTTCTGGTTGGTTAGGAGGTAAGATAGGGTTTAATTCTTCAACAAGAGATTGTAAATTTATTTCCTTGAATTGTGGAGAAGAGTCAACTTTAACAATAGTAGCGTCTTGGTTTTGAATATAATGGTCAAGAGGGTCAATTAAATTTTGGTCGTTAAGAGGAGGGGTATTGAGTAATGGAGGTGTATGGCGTAGAGTAATGTTTGTATCTAAATTAACAGTTGGGTAATATTCAGTTACAGGAGGAGGTGGAGGACCAGTTGTGCAAGCAGGAGAAAAGGTTTGTTGTAAATAGCAAAAGAAGCGATTTCGTGGAGGAGGAGTAGTTTCTTGAGTATAATGATATGGAATTTCTGAGATAGGTGAAAAAGGAAGTGCAAGGCTTGGAGAGATTGGTATATAAGTATTAGTTGAAGAACTAACACCAGTATCAGCTAATTGTTCAGGTCCTAAAGTAAATATAGATCTGGGTGGAGAAACGTCAAAATTTAATTCAGTTCTTCCTAGTTGATTTTGAAAATCAAATAGAAGGTTTTCAGTCCTTGGTCGAGTTGAAGCAGGTGTAGAAGAAAAGAGATCCTCAATGTGAAGATCAAGTAGGGTAGCTTCAAAATTAAGAGGTAAAACAGGTGCAAGAGTATAGGGGGTGTGTGCAAGGAGTAGACCAGCAATAACTTCTTTTGGGTCTAATAGGTCGTTGTTATAGCGGCAACTAAAAACAATATCTCAAGCAGCAGCTCTAGCAGTATTATAATCAGTAGCAGCAACTAAAATACAGTAAGAGTCGTTTGTCTTTTGTGAATATTGGGTAGCAAAATAATTGTCTCGATATGTTCCCCAAAATCGGCAAAAGGGACGGTATAAATTAGCGGATAAATCAGGATGGTAGGCTTGCAAAACGTCTAACACAAGTGAGGAAGGATGACTTGTTTCGTGTACTTCAATTTGTTCTAAGTATAGTTCATATGTTCTATTCATATAGAGAAGGCAGTTCCCGAGTCTTAAGGAAACTAATAAAAGAATAATAAAATACCTCCAAAAGTAAAAGTTTAGTAGTAAGTTGTTAACAAAATTTTAATCTTCAAAATATAGTAAATAGTTAATATCCAACAAAAAAGAAAATTCCAAGTAAGTAGTAAGAGAATAATAAGAGTGCAATTAACAGCAAGAAAGTTAGTAACAGCCAAAAAAAAAATAAAAATTTCTGCCAAAGTAATAATAAGATTTCCAAATTCTTCAATAATATCCAATAATTTAATTAGGTTTCCGCCAGAAGGCACCAAATATTACAGTACCGGAAGCCTTCTTTAATTCCGATAAAGTAACAATCACACGGCTCCTGAGATCCCTTACTTTGGGCGTGAAGCGGTGTGCAAGAGGAAAGTATAGTTTCTTTTATGTCTGTAAGAAACTATACACTTCTCTAAGGCAGTTCGGTATAAAACAACAAGAGATAATAGACAGTTTATTAATTTAACAAGAGGGCTATTCCAAGGTGTCTGTTCCTTAGAAATCCCAAGAGTTTATTAATAATAAGGAAGGATAATAAATATAAAGGTAAAGATAAAATACAATGTCTGGATCTGTCTAAAACTAAAGGAAATAAGGTGGGTTTATATATCTATTGAGCTAAGTGTCGCTAAGCGTCGTTAAGCATCGCTAAGTGTCATTAAGAGTCACTAAGCATCATTAAGCATCGCTAAGCATCGTTAAGCGTCGCTAAGCGTCGTTAAGCATCGCTAAGCATCATTGAGTGTCATTGCACATCAATTTCACATACACTATTACTAAATACAGTTATTACAAAATTTCCTTATTAAGTTCTAATTTTCAAACTAATTTCTACCAAAATTAACTACAACTTATTCTATAACAGCATATATAATATGTGTACTATATGTGTCTGACATGTGTCCGATATCCTACATGACCCTACACATATCGGGTACCCCATAACAGTGTTGTACATTTTCACTGTCCCAGCCTTTTTTTGCCATGTCCCAACGTCCCAACGTCCCAGCGTCCCAAGTGTCCCAACTATGTCCCAAGCCTTAATAATTAATAAATTAATTTAAAAAAATATATAATTATATATTTTTTTAGGTGCTGAACACATTTTTAAAAAAATTTAATTAGATTATCTTAATAAAATTTTAAGTAATTTCAATTTATAAAATTGTCCCAGAATGTCCCAAAATGTCCCAACGTATGTCCCAACTGTCCCATGTACAACACTGCCCCATAATATATATCGGATACATGATGCATTACAGAATTTATATATGCGATATGTATACGGCATGTATACGGCATGTATACTATATGTGTACTATATGTGTCTGATATCCTACATAAACTCTACACATATCGGGTATATGTATAAATATATCCTACACATATCGGTCACATATCATATATATATAGTATACATATCAGGTACCCGATATTATACCGATGTGCATCGTTTTGAACTGTGTAATAGTGTTCAGTTTAGAGAGGTTCAGATTAAAAAGAGGCAACTGTATTTAAAAATTAAATTATAATATAGTTTTATTAATTTCAAGTGTCAAAAACACTAGCTTCACTATAGATATATATGAAATGTGCTAGGGTAAGCTAAGTAAAAAACTTAAGAGTAGCAGACGTTTAAAGGAAGGAATTTCTCAAGCCCCATATGGGCTGATTTTTGGAATTTATAAGTAGAGTATATTTTTTAAAAACTTTAAAGCTAAATAACTTCTGATTTACTGGTCCATTTTAAATGATTTTACTACCAAAATGTTCGTTTCTTTGAGATGATTCCAATAAGCCCAAAAAATCATTAAATTCCAATCACAGAAATGTGAGATAATACACTATCAAATAGTGACGCACCTAGAGAGTAGGGTTGATTGGTTAGACCTATGTCTAACCAATCAATCCCATTCTCTAGATGCATCACTATTTGATAGTACATTATTTCACGTTCCTGTGATTGGAATTTAATGATTTTGGGCTTGTTGGAATTGTCTTAAAAAGACGAACATTTTGGTAGTAAAATCATTTAAAATGGACCAGTAAATCAGAAGTTATTTAGCTTTAAAGTTTTAAAAAAATACATTCTACTTATAAATTCCAAAAATCAGCCCATATGCTACTCCATAAATAAAAGTTCCTTTCTGCTACTCCATATTATTAGCTAAGTTAAAATTATTTTTGCTATTGATCCAAGCATCTATTTTATTTAAAGCACTACCTCTAAAATCACCATTATTATATTAAAATTTTTTATAGTTTCCTTACTAATCTTTTCTATTCCAAGAACTATAAATCTCAACAGATACTATATTACATATATCGTCTAAAGAATAATTATTTTCTGTTATAATTTTATCAAAAATAATTTTAAAGTGATTTCTGGCTGTTGAAGTAATATCAAAAACGATAATTGGCTTAAGCCACCTGAAGAACCTAGAGAAAAACCAGAAGATCCTGAAAAAGAACTAGAGGATTTTTGAGAAAAATTGGACGTAAGTACAGATGGGTCTGCAAATTGTTCAGATATTAATGGTGCCACAGAACCTGTCTCAGTTATTTGGTCTAACAGGATCTCAAGCTATTAGTGTATAGATCACTAAACTAGATGTGTAGCCAATTTAATAACTTTTTTGGATATAAGATCTTAGATTTGCTTAAAATCAACAAATTTTAAAAAAAGTTAGATTTTCAATTTGTGTATTTTTTTAACTAAATTTAAATAGTTAAAGATTGCAAATGTTTATTTTTGGTACTGATAGAGCATGGTTTACTACCATAGATTCCTAAAAATAAGTTATCTTTTTTTAGATTTAAAAAATCAGAAATAATTTTGAAGTATTATAACTTTTTAAGGAATTTATACACAATAAGGAGGTAGCTTATTTTAGAGATACAAATCCTAAAAAGGTTTATTTATCTCAATTAAATGTACTAATATGCATTTCGATGTAAATAAATACAAACAAAATACCTTTTTTATTATTATAATAATAATATAATTTTAAATTTTAAAAGCCATTGTAAGTGATTTAATAATTCAAATTTAATAATTTTGGTACCATTCAAATCGTCTCATCGAGACAAATCAAATGGTACCAAAATCATTAAATTTAGATCACTGTAGTACAAGATAGAATAATTTTATAATTTTTATAAAATCTTAACGATCAACGATCTTGATAACCAGTAATCTAAATTTGATAATTTTGGTACTATTCGATTCATCTCGATGAGGCAGTTCGAATGGTACCAAATCATCAAAATCGGATTACTAGATCACAAGATATCTGCAAAAAATGATTTGTAATGTAATTTTATATAAAAATCTTTATATAAATTGCGTTACAAACATTTTCGTGGATATCTTGTGATCTAGTAATCCAATTTTGATGATTTTGGTACCATTCGAACCGTCTCATCAAGATGAATCGGATGGTACCAAAATCATCAAATTTGGATTACTGGTTATCAAAATCGCTAAGATTTTATAAAAATGATAAAATTATTAATATCTTGTGCTACAGTGATCTAAATTTAAAGGTAGGGGTATGTAGATCATTTATTATATAATTTTTGTGGTATCGATTTTTCTTTTTAAAGTTTAGTAAAAATCTTTTTAAGCAAATCATTTAAACTATTAAATAAAATTATAGAGCAGGTTTTTGTGATTCTAAAAATAGTAAAATTATTAAAATTGGTTGAATATTCATCAAGTTATAAAGATTTAAACTTTAGGTATCGAAAGTTGTTTACAAAATCATATGATGATTATATGATATCGACCAATCAAAATTAATGATTTTGTGTAACTAGGGGAAATTTGAGCCAACTGGGGGAAACTTTATGATATATCGAAGTATAATTTTTTTAAATATATACTATATTAAAATTTTACTATTATAAACGTGCGTTTTATTCTATATATTATAAAATTTAAGTCAAATTTGGTTGCAACTATAAAAAGTTTTATTAGTAGTACATTTTCAATTTCTATATAAATCTCATTGTACCACAAAAATCATATGATAAATGATCTATGTACTACCTATCCTTAACGATTTTGTTACCATTCGAATCGTCTCATCAAGACGAATCGAATGGTACCAAAATTGTTAAATTTAGATCACTGTAGCACAAGATATTAATAATTTTATAATTTTTATAAAATCTTAGCGATTTTGATAACCAGTAATCCAAATTTGATGATTTTTGTACCATTTGATTCGTCTCAATAAGACAGTTCGAATGGTATCAAATCGTCAAAATCAGATCACTAGATCACAAGATATTCATGAAAACGTTTGTAACGCAATTTATATAAAGATTTTTATATAAAATTACATTACAAATCGTTTTTTACAGATATCTTGTGATCTAGTGATCTGATTTTGATGATTTTGGTACCTTTGGAACCACCTTATTGAGACGAATCGAATAGTACCAAAATCATCAAATTTAGATTACTGGTTATCAAAATTGTTAAGATTTTATAAAAATTATAAAATTATTCTATTTTATGCTACAGTGATCTAAATTTAATGATTTTGGTACCATTCGATTTGTCTCGATGAGATGATTCGAATGGTACCAAAATTATTAAATTTGGATTATTAGATCTCTCACAATAGTTCTTCAAATATTTAATTAAATGCCATATAAAGAGGTAGCTTATTTTCAAGGTTAAAAATTTTATTATTGTTTTTAATTTAAAAATTAAGAATGGGTTATAGAGGTTTTTAAGTTTTTTGTTTAAAATTAAAAGAGTGGCTTATTTTTGGAGTAACATATTTTCAGAAATATTTTATTATAAGTTAAATAATATGTTTGCTTATTTTTAATAAATTTTTATATGTCATATGGTAAAAATGCTTATTGATATTAATAAAAATGCTCGCTTAGAGCTATTATAAAAATTTTTAAATTTTTTGTAATCTATATACTTATAGCTCGGGTCCTGGTCCAACTGGTCATGAAGAGATTCATAATTGGTAGTGATTTCATTAACGGTTTCAATTATAGTATTTACTATTGTTAGAATTCTTTGTTTCGCGATAACAAATGTAGCATTCCGTATTATAAGTTCCGCAGTAATCTTTCTACATGTGCATTAAATTCTGTGATAAGTTGTTGTTTAACAACATATATGGTGAAACATATGGCTACAAAAATCAGATAGACAGAAATTTTCTTAACAAACATCAATAGGCACACAAAACCCAAAAATAGGGCAATTTCTAAAATATTGATTGAAGATATCTATTAACAGAAAAAAAGATCATTGGTATAGATATACAAGTGTTGAGTAACCTAGCATATATGCAAATAAAAATTAACCTTTATTCGTGTAAAATAGGTGAAATAAATGAAGTTTATTTTGTCGTTTTTAGCAGAACTATTATGTCTGAAAATTATTTTTATTATCTTAGTAAAGTTAAGATACAAGATATGAAAGGTTATTAAATATTTTATTTTATTTTTACAGATATTACTAATAAGTGCTAAAAGGATTGACTAAAGATTTTTGGATCCCTTTTATATAAGATTTCATATAATTAATATTGCTTTGCAAAAATCTGATTTGATCTCTTTGTTAGTAAAGGCCAGAATGAACTGGAAAAAATAATAATTACATTTTTAGTACAATATAAGTATAAATTCTAATTTTAAGAATAAAGACCTGGATCTAAAGACTTAACAATACATGGTCTGAGTAACTTGAATCAAGGTAAGTACTATTTATGAAATCTATTAGATATGATAAATTATTACAATTATAATGATAACTGTCATATCAAGATCCTGATTAATATATATAATATCTAGAACCTGACTTGTGTAATATTACTCGATTTTGGTTAGATGCTAGATTTAATTTTACTACTCCAATTATATTTTGATGTAAAATCACATATCATTAATCATTAACAAATTTATTCCATTTTATTAGTAAAAGTAGCAAGGCTAATATATTATTCTTTATATTATAAAAACTTTTATAGCAATTTCGATATATAGACCAAATACTATGTATATGCTACTAAGAATATGCTAAAAAGTTTAAGCAAAAACATGATGAGTTCATATTATTTTATGGCAATTGATCGATTTATTCTCGTCATTATCTGAATCTTTGTCTTCATCTGTGTCTGACTCTGAACCGTCTAGCTACAAAGTGGATAAAGATTTTACTGTAAATATAGTGAAAGCAAAAAAGCATGGTTAGTAAACATACTATATTTTATATTTATTTTTTTAGTTTTTTGTTTTTTAATATTAGATTAGAATTCAAGTTATTAAAAATATAAATATATAAATCTAATTTTAGCTTTAATAATTTTAGCTTAGTGTTTACAATTCAGGGTTGGCACAAACTAGTTAATGGTCAAGCTTGACCAGACCAGTTTGACCAATTTAACCAGTTGGTTAAAGAGTTTAGTATTGGTCAAATTGGTCAAAAAATATTTAAAGGTAGTTTGCTTCTAAAGAGTAAAAAAATTGCAAATCTTATAATAAACAAAAATGAAAATTCATATATTTTTTTATAGTATAGGAATCTAGCTTGCTTATATATAAAAGTATTTTTTTTATTATGTAAACTTTTTTTTTAGTTTTTAATAAAAGTTGTAAAACTAATTTTTTTGATTCTAATGGTGGTAAAATAGGACCTCAAAGAACTCTAATACAACTCAAATGATTCTAAAAAAGGGGTCGTCTAAAGCCAGGTGTGTTCACGTAATAAAAAGCCAATCAAATCGTAACAATTAATCTTATGGATCAGCCTGACAAGACAAAAACAAAGAAAAAAAGTGAAAAACACTGAAAATAAAAGAAATGAATGTCTAAACCTGTCTAGAAGCATTAATAAAAAATATCAGGAAGACAATTTTACTTATTAGGTAAGCCTAACCCTAACTCTAACCCTAACATCTAACTGCAAATTATAATTAAATAATCAAAAACATATAAATGCACCTAGCTTTAGCCATCTTCTAAAAAAGGAAATTTTGTATAGAAATTCATCAAATGTTGCATTTTTATATAGTAAATTTTCAAATTTTGCTTTATTTTATACATCTATTTAGCTAAAATACTACTAAAATTATACAAACTCAGATCTGAGTTGTATCAGAGTTAATGATGCTGCCCAAAACTCTATAGTTTCAAATTAACCGAAACTGAAACTGGTATTACCAGTTTCTGGTATGATTTTCTTGGCCAAAACTTGTCTAAAGACCTGAAACTATACCAATACTCCGAAACTATACCAATATTCCGAATCTATACTAAACTCTATGCTAATAAATTCTGCAAACACGCATAAAGAAAAAAGCAAAAGCTAATGTTTAAATCGATCTTGGTGCACTAATTACAACATATTAGTGGATCAGCATAATTGGGCCTTTTTTTAATAAACTGTTACATAAAAATTTGCTCCTAAGTGACGTTGAAAAACTAACAAATGAAGCACTTGTTACAACTCACAAAAGGGCTTCTTCGACATCTAGACAAGTTAAAAAACCAAAAAAATTCAATAAAAGAGCTATGCTAAGCTGTAGAAAGAAGTACTTTTACCGTTTGTTGAAATACTCGGGCGTTTTAGAATGGGTTGGGCATTGTAAGATGGGTTGGTAACTATCAAGGGTAAATTCGGATGCTAATTTTTAAAAAAATGGTCTTTTTAATCTACTTTTGGCTTATAATTAAATACATGAATTTTATAATGTTCTACGTACTTAATTATAAATGCAAAGCTGGTTAAAAAGACCGTTTTTGTGAAAATTCGCTCTATAATAAATTTTCGAGCAAAATTTTTTTGATAATCCTCGATCATGATTGGTCGATTTACCCAACTATGCCGATCCGCTGATATGAATGAAACTTATATATAGTAAGCATTAATCTAACCCTATAGTCTTTAACTTTAAAGATCAATCCCTAAATTTTTGTTAGTTTATTTACAAATCGAATTGGTTTATACTACCTGTAAAATTCATTAGCGTAACAGAACTGTACATAAAAAATTTTTTTAAGCACTGTAGGAATTGAATTCTGAAGGAATTCAATTTCTTATACTCGGCTCGTGAATACTGATGCTTTTATTATTCAAAAAAATTTTTCTAGTTCTTTATAAGGTCACAACCTAAAAACCTCCTATTTACCTCCCGACAAACTACTAAACCGATAATAGAACCAGCACAAGGATCCATAATTAAATCTCCTTTGCTTTTGTTAATTCTTCTGGTTTCAAATGGATTTATCCGATAGTTTACTATGCTTGTCTGCCCAATAATTTTATTATTAGGCAGAGATAATAGTTTAACTATTATCTCTGCCAAATAATAAAATTATTGGGCAGCCAGATAATTAAATCAATATCAATATATATAGAGATAAGTTTTTTTATTTACCTATCTTTTTTTTCTCGTTATGCTTATTTTCTTATACTATAGTACTAATTTATTTTTTATTTTTTTGTTTTTTTCAGTGTTTTTCTTTCTGTCATCATCGTTTGTTGGTATCATCGATTTCTGGTGCTATCATTTATTGGCGTTACTATCGTTTATGGTATTGATGCTTTTGCTTTTTCTCTTATTGGTGTTTAATGTGTAATTCTAATACTATTTGTTTTGTAGGCATTCTTACTTGATTTCTAGGTGCTGTGGTTACGTTAGTTGGTGATTACCGATCGCGTCGTCGTTTTTTGTATTGGTGCTTACGTTTTTTCTTTCACGTGCATAGGTGCTAACGTTATGCTTTTCACTCATAGTTTGTATGTATTCTCATTTTATTGATTTCTGTGTTGACTGGTGGTTGCCAACTTTTGGTGGCATCGTGTCATAGTTTACTGATTTTGGCTTTGCTCTTTTATTCGTTATTGTCTAGTATGTAATTGGCTGGTGCTATAGTTAATTCTTCGTTGTGTCGCCATTTGTAGGTGCCACTAGTATCGGTTTTGGCATGTCGTTGTTTATTTGGTTAGTTTAGGATTGGAGTTAATTTTAGTTTAAAAGGTCAGGGTATTTTTAGATAGCATATTATCTTGTAAAAAAAAAAATAAAATAAAATTATTAGTTAGCGTAGCATATGGTGGTTTAACATTTTAGTAAAGTCAAATTTTTCTTACTTGCAGAGGTTGATTCCATTTAACCTAGCATTATATCTACTTTTTTCGTTTTGTTTATATGGCGTATTCATGAATATAAGAAAAGGGTTTAGATTGTGTTCCTTTTTGTAATAATTGTTAAATGGGATACCACTGGGATACCGATTCTAGAATAACAATTCAGAATCGACATAAATTTAGAAATAACAGGCTAGAATATATAAACTACTTTTATCATTATTAACAGATTGCCTTGAGATTCAAATTGCATTTATTGCAGATATATTAATTCGATTTTATTGAGATTTTATTTAATGGTATTAGGTTCACTCAGTTTCTTCACAGAAAACTTAAATCGCAAAGAATTAATTTAAAGTAATATTATATTTTGCATTTGATTAAACCGGATTTATTTTATATCTAATAAATCACTTGGGTCTATTTGGTGTTACTTATACACCCAAAATAGTTTCAGACAATACTTTTTAGAGTTTTGGAAATTTGGTATAGTTTCGGGGTATTTACATAGTTTCGGGGTATTTATATTGTTTCGGAATTTCAGAAATTAGTTTCGGCTATTTAAAACTAGTTTTGGTTTCAGTTATTTGGCCAAAAGAGTTTCGGGCAGCATCATTGATCAGAGTTTTTCGGGGTCCTAGTAAAATCATTAAAATTAGTCAAGTAAATCACAAGATATGGGTTTGTTTTAATTTTTTACTATAGGGTTTTTCTTAAAAACAGAATCATATAGGATTCCATTTCTATATAAGGCAATTAGTAAATCTTCGCCGATTTTTATTATGAAATTTATACTCTTCAACTATGAACGGGCCCGTATTATTTCACCAACAATCACTTCAGTGACAAGTTCATTTTACTGGCAGTTTGTTTCACTGAAGCTCATTTCACCAACAAGTTTTTTTATTAAAAAGCATACTAAATTTAGCTCTAATTCTACCTAATTCTACTCTGACCCTAATGACAATAACCAGAATTACTTTGTCAATGAAATGAGCTTTGGTAAAATAAACTGTCAATAAAATAAACTTGTTGGTGAATAATTGTCAGTGAAATGTTATGTCAGTGAAGTAATTGTTGATTAATTGATTGCCACCCACTGCGGACTACCCCTTAAATATATAGTATATATATGTATATATATTTATATAGTATATATTATTTGTATATTAGATTTATATTTAATAGACTAGACCATTTGACCAATTTGTTCAGACCATTTGACTGGACCAGTTTGACCAATAAATTTTTGGTCAACCAGTGATTTGACCAACCCTAATATAGTATATAATATGCAAATATATATATAATATGGTGAAGAAGCCTATACTAGACAATAAAATAGTATAACTTTAAAATGCATTAACTTTTTGTAGAGACAATATTTTTAAAAGCTATTTGGCAAATTTGCAGAGCCTATTATAATGAACAAAGTTACTGGTCAAATTTTTAAAATGTTGCCTTTATAAAAAGTTATAGCACTTTAAAGTTAGTTAAAATTGAAACACATAGTAATTATATATAAAACAATAGTAATCTTAAAAACATATCAACTTTTTATAAAAAAGGTACAAAAAATTATAGTGATTTAAAAATTGAAACATGTTGAGTATAGGCTTCTTGCACTATAAAAAACAAAATTTTAGTTAAAAATCAAAAAAAAAAAAATGCTATAAAATAAAATTGCTTATAAACATATTTATATAAACCAGGTTTTAAGCATAAACTACTTGAGCAATGGGTGTGTATGAACTTTTTACGTGACAAATAAGAATTTCTAATTATCGTATTAGTGAATCCTTATTTGTAACGCAATAATTAATTACATCCAAAATTGGTTGCGCCACAATAATTGAGTTCAATTATTATCAATTATTCGGTAGATCTGAAAAATACATATCATAAAGAGATAATAGGAATTATGTAATAATTACTCGAGAACAAGGTAATAGCTTGTTAACATAATTCTAGTAGTAGATCCGATTTTTAAAATATCTCGAGAATGATATTATCATAATATATATTATAGAATTATGTTTCTTTGATCATGTAACGTCTAATTGCATTTTTTTATTGCTCTATTAGGCTTAAATATAGAAAACCCAAGAAGAAATAATGAGAATGGTTCATCTAAACTGATGCGAATTAGATAAACCACATCATTTGTCATTAAACCATACTCTTCATTGCCTGGTACTAACTGATAATCAATCCATTCAATCCAATTTAAATTCGATCTTTAAGAGTTTAATAATTTTTGAATCTGAATATACTTGATTAAAAAGTCAAATTTTTTTGAATAATTTAAAGGTTTAATATTACATTATTAAATGTACGCATATTTATTTAATGAATAGGTGGTTTTTAAGCTTGACACTATTTACCGAAATGGGATAAATATTTGAGTTTTGATCATGAACCCAAATTAAACAGAAATGCCGATTCCCAAACCCAACTAAGTAATAATTCTGTAATTAAAAAAAAAAAAAAAAGTTTGGGTCAAAACCCTAGTCTTCATCCAGATTTGAACAAGAGCACGGCGATTTGACCGATATAGAAATAG
This sequence comes from Gigaspora rosea, assembly GCA_003550325.1. Lineage (NCBI taxonomy): Eukaryota > Fungi > Glomeromycota > Glomeromycetes > Diversisporales > Gigasporaceae > Gigaspora > Gigaspora rosea. The sequence continues at coordinate 142,918 of QKWP01000573.1, forward strand.
ATGAAATGTTTGGTTTCTTTCATCATAGAAGATTAGAAATGGTAGGAAAGAATGAATTAAGAAAAATCAATTAATAATTGGAAATTAATTCTTTGAATCACATTGCTCTACGCGGTTTGATTATAATGACTTATTGCATAATTTTTTATCAAACAAAAAAAATATATATTTGGTAATAATAACTAATCAATGAACGAAATACACAAAAGATTTCATACTATGCCTTCATTTTAAGTATTTTTACCGCTATATTATTATTGACATACCGTGAGTTACGTAGCTTCCAAAATTTCTTCCAACGATACAGTGCCAGGTTGTGCCATATTTTTTATCGAATTCCCGCTTGATATAAGCAGCGATATCTTTTTCAATATTATGTTTATCCAAGGCAGTTTTGGCGCAATCAAGTGCTTCTTGTTGCATTTCATCGCTCATATCAACGTTCTTGATGACCAGTTTGTCGTCAGTCATTATTTTAAGCTGTTCTTTTTGGAAAACTGCGTGTGTATGCTCAAAAAACCGTCAGTAATAAGAGTATGGCCTGCTTTTTTTTTTTTTTTTCTTTTTTTTTTAAAAATATTAAACGCTATTGCAGTAAATAGTTGAACAAAAAATTTAATATGCACGGCTTTTATTTATAGAAATTGAAAGAAAAATAATTTTATTTGCTAAAATGACGCTAATCGTTACACTATTAACTTATAATTAGTTGTCTTTTTGTTGACTTTTGAGTTTGGATCAGGTTAAGAATTCTCGTGGTACTAGAGTGTTCATAAAATCTATTATAATTTTGGTAAGTTCAGTTTAGACTATAGGTGCAGACATATTGCCGTATCGTAACTTGTATTTACTGTATAAATGAATTACGGCAAAAAATGTCGTAACTCATTACAATTACGACAAGTTACGTCACTTCTAAGTTAGACTTCATAGGAAAACATGAAGATAAAACGTGATCATTAACCATTCACTTAACTATTAGAGAATTTATTTTTATTATATGATACGCATTTTGATTTTATTTCAGTCATATTTTCTATATAAATCGTCGTTAAAAGCTTGCCAAACCTGGATTTGAGCCGATTTCACAGGCTGAATTAAGCCAGAGTAGCTAGCTATTTTTAGTTTTTAAAATAGCCTAACATGACCACCACAATCAAATTTAACCAGAATTGTTTTATATAGTAGATTATGATATCGCTAGTTATTTTCAATGATAGAAATAATTGGACACTGCTTTAAGCTTATTCTTTAGTCATATAAAGCCTTAAAAGAAATTAACCAATAAAATTCCTAATTTTGATTAATTTGGCCAGCCGATAAACATATCGAAACAAAAAAACTAATCTTTAAAATATAATTGTTAGGTTAAATCATTTATGCAAATTGCGAAAAAAAAACCTAAGCTCAAAAAAAATGCCCTCTAGTGAAATTGCAAAAATACAAACGATAATTTGGATTTTTATGTTACACATCAAATTAAGAAAAAATAAACGATAATACGTATAAAATCTAATATACAGTCGTCCGAATTGTTACATGGATTTGTCAAGGAACTCTGCTACAAGGGACGGAAATATCAATACAGAAACGGGATTGAAAAAGATGTACACAAAGCATTCGAATATTACAAACTTTGATAATGGTGAAGGACTCTTCTGGATAGGATTCTTTTACAACTGTTCAAAAAAGGAAAAAAAGTGTTCGAGCATTACTTAAGATCTCATCTGTCTAATAATCATAAAGGAATGTGCAAGATTATAAATGATTATCCTGACTTAGGATGGTACAGAATTAAGGGATTTCAACTTGAGACGCATATTACAGATAAATTTTGTGATAAATTTCGATAATTATTTTTCGTTTCGGCCGATATGTATATTTTGTACCGGCCGAAAAATATATTATCACAGCTGTAATGAAAGGTATTGAAGGACTCAATAGATTAAAAATAGGACAGGGTGGATTCGGATCCGCATATGATGCATTGTGGACATGGAAGTTAGAAAGCACTAATGTTTCTACATACATAAAAACGAAATTTGGAAGTAACGTTGCACTTAAATAATTTAATTGAATGTAGAGTTCTGACCCGGGTCGAAAATATCGACCCGGGCGGGTCAGGTATTGACCCGGGTTATGACCTGGGTCAACGGGTCAAACAGAAATTCATGAAGTTTTTAAAGTTAATCCTTAAAGTTGATGTAATGACCCTTAATTAAAGCTAATTGTATAGAGAGCAGCCTGTATCCTAAATATTTAAATGGAAATTTTCGGATTATGTATTGAAAGATTTCTCGACCTTGCTTTCATTTTCTACGGAAATACTGAGTTAAAAGGCCAATTTTCGACCCATGACCTGCTCTGAGAGAGCAGTGCAGTAGGTCGCACTTAGGTACCATTAGGGTGGCCGGGTGATGCTAAGCTTAGATATTAGGTAGTTCTATGTAATTGCAAATATGTAATTTCAAGAAACTTAATAAAGTATTAGCGTGACTGCTTAAGGTTAAAAAAAAAAAAAAAAAAAAAAAAAAAAATAAGCTGCATTATCACGTCAATACTATTCCCAATTCTAACCTTAACTTATCTATCATAAAGCTGATCAGACGGGTAAGAGGGCTATAGTATTGCACAGTGTGGTCGGATTTTGTGTTGCCGGGAATTTCTAAATTAGGGGTAATTTCGAATAATTCTTCTGAAAGAATTCCCATGGTTGTTTTCCATTAGTTGTACCGTTGATCTGTGTTTGATCCTTAGATAGGCGGAGTTTGAGGTACGTTAGTTTATTTGTGAAACTTTTGCGAATTTCAAATTCAAATATTGTGTTCTGGAATAGTGATCCTGGCCGAAATTAAAAAAATCGGCTAAGCCGATTTTTCGACCCGGTCGGTCGATTTTTTCTAAAATCGGTTAGCCGATTTTATAAGTAAAAAAAAAAAATTTTTACTTGACAACTTATTAGGAACTTTATTGCGAAGGATCAGAGTTTAGGTACTGTTATAATATGGAAAACGTTAGCGAAACTCCTATTGAACGTCGACGTAGATTAAAACGAGAGTCTGCTGCAAGAATAAGAGATAACCAAACTGAAGATCAAAAAAAAAATGCGTAAACGACAATGCAGGGAATCAAAGGCCCGAAAATCTACGCGCGACGTGACCACTACTGACGTTCAACCTTCACAATTACTGCAAAGTGATATTCCTATTGCATCTTCTTCTAATAATACTAACCTTTTTCTGTCTCATTGATTTAATGAACAATTTTTAGGACCATCGCTTCAAGAGAACTCTATTCCGAATGTAGCTTTACAGTAAATGTCGAGGCTTTTACATGTGATTCCATTACAGCTGTTCTCTAAATTTTTTTTTCTAATCTTCATATGTACTTACTTTTTATCTTTTATTTCCCATGTTTAATTAGTTGCCGTTTATTCATCTCTTCCATATTTATGAAAGGCGAGTATTCTATTCGAATTTTCAAAGTTACTTTATCATTTGCCGTTTACTTGCTTTCTTAATATTTTTTCTGTGAGTCTTAAAATAGATTTACATTTTATATCTACGTTATCCTCAACTTTAAACACATATCAATACATACCGCCCTTTCATTCATGCTTTAGTTACCAATTATTTCTTTTGATTATATAATACAATTAGAATCTTTTCTATGTCGAATACCTCATGTACTTAAAAATGCCCTAAAATTACCACATTCAAATTTACTTACGCTATATATCTTTTGACTTATAGTTATTAAATATATATCTTCGAATATTTATAATATCCAATTTCTGAATTACATTTCATAATTCGAAATCTAATTGCCTATCTGTGTATGTACATAAAGTAATTTTGCTACTTTCGGGTTTTATTTAAAACTTTATACAATAAAAAAATGCTATTTAATTTTATTTCTTATTCTTATTTACTTTATACTACTATTTACAAATCTTTACTCTTTTTACTGCGCCTCTACACAATTTGATTTTACTTAACTTTATTTTACGCTAATATGAATTGATTAATCGTGCATTAATAATTCATTAAATAAAATATTATTTTAACTAAATTCGGCAAATTAAAAATCAAAACAAGTTTTATTGGCAGCTTTTAATTTAATAAATTTTTGAATCGCATAATTATATATCTTCTAATCGGGTTTTACTCACGATATACAAGTGCCAAGATAAGTATTGCAGGTTGTTATCAAATTACGATTTATTTGAAAATTTTCGGCTAAGCCGACTAAGCCGATAAAATTTCATTGGCTCGGTCGGTCGAAAAATTTTGATCGACCAGTATCACTATTCTGGAATTTATGTAATATAGATAATTCTGATATTGTTGGATTCTCTCCAAATCTCTGGGCTATTATTTTTCTTTCAGTTTTATCAAATATGGATAAGTATTTGAATCCTTTATATGATTTTTCTATTGTTTGAATTTTGTGTTCAATTCTCCTAAGCGGTCTAATTAATTCTTGGATCTTTTTCTTATATTTGATCAAGATTTGAATTTCAAATGAAGATAATTTCCCAAAGTTTAATGCTAGTACAGGAAACTGTTCGTCTATGATTTCAGGTACTTCTTCTTCTGGTATTTCTAATTCTATATCATTTAAAAAGTTAAAAGTTTCTCAGGTCCATTGGGGTTGTTTTTCCATTTTAATTTTTATTTCTTCCAATTTTTGTGCATTTATAGGTAATTCTAATATATCTTGTTCGTAGGTTTTTATTTTCTTATCTATTAATTCTATGTTTTCTTCAAGTATCGGTATTAATTCATTTCGATGTTTTAACAGTTCTTCCATTTTGTATAGGTTCCATGGTCCTAATATGTGTGGTTTTGTATGTTTCGGTGGTTCTTCTAAGGGATGTATGTAAATTGCTAAGGTTATTATATGGCTTGCTTCTCTTTGTAAGCAAGGTTCTGCTTTCCATTCTTTGGTTGAGTAACATGTTTCTTCAAATATTTTCAGCAGTTTTTCGTTCCTTAATACTATTTCAGCTTTTTCAAAGCATTCTATTATTACACATGCATCTATATTTTCATTCTTTTCATATATTGCTTTTCCTCCGGGTCCATTTAGTTTTAATTAGAAGTCTTTATTTGGGTTTATTCTTTGTGCTAATAATATACATATCTCATTTTCTATTTCTGTGAATAATATCAGTTGTGTCATTTTTCGTTCTGGTAAAAATGATATTATTTCATTTTCATTGTAAGGGATGTTCCAATAATGAAATAGATTCTCGTTCCCAATATTGTTCATGGTATTTTTCAAGTTCTTCGTAAGTTTCTACTATTACGTATTGGTTTGCTATCCAAATTCCTACTTGTTTTTCGTATAGTTCTTCAAGGAATTTTATATAGGAGCTTTGTAAGCGTTCCTGTTTTTCTTTTTCTGGTTGTGCTTGATAGTATGGACTATAGGTTTGTTCTTGGTATTCTATTGTCAGATTGATTCTTCTGATTGTGTCTACTATTTCCCAGTATTCTTCGTTTTCGTAGCAATTATGTATATTGAGTGTTTCATTATTTTTAGATTCGTATCGTAGTGCCAGTTTAAATAATTTTGCTTTTAGGTCTGATTTTAGTTTCTCTAAATTTTTATATAAAACCTCTATGGGTTCTTTTCTTTTGTTCTTTTTGATATATTTAGTTTCTCCTAGATCTTCTGGTTTTACAAGGAATAAATAATATTGTTCAAATAAATATTCTGGTCTAATATATTTTAGTTTTAGCTTTATTCTTCTTGTTATTGCTGAGTGGCTAAAGTACTGTGGTCTATAATTACTGGTTGATTCGGATTGAGAGTTGTAACTCATTTGTATTTTTTGTATAGGTTTGTTTTTATCCAATAAACTAATAATAAGGGTGTTAATATTATTACTATGACTAATAATATTAATGCTATTAATGTTGAAATATCTAAATTTAAAGATTGCATTAAGATGCTTTTTCAATAGTGCTTTCTATTCTTTGATGGAATTGGTCTCCTTTAATGCTTAGGATAATATTTTCTATTATATCTGCATATAAATTATTTGCAGCAACTATTCCTATCTCGTGTCCTATATAGGGTTGATAAATCTGTTCTTGTAGTTTAAAGATACTTCTCGCTATTGTTAATTTGTTCCAAGTACGATTATCTGAGTAGCAATTGTAGATATTTAATTCTCCTATTGTATCGCAAGTTTCTTTTCTTTTAATAAGATATTGTCCTATATTGTTAATTATTATAGAGTGTAAATAGTCAAGCTTTTTGTATAACTCTTTGTGTTCTAAATATTCTGGTTCTATTTCTTTTATGCCTGATGCAATTGTGCAATATCCGTATTCTTCTATTTTTCTTCCGGTTCTTTTAAAATATTCTTCTTTCAATTCTTTTATTATTATTTCTTCTTTAATATTCATTTAAAGTGAGTTGGATCTTGTTCTTTTGGGTTTTTCAATTGGTTTATTATTTTCCAATAATATTCTATTGATTATCTTGTCAGTGGCCTGTTCAAGTCTTTCTTTTTCTTTTCTTAACTCCTTAACTTCCTTTGTTTTGTCTATGAATTCCTGGCTAAGTTTATTTATTTTCGAATATGCTGATTCGTAACTTTCTTCCTCTTCGAAGTATATTTTATTTCTTGCTCCTTCAGAGTATAATATATTGTCAATAGCTTCTAGATAATGTAATATTAAATGGTGGAATCTGAATGGTAATATTGTGAACTGGTTGTTATAATCTCCATAATAGAATTCTGTTTCTCCTGTTTCTGGATTATCTTCAAATATTTTGCAAAATTCCGGTGATTCTGCTAATAATCTTTTCTTTATTCCTTCAATTTGTGCTTGTGTGTTGTCTAGAAAATTATTGTAAATATTTCTTTGTTTTTCTTGTTCTTTCACAAGTGCTCTTCCTGTTCATTCCGGAAATAGGGTTTGTGTCCATATTAAGATATGTGCCGGTATCTTATTAGATCTTTGTTTATCGTATTCTAGTACGTGAGGGTAAAATTCTCTTGCTATGCTTTTAGCTCCTTCAAGTGTTAAGAGGATTGCTTCTAATCTTGAATTATTTGTTGGGTTTATTCGATTAATAAGGTCGTTAATTGTTTTCCAAATATCGTCAGTTATTTGTATAAGTTCTCTTGATTCTAAAATGTCTTTATTCCGTGGGTATCTTTTTGTTTTCTT
>QKWP01000573.1:155025-225058 GCA_003550325.1 Gigaspora rosea
CTTTCTTTAGTATATAGTGTTGAGAATTGTCTTCCTTTTTGATCCTGTATATCAATATATTCTTGTACTATTTTATTTATAAAATTTCTGTCCTTTGGGTCCTCGTAGTTCATATATTTTTATGTTGAGGCTATTCAATTTTTATTAATTCGTAATTATATTTAATTTTCTTTTCATAAGTTCCTTTAAGTAACTGATCGATTGTTGGTCTGATATATTCGTGTGAGCGTAGTAAGCCTGTGTTTTTTGGATAAAACCAATATTCTGTTAAGTTACTTTCTTTAATATAAAATTCTACAAGTTTTCTTATTTTGAGAGGTATTTCCTTTGTATTATTACTTCTGGCTTGTTGCCATTTATTGTTTTGTAAATTACTGTTGCTCTTTTAAATAGAAATGTATATTCGTTGTTTTTATAAGCTTCTTCTAGTGTGAGTTGTCCTTGTAAGGTCTGGATTTGGATTTTTATTTGGTCAAGGAGTCCTTGCAGTTTTATGTTTAGTTCTTCTTTTGATAGTATTTGTTCGACTTCGTTATTCTCTTGGCTGGAGTCTTGGAGATCAATATAGTCTTTTGTAATATTTCTTAGGAATTTCTTTTGTTCGCGTATTTCTGGGTTCATGTACTAGTGGTTCAGTATTTGGTTTAGGGTATGGTTCTTTTTCTTTGGTTGAGGTTCTCGTGGTTTATAGAATTTAGTATTTTGACAAGAGATTCCTTTCCACTTGCAGCGGTCACAAGTATTTTCTTGTTTTGAATAATTGCAACGTATATGTTCGTTTCTACAAATGTCACAAGATTTGGTATTTCTTTTGTTATTTCTTGGAGTATTTTTGTTTTTCATATGTATGCTTTAAGCATGTAAGTTCATGGTTCAGTTCTTAGTCCTTTTATAATTTTTCCGTTCAATATAGTTCAATAAGTTCACGGTTTTTTATTGTTCTAGTTCATTTAGTTCATTGGTAAATAATATTAATAATACAATGTAAATATTTATGTTTTAAATTAATTGCTAAATATGGATATATTAGATATTTAATATTTATAAATGTTTTATATTAATTGTTCAGAATCTATTATTGTATTTGATCTTGTGGCTTCTGAATTGTTTTGCACGTTTCATCTCATCAGTTTCATCTTCTAATAGATCTTCAAGGTTTACGTGTTCTTGAGTGTCTTTCAATTTCCTTTTTAATTTTTGGTTTTCATTTTGAAGTTCTAGGGTCGACTGTTTCAAAATTGTAATCCTTCTGGCAAGGGCCTTGTTTTCTTGTGTGAGTTTGAATTGTTGTTCTGCCATTAGTCCGAATATAGCGTATAGTTCTTCAATTTTTCGATTAGTATTGTATTCTGGTGAGGTTGGTCTTGATCGTGGGATTTCTTCGATTTCTTCTTCAAAATCCATTTGATCTTGTTCTTCAGTTTGCTTTCTGTATGATTCATTATCTTTTCGGGCTTCATTACACATTTCTTCTAGGTTTTCTTGTCTTGATTTTTCAATGGATCTTTCCTTAGATTCTTCTTCTATGAGGAGGTTAATAGCTTTTGCATTGACTTCTTTTTGGCAGTCCTCACAATATTCTATAGTATTCTTTTCTTTGGGCATTAAACATTTTTTACAGAGGGATATATTTCCTTGTTCTTTTAGAACTTCTTCAGCATTTTTCATTTCTTCTCGAATTTCTGTATTTGACATGGGTCTGGTTCTGACATCTTGATTCATGGATAAGAGTCTTGCTTCGCGTAATTCAGGATCTTCATCTTCATCTATTAATTCTTCATATTCTTCTGTTGTTAGTTCTTCATTATAATGGTCCTGTCCATATATTTTGGTGAAGTAATTGATTCTAATAGGTTTGGTGTCTTCATCAATTTCAGGGTCATTGGATGTATCATTATTGTATTCTTCATTCATTAATTTGAAATCTTCATCTTTATGATGCCACTTATTCATATTATCTTTGTGGTATATCATGTATTTGATAATTCTTTTAATTTGCGATTCATTAATATGATATGATATATTTGTATTTTTTCGAGTGTGGTTCCTTATTTTGTTGTCAAGTTGCTGGTTTGTTGATCTTTCTATGACAAGGTTCATGTTATTGAAGATCATCTGGGCGAATTTATGTTCTTTATTACAGAAATGCATTCCATCATAGCTTTCCATTTTTCTAGTGATATTAGGTTTTTCACAGAGTCGGCAAATAGTTTTCTTGCCTTGTCCTAATCCTGTAAAGTATTTTTTACTTCTAGGGTCCTTAAAATCTAATGCTTCATGCATTTCAAAATAGCATCCTTTGCAATAGAGAGTTACTTTAATGTAGATTACTTGTAATGAGTACGGGTCCGTGAATAATCCTTTGATATAATAAAGATCTTCTTTAGTAGTTGGTCTGTTGCATTCTTTTCTACAACAGTGATGTTTATCACGTTGTTCATTGTATGTGGTCCAATTAGTATGTTCTTCTCTTCTTTGGATAATTCTTTCAGGATTGCATTTGCAAAAGAGGTTTGCATTTTCTTTCAAGAGTCTAGAGGTCCTACATTGATAGTTTTCATGTCCAGTAGTTTTGCAGTAAGTACAGTATTTAGAAGGGTTTGACGCGGTCGCGTTGGTACTACTATTATTGATGTTGATCGGTTGATCATTTCTATTTCTTGCTTCAAGACAGTCACATGCTTGATATCCTTTTTTGTGACATTTATAACATTCATTCTCTGGGCAATATCGATTAGTATGTCCAGGTTGTTTGCAAATGTTACAAGTATATTTTCCTAGGTTCTTTTGTTTTTCTTTAATTTCGTGAAAGGTTTCTTTTTCCTTCCCTTTATATGGTCCGTTGTTGAGTCCAAGTTCATTTCTGATTTCTTGAGTCATTTTCTCTTTCCAATCTTGGACGTGTTGAATTTCTTCAAGGGCTGATTCAATTATGTTATAAGTATATTGATATCTTCTAGGGTTTTCGACATAAAGGTCACACTTCTTGCAATAAAAATTTCCAGTTCCTCGAAGGTTCATTTTGAATTTAGAGTTCAATTTGTAGTTCTTGTTATTTTAGGGGTTTCTTTAGTTTTTCCTATAAGTTCAGTTTATCCTTTAAGTTGGTTCAGTAGAGTGTACTTTTATAACTTCTGATTTTTCTTTTGTTTATTGTTGATTTATAATAAAGGTTACTCAGTATCATATCCTTTAATAAGTTCAATAATATCTTCATATTTGTTTTGTAAATATTCAATATACGCGTTTCATAGGCGTTGTTTATTCTGTCTATGCCAAATTTGTTCAAGTAAATATTTTGGTAGATCATCTTTATTCCGATTCCTTTTTGGTATCGCGTCTTTTAATACGCACCATGTTGCTTCAATATTATTGGTGTGATAGATTTTTAATTTGTTTGAGGTTTCATTGTAATCAATCATTGTCATTCCTTGGCTGTGATTTATTTGGTGGTGCCGTATTCCTAGTCGTGAGTAAATCTGATCATAGCTTTTAAACATGTCTGATTAGATTATCGATCCAGGGTGTACATATTTCTGAATTAGGCCTAGTAGAGTATCAGCTGTTCGGTCCTTACAAATTTGTGCGAATATTTGTTTTTCTTTAGTTCTTTCAATTCCTCCAAATACCTATAGTTGTTCCGTTTTGTTTTGACGATTTTTGTAAAATAAAGATTCGTCTATTTCTACAATGATATCTGGTCCTCTTATTTTTGTTTCACTAATTTTTATTTCTTGAGTGATAACAGTTCTAAAGATCTGTGTCCATCTTGTGATGTTGGCGGGTGTGATATTGGTATAAATATTGAGTTGTTTACGCGTTGCTTTACTTAACCAAAAATAGCTTAATTCTATTATTTGGTTACATTTCAATTTAGCCTTTGAAAATATTGTTCCATTGAAGATTGATATTCTTTTTCGGCATTCTCTTTTTCCGCAATTAAATGTATATTCTTTGTCATCAAAATTCATATTTGGGTTGTTACAGTAAATACAAGTCATGGTCCTTGGTAGTACTGATAGATCTTGTAAATATTCCAAGCATCTTGATTCGTTTTCAATTATTTCTTTCACTTGGTACAAGGGCGGTATTGGCATTATTAGGCTTGCCATTTTAGAGATCAAATGATACTTGTTTACTCCTAAATGTTTTGTTGATTTTGAGTCCAGATAGTGGTTCTTTTATAGGTTTCATTTCTTTAATAATTTCTGCTTTTGGTTTAATTAATTCTTGGTTCTCGATTGGTCCCATATGTCTGCTAAGCCAATCTGATACATTATTTGTTGATCCTTTAATATATTGTATTTCTTTGATGTTGTAATTTCCATCTATTTCTAACTTCCAAGATTCCATGGTCTGATTTCTTGGCATTTTTCCTGCTTTAGCAACTCTTGTATTATCTGTTCGTATAATGATTGGTTTATTCCCAATGTAATGTCTCCAGTTCTTTAAATAGAAGTATATCGCATAAAGTTCCTTTTGTGTGGATCCCCATAGTCTTTGGTTTTGTGTGAGGGAGTGTGATCCAAATTCTATTACTTCTTCTTCTGATTTAGTAATTTCTTTGTCTTCTTTAATTCCGTTTTCACGTGCTTCTTTGGTTTTATAATGTGCTAATTCAGGATTAATTTGTTTTAATACTGCGCCTATTTCATTATCTGAGGCGTCTGTTTCTAGGATTAGTTGATATCCTTTCATTGGATAGGTTAAAGCTATTGCATTATATACTTTGTCTTTGAGTTCTTCGAATGCTTTTTGACATTCATCAGTCCAAATAAACTTCTTATTCTTTTTTAATAGATCATATATTGGTGCAGCTATTATAGCAAAGTTCTTAATAAATCTTCTGAAGTAGTTCATGAATCCTGTAAATTTTCTAACTCTAGGGACATCTGTAGGCGGTTTAAGCTTCCTGACTTCTTTAATTTTGACTTGATTTGGTGATATTTTCCCATATAAAACCTTGTGGTTTAAGATCATTATTTCTTCTTTAATAAATTCACACTTTTCTGCTTTGAGTGTCATTGCCCCCTTTTTTATGCGTTCAAACACCGTTTGAATATGTTTAATGTGGTCTTTAATAGTGTCTGATGCAATTGTTAGGTCATCTATATATACGTATACAGATGGATAGTCTCTAAACATTTCATATATGTAGCGCATCATATATGCAGGTGCCGTTTTAATTCCCATTGGGCATTTATTAAACTCGTATTTTCATTTGCCAGGAAAAAATACAGCAGTTTTATGTTGATCAGTTTTTCTAAGAGGAAACTGATAAAAAGCACTTTTAAAATCGCAGGTTAAAAAAATTTTATGGCTTGCGAGCTTTTGTAGCAAGACATTGATATTAGGTATTTCATAGGGATCGTCCTTTAGATATTTGTTGAGGTTTGAGTAATCTACTGCGGCTCTATAGCTACCGTCAGGTTTTGGTACTATTACTAAGGGTGATATCCAAGTTGATTTGGATGGTTCAATATGTCCGCTTTCTCTAAGTTCTTTGTATAATTTGTCTGCTTGTTCTATTTGACTTCAGAATATTGTCTGATTTTGTTAGCTTTTACCTTAAAAGGTATATCTTTTTCAGGTGTTGTAAGATCTAATGTTATTTCTTCGAACATTTCCTTGTTAAAGGATGTTCCTTTTTCTATTTTTCTTCTGAATATTTGGATGTACTTTTCAAATATTGGTTTCATCACATGTTTATAATTTTCATGAGTATTATTTATTAAGATTTTTAATCTTTCTTCTTCTGAAATTTCTTTTTTGTTGATTTCCATTTCATATTTATGGAAATTGAATATTTCTTTTATGGTTTTTATATTTCCAATATGTTGTTTTTCATGTATTTTCTTTGCTTTATTTGTATAATTGATTGCCCATATCTGGCGATCATTAACAATTCCAGGTTGTATACATATTCCTTCTTTGGCAATATGCATTGGTGTTGTTACTAAATAATTAACTTTTATATTTATTTTTATTGGTGTCCAAGTATATGGTTTTAATATACATTCCTTTTCTGTTTTTAATGGTGTTTCTGTTCCCAGTGTTGGTATTATATGTCTTCTAACCTCATTGGGTATATGTCCTAATTTTTCGTGTATGTTTATTTTAGTTATTTTCTTCATTTTTATTGGTTCACTTCTGACTCCTTTAATTTCTATATTAAATAGTTCATTATTATCATTGTGATGACTAAAATTGTCATTATTACTATAATATCCAAAAGTGTTTTGGTAATCATCTTTTGGTATTGCTAGTGTGCTTGGTCTTCCTGATGTAGGTCTCATAAATGGCGATTGTGAGCCTTCATCTATTCCAATTTCTAGTCCTTTTTGATTATATGGTTGTTCTTTATATTGTTCATTTATTTTATTTAATTCTTTTTGTCGTTTTAGTTCTTTTTGTGCTTGCATTTGTTCATATTCTTCTCTAAGTTTTTGATCATTTCTTTCTTTGGCTTGTTGCCAAGTTTCTTTATTTCTGTTTCTATTTGTTCTTTTTTCAGTAGATATTTTTCTCCTTCTGACGAAGTCTGAGTTATTTTGTTCACTTTCTATATTTTTCATAGCTTGTTTTTTCATTACGTTTTCCTTTAGATCATTATCACTTTTCTTTCTTTTTCCGAAAACATAATTATATCCTTTTGAGAATATATTACTATTCTCTTGAATTTCTTGTTCATTTTCTTGATTTTGTTGATTAAAATTGTATATATTATTATCCTCTTCTATTTCTATATCTCCTTGCTTGTGGAGGTTTCCACTATTGTCTACTTCATATGTTTCTTCGTAGTTAGTAGGTACTATGGCTGGTTGATTGTTTAAGTATATACTGGGTATACTACTGGTACTAGCCATGCTACTGATACTTGATTTCTTTGAATGTGAGTGTCTTGTCACTTCATCATTTATCATTAAGGGTCTTAATGAGTCTTTTTTATTTGGTTTATTAATATCTGGTCTGAGATTTGCATCTCTAAATCTTTGATAGTCTGGTCCTAACCCTGACTGTTTTCCTTCACTTTTATTAAGGTTTTTCATAAATTTATCATGTTCTCTTTGGATACTTTTATCCTCTAGGTCACTTTCGTTATCTGAGTCTGAGTCTATTGTTTTCTTTATTTCTTCTTCTTTTTGTTTTTTTTCTTTAGTTATTTCTTTTAATTCTTCATCTTCTTTCTTTAATGCTTTAAAAAGGTCTTCATTTGTTTCTATTTTTATAGGTATTTTTTGTGTTGTCTTTGGGCTTTTCAGGCTTTCTCTCATAAACTCATTATATTTTATTTCTGCTTGGTTTCTAATGTCTGCATCTGGGTTTGTTACTGATGTGTGGAGTAATTGGTGTTGTATAGCCTGTTTTTCAAATTCTTGCATTTTTCTATATTTGTCTAATGTTGTATTTAATTGTTTTTCTACATCTTTTTGGTATTCTATCTCTTTTCTTCTTATTTCTCTTTTGACAAATTCTTGTGTTATTTCATTCTGTCTATCAGTCCATTGGATTGCATTCCAAAGCTTTTCTCATTCAGTTCCAGGGTAGTTTTTTATCTCTTCTGGTAATGTAGGTATTTCCTGTATCATTTTCCAATTTTTATGTACATCTTTTCCATCCATCCTTGTTAATTTTAGATACTTTGTTTCTAAATCTGCTATATCTTCTATTAGTCTTTCTAGGTCTGTTACAAGTTCTTTTGAATCATTTTCTTCTTGTATTCTTTTGATTTCTTCTAAATCATTATTCGTTTTATTCCATATATTTGAGAATGATGGCGATGTAGGTGATTTATTTTTCTTTTTAGATGTAGATGGTTTAATTTGGGGTGAATATTTGTTTCTAACTTCATTAATTTTATGAGTTATTTGTCCTATTTTATTATTATGAATGTTCTTTCTTGCTTCATCTTCTTGTTGATTTTGATATCTTTCTTTTCTTTCTAAGCTTAGGTTTTTCATTGAATTCATTAGATAATCCATTGGATCTATTGGATTTTCTTGGTAGTTATTTATAACTTCCATTGGTAGGTCACTATATTGTATGCCTTTTCTTGGGTCCCATTCGTTTAATTTCTTTATCCTGTCTGACAGTTCTTTTT
Organism: Gigaspora rosea; assembly: GCA_003550325.1. Lineage (NCBI taxonomy): Eukaryota > Fungi > Glomeromycota > Glomeromycetes > Diversisporales > Gigasporaceae > Gigaspora > Gigaspora rosea. The sequence goes on from QKWP01000573.1 coordinate 163,127, forward strand.
CTAGCTCTCTGTCTGATGATAGTATGTCCATAGCGTAATATCTCAGCGTTTGTACTTCATTTATTTGTTCTTGATTATCCCAGTCTTTCTTTCTGGGAGTTTCTAGTATTGCAGCTCCTTTACATTGTTGTACCATAGTTTTGAATATTTCTTGGGTTAATAATCCTGTTAGCAGGTGTTCGTGGATATCATGTCCACTTCCAAAGATTGTTTCTTTTATTTCGTATGTACGGCCGTTTTTGTCTTTAATTTTTCTAGCGTGAACCACATTATTTATGTAGCAAAGTTGGATATCTTTTCCATACTTGTCTAAGACTTTTTTATAGTCTTCTGTTGTTCTAACTGCTCCTGCTACAAAATAATGTTATGTATCAAAACACAACTTAACTCTATCTATCGTTTTTCCATTTGCAAGGTTTTTGTAATACCGATTTTCTTTGTGAACCTTGGATCTTATTTCTATTAGTTTTTCTATTGTAGCACTATAGCATTTGTTTGCTGCTGAGTTTTCTAATAGTATTATAACGTCAGTATCTTTTGTTTGTTTTAATATTTCCTGCAGGTTCTGTATTATGTCACTTTTGTTATTATTCCGAGCCATTCCAATATGAAGTACGTAGTTCCTGGCTCCTATTCTATGTGCTCTTTGCACTTCTTCTATTATTCTGGTTATTCTCCAGTTTAAGTTACCTTGCTTGTTATATGTATTACCTGATAAGTCGAGTTCCATTGTTGCGTGTATAACTAGCTTCAATTGAGACTGCTTATTGCCTTCAATAATTTTGATATCATTATTGATATCTGGTATGCCTCTTATCAATGTTATTTGATTTTGTTCAAATTTGTCTTTAAAGTCTCCTTTTGCAGATATATACTGCACAAAGGTTTGTATAATATTGCTTCCAGTTTGGATGACAGCTTCGACTATATCTTTCCATAGTCCATCACAGGTTATTCCAATTAGTTTCTTGCGACTTTGGTTCCTTTCACACTGTTTATAAAACAGTTGGAGTGCACTTGAATCAATATATGATATTGTAAATAAGTCATATTTGATTCTCTTTTCATGTTCTTTGCGAGTTATCTCGCTTAGTTCTTTAAGTTCTTTAGGAATATCTTGTTGGTTAGGCACTTTTAAAGTGGTAATACTATGCCTATGCTTTGTTTTACTTTTTTGTTTTACTTTACTCTTGTTCTCTTTTCTTGGTTCTGTATTCTCATTTATATTAAGTTTCTTAGGTTCATTTGTTTTATTTTTATTTGGTTGGGTGCCTTGTTTTACTTCACTTCGTGAATGTAATAGAGGCGGCCCAACACTAGTTTTAGTTCTCATTTCTGTTATTTCTTGAGATTAATATGCTTGGCTAGGTGTGAGTTCATTTTTATTTAGTTGGGTGCCTTGTTTTACTTCACTTCCAGAGAAGTAATGGCGACCAACTGTATTATTTGTTTGGGTTTTGTCTTGATCATTAATCTCTTTAAATTGGTGAGTCCGGTTAATTTTATTTGGTTGGGCGCCTTGTTTTACTTTATTTCCTTTTCTTTTGTCCGCGGTTTTTCGAAACTTCTTACTAGCCTTAGGAGAAAGGAAAGGTCGTCAGTGAAACGTGGATACTCGAAACTTGCTGCTAGGTTTATTCTCAGAGTATACTTCAGATAGGTTTGGCAGTAGCCTCCGAGCATTGCCGTAACCGTTTTTGGATTGCTTCAATCGGTAGTGTTGGTATATGAAAACTCTTTGATTATGTATAGGTTCATTATTAATGAGAATAGTATGGTTCTTTTGATCTTTTGATATTCCTATCTGTGATTGATGTTTGTTACTAAGGAGGATGTATTTGGATTCTGTGTTTAGAACGTCTATCTTTAGATTACATGTTAAATATTCATTGATTTTGATATCGACTACTATTTTGCCTATTATTTTGACTTCACTTCCTACTGCTTCTGCTATTGCCGGTTTTGATATGATTTTTTCTAGTCCTAATTTCTTTGCATGGTTTATTCCCATTGACGTGTTAGTTGATCCTTCATCTAGTTTGAATTCCATTATTATGCCATTTACGAGTGCTATAAAGTAAAATCCTTTTGCTCCTTTTTGTTTGAGCTTATTAATTTTTGTTTGTTCAGGAAAGAATAATTTTTCATAATTATGATAGGCAGAGTATTTTGGTTCGTTAAAATATTTTTCTTTATTAAATGCGAATAGTTCTAGTTCTTTGATACATGAATATGGATATGGATAATTATACATATTATAATGTTTGTTATTATACTCTCCAATACAGCCTGTATTTAATTTAGGGAGTTGTTCATGAGTATTGGGCATGCTCCCGTTTAGAAATAATAATCATTTTCTGATTCTTCTGAGCTTTTCTTTTCAAGGTTATGACTTTCATATTCATCAGAATTGCTTGAATCGCTTGATGATTCGTATTGTTCAAGTTCTTGATAGGATTGTGATTCTTCATCACTTGACGAGTATTCATTTTCAAGATGATATTGTTCTCTAAATTTTGTGAATCGGATATATTCATCAAAATCTTCTTTCTCTCTTGATTTTTCAAGGTTGAATACCATTGGGTCTTCTATTTCTTCTACGTCTTTTCGATATTTGTAACAGCTATTGGTAAAATGTGTATCTGTTTTACAATGATCACACCACATTTTCTTATCCTTATATTTTTCTTTATTAAATGGTTTATATTTCTTTTCATATTGTCCTGATGAGTCCTTTGGGCGAAATGATGATTTTTTGAATCCTTCTTCTTTGGTTCTGTAAGGCTTGGATGAGTCTTTTCCTTTCTTCGATTCTTTCCATTTTTTGTAGTCTTCTCTAGATTTCCATGTTCTTCCTTTTTTGTCCGTATATCCATTTCCTTTCTTGTTAAATTCTTTTCTGTTTTTATCTTTTGAGAATCTCTCTTTTGAGAATTTCTTTCCTTTGTTATATCCTTTATCTTGTTTCTTTGATCTACAGTCACTCATAAGGTGTCCTTTTCTTCCGCAATTATAACATTTCATGTTTCTGAGAGATACTATTGCGAATTCATTCTTTTTAAATCTATTTTCCTTTTTCCTCTTTTCATTATCATAGAATTCTCTTTGTTTATTTAGGAAGTTTGTTTGTTTCTTTTCTGATTGGTTTCTGAAATATTCTCCTACTTTTCCTGATTTATAATAATCATACACCCTTGATAGTGCTGTAAAGAATGCGGGTGTATCCGTGATTTCATTGTTAATTAAGTTCATCTGGCTTTTGTAGTCTTCCAGTTCATGTCGTCCATTTGGTAACATTCCTTCTAATAGTATTTGTAATCCTCCTAAGAATGATGTGTTGTTTCTACATAATGCTAAGTCGCGGTTAAATTTGGTTTGGAAGTTTGCTGCTTCATCTATTTCAATTAAATATCTTGGTTCAAATTTCATTTTGTTGAACAATTTCTGTTTTTCTTTAATCATTTTTGGTGTTATAAATACTTTATCAAACCATAATCTGAATGATATTTGTCTTGACATTCCATCCGTATCTGCACATGTTAAGTTTCCTTGTCCTATTCCTCCAGTATGTGCTGCTTGGAAGTACATGTTCATTTCTTCAGGGAAATTGGTTTTGTCTAACAAGATTGTTGTTGGGTTATCTTGTACTGATTCCCATTCATGCCTTCTTCTTCGTGCTCCTCTATTGAAGTCACTTGGGAAGTATGTTGTCAATTCATTTTTATGTGTTTCATATAATATGTATCTGTCGTAATCAAAGCATGATATCGCCAATTTGTGTATTAGGTTCTTTAAAAATACTACATTATATGCTCCTGCATCTGCTGCGTTTCCTGCTATAAGTCCTGCTATATTATTTAATGCTATTCTATTATATCCATTATTGTAGTTTCCAGTAAAGTATCCTGTTGTTAATAAGTCCAGTGGTACATATACTTGTATTGCATGTTCGAAATGATTTCTAAATTGTACCCAATTTGAGCCATTGAGTATCATTCCATTCATTAAAGTTTTAAAGTTAATTTTGTTGAGGTCTGGAAATTCTATAGCGCCTGCCATTGTGCGTCAAAGTTTGGTTTTATTTCTGTATATAGACAAAATTGTATATAATCTTTGATATGTAAGTTTTCTAATTCAAGTCCTTTTTCTAACACTTCTCTTTCTTTAGAAATATGTCCAATAGTTATATAGGTTAATGAGTCTTTTATTTCTGGGAATTTCTTAAGTTTATCAAGGAATTTCTTCTGATTTTCTTTCTTTTTCTTTGATATCTTTTCAAGTTCCTTTTTATATTCGTCTTCAAGGGTTCGTAGTGCGTTAATTACTTTCACGAATGTATCGTATTCCCTTATTGTTAATGTTGTTTGATATGAAGGTATGCTATCAAAATATCTTTTGAATTGGTCTTGTAATTCTCTTTTTCTTGAGTTGTGATAATATGTATTTGGATATATCGTTAGCCAGTAGTTGAGTTCTTGGTTTGTGAGTTTAATTGTGTTACTGTGTTGCATTCAGGTATTTTTGGTTCGTGATTCTGGTCAAATATTCTAGGTCCTGTTTATATACTCTTACAATGTTATTAATATATTCTTCAGGTTTTTCTTTCCTTATACAGTTGATAATATATGCTTGTACTAGTTCTGCTCTTGCAGGTTTATTTTGATCAATTATGACCTTGCTTTGTTGAAATATTATTTCTTCGTGTTGTTCTAACTGTTTGTACTTTTTGGGTCCTAAATCGATATTTCTGAGTTCTTTGATTCTATTTTCAATATCTTTGAGGTATTCTTCAGGGTTTAATAAGTTGATGTTATTATTCATTAAGCTGTAGTTACAGGTGTTATAGTACTATCAATTGCTGATGCAAGTTGATATATTCTTTGTTGTTCTTTTTCTGCTAATTTGAGTTTGTTATTAAGTCTTTGTTTATATCCGAAGTATACTGCTAATATAAATGTGAATACTGCTATTAATGCTATTACTATGTCTTCAATTATTATGTTCTGATCTTGGAAGTATAAAGGTGTTACTGTTGCAGTTGCTGTAGTTGTCTGAAATACAGTTGTTGGTTGTACTGTTTGAGTTATTGTTATGTTTAAGGTCTGGGTTATTGATTGAGTTATTGTAGGTACTGATATTGTTATGAGTGAGAACTGTTGACTCATTTATCTTCTTCCGTTGAAGATATTGTTTCCTTGTTGGAGTGCTTGTTGATATTGTCTAAGTTTTCGTTATTGATCAGTTGGTAATTTATGACAGTAAGTGTGATAATTGTAGCAGTTTCTGGTGAGATTGGTGTAATTGGTTGTTCTTGGGTTTGATTCATTTAGCAGCAGCCTGAGTCGTTGTATTGAGCTTTGTATAATATGTTTGGATGTCTTTTGTATAGTCTCTTTTTATACCTTTGTATTGCTATGCAGCAAATAGTAATTGTTAATATATAGATAAATATTACTATAATTAGTGCTTGTAACAATGAGTATGCTAAGGGGTTCTTTGATATATCTCCTGAAGTGTTATCGATTGTTGGTACAATAGTTTGGATGATGGTTATAGATTGTCTGTGAAATAATATTTGTGTTTGCGAATATATTTGATCACGTGGGTATATGCTTTGGTTTGTTCTAATATTTTTAATTAAATTGTTTATAAATGAAGGTTCCTGAATGGAGTAGTTCATATACAGTTACACTAGTATTTTTGTTTTGGCACGGTAATGGTATTAAAATGTTTTTCTGGGCGCCTTTCTATTTGTATCTTGGTGGTTCATTGTTCTGCAATTGTGATAATTGTTGGGCTAACTGTTCTATGTTGATATTGTTTATGTCTAAAGGTGTTGTAAATGGTGTTTGACTCGTTCCTATTGGTGCTTGTGTTAAGTTACGCTTGTAGGCTAATTTCCTTTTTCTAACTCTTCTAATACAGATTCCTAATAATATGGCTATTATTGATAATGCGGCTGTGATTGTTGATAGAATTTCTATTGCTAAAGTATTGTTTATATTGTTGTTTGGAGCGTCTGTAGATGTAGCTAGTATTGTGATTTTGGCGTTTGTTGGCTTTGTATTTGGGTTTTCTTGGGCGTTTGGTATTGTAGAGGTTGGTGTTGCAGATGTTGTTTGTGGTATTGGTACTGAAATTACTATATCGGCTTGTACTATGGTTCGATTTTTCTGTTGATATTGGTATTGTTCTGAGGCTAAAATTACTAATATTATGAATAATATTATTTGGTGTATTAAGGCTGTTTTGGCGTTAATCATTAAGAATTTGTTTTGGCGAAGTTGGATGCCTTTCTCTGTTCAATTACTGTACTGTATTGTATTTGTTTAGAATCTTGGTGTTGAAATACTTTGAGTTCTGAATTAAATGATTGTGTGGGTGAATAATTATGATTGGTTGAATATGATTCTTTTGGCGCTTATTCGTTCTAATTTTGTAGGTTCAATGATGGTTATGGGTGTGTAGTCCATCGGTAACAGTTGAGTAGTTTTTAACCAAGTTTCTTGGTTTCTTACTACTTTTTGGATTAAATATAGCCTGAATGGTTTGCTGTTCTAGTTGAATTTGTAGTGGTTTAGTTAAATTTTCTAAGGTAAAGATGTGATTCATAGGGTCAGTTGGTTGAGCGCCTTATATTTCTTTTAAGTATTTCTTTGCTTTATAATTCTTTATTGTTTATCAAATGTTAGTTAATACTTCTGTTTCAATATAGTTCTTTCTTTGAGTAGCTATTCTCAAAGTTAGTACTCAAGAGTGTGCGCTATTTCACTTTTGATGTTCATTGAAACTTTTAGTCCAGAAAGTTATATAGTTAAATACACTTTATTAACAAGTTTTTCGATAAGAAATATGTTTATATTTAATAAACTTTATTTTATTTATAATATTTCAATATACGATAGATAATACAGTTGAATAATAATAATGTGGAATAGTAAATAAGAATATACGCTATGTAGTTTAATATCATTTAAGATATTGAGTACATTGGTGCTAAACTAATATTCAAGGTTCTGTACGGTATACGGTAAAAATATTGTGGTATAAATTTCGATTTTAATACAGTAATATGATTAACGATTTATAAGGGTAATATTAAAATGTGAATAAATATTATTTGAATATAATTTTGAATACGCAAGAATAACTATCATGTAAAAAATTCGGGTTTAAATAATTATTTTCGATTAATAAAATACATCACGTTAATTTCGTTTTTCTATCTATTTGATCACGTTAACATATTCGTTGTTTACGTGTTATTGTTTTGATTGTTTTTCGGTAGTTACACCGATTTCTGTACCAGCCAGATTAGTGTTACGGTTCGATTTTCAAGTTTCCGATGTTCGGTTTTCTTCATGGTCCAATTTGTACGAATTTGGAAGATAATCTTCCGGGTAATTTTATGTGATACCCTGTACACGCTATTCGATACATTAGCTGGTAAGAGTTTTATTTGGTGAATTTTAGTAGGCTTTTGCTTGTTTACCTGTTTGACCTGATTTTCGACCTGTGACCTGTACGGGGCAGCCGACTGGGTAATAATTCTATTTTAATAAAAATATTAACGAAGTCTTATTAAATATTAAAAAAAAATAAAAATAAAAAATAAATATAAATTTATCAGTTCTTTGAGAATTAAGAATCTATGGATCAACTAAACATGCTGAAGAAGGTTATCTTCATGAGTTTTATAAACTTACATGGGATAAGATATACTATGATCAGGTTACAGGTTTTTGTTCTGCAGCACTCATATTTTAATATGTTTATATATACGTACATCAAGATTTACAATCACGAGAAATTAGTATTTTATAAAAATTTTACAGAAATACTGCTGAATCTCCCAAAATCAATATACATAATGGACAAGCTTTATATCAGTATTGAGAGTTGTTAGATTTGAAAACTATTAAATTTATATAGCAGAAATAGACTTTTTATTATGCTTGACAAGTTATCGATTTTGATAAGATCGGTTCAAACAGTATAGATATCATTGAATGAATATTTGTATGATTGATAGACTATTATCGTTATCACAAAAATCATGGGGCACACTTTTTTCAATCCGCTATAAATCGTTTATCCTATCAAAAATAATATGTCTGTAGCCACATTATTTTTTATGTGTAACTACAATAGAACATGGCCGTCTAGACCTGACTTTAATAATTAGAACATAATCTTTACGGTCATGTAACACATTTTCAGCATACAATATATGATATGTTACATAACATGTTCTAACGATAATGCCGCGATGTAGAATCTTTTTGCAGCCAAATGACCAAATGATATTGTCAGAGGCATCTAAGAATAATGGAAAATATGCATATTGTAACCGATATAATACATTTCCAGCTTGTTAGTTGGTTAACATTAATATTTGGGCTCGGGTGAGAATTGTAATTTAAACAAATCTTTGTTGCACAAAATATAGTTGATAACTATTTAGCATTTTGATTGGGTGTTTATTTTATGAGGACATCGAATGAGGATAAAATTGGCCAAATTAATTTCGAATGGCCTTGATCATTTGTTATGTTATATTGAGTCATCAAACTCTATATCAAATAAAAATCTACAGAATGGCCAGTATAGCTTGGTGTTGAAAGAATCAATAGTATTTATAGTTAGACAAGAGACTTGTAAAAAGCTAATAAATAATACCAAGTGCAAATTATTTTTGTATTGCTCTAATAAAATTATACATCTTTTCAATAATATAATTCAAATAAATTGTTAGATAATTTAAACAAATATATCAAGTTTTATTTATTGATCTTCCACTACTTTTCTAAGCTCCGATTTAGATATATATTTGACCAGCATTTGACCTTTACAAATGCACATTTTCTTATTATTCCCTAATGCATATTGATCTATTACCTTAAAGCCTCAAGAATTTTATCAATTTTTTCAATTATTTTTTCATTTTTACTAGGAGAAATGTTAAGTTTAATTAATACTTGATCAACTTTGTTAATCTAATAATAATAATAATAATAATAACAATATTAATATTAAAAATAAGCAAACAAAAGATAAAACTTACAAGGTCTTGATCATTTGAAATATCTAAAAATTTACAATATTCATCAATATCCGATACATAATTAGCAATAGGATGAGAACCATCTCTAAAATTATATTCTCTTCTTATAAAATAACTAAAATCATTTTTAATATCTTCTAATGTTCCTTGACTTCTACCAGCAGCAATAAATCTTTGTTGTTCTTCAAAACCAAAATATTTGTTTTGCCAAAAATTAACAACACAATCTTGAGCTTCTTTATAGTATCCAGGAAGATATTTTTTTGTACAATATAAATAGTAAATTTTTGGATAATGAGGAATAGAAGGTTCATTTACAATTGGATTGTTTTCAGCAAAAATTCCTCTTTTGAATGACATTTCTTTTTTTTAAAAAAAAATAATTATATTATTACTATAAGTAATTCAATTTTTTTTTTAAAATAAAAAATAATTATAAAAAATATTTTTAAAAATATTTATAGTAAAAAAAAAAAAACAAAAACAAACCCATTGAAAGAGAGAGCATAAGGATGAAGTTTTAATATCAATACAGTATGTTTAGAAGAGTGATTACAATAAGGGTGTTGATAATAATGATTTAATGATATCCAGGCAATTAGTAAGTAATATCTTTAATGGTGTTGCAGCCAGAGAAAGACTAACACAGAACTACAAATGTAAAACTTGGGAGGGGTAAGTCCTTCCTATAAGGTATCAAAGTCAGGCCTTATATTGTTGTTATATCGAACAATAATGCTGCCTTTTAGGTTGTCAATTTATCCAGTATTGGGATATGCGGTCAATCTGGGGACTTTTGTTTCTGGGATCGACATTACACGAGCAAGTATTTATACCAGGAACGCTGATTTTCTGTATTTCACGGAATGCCGCAGAATTACAAAATCACAGAATCAGTGGATAAACACGGAATGCGTCAAAAATAGCACAGAATTGTCGCAGAAAGCACAGATTTATAGGAAAACAATCCCAAAAATATACGGACCGAAAAGTCCCAATGTAGAAAATAAACGAACCTAAAAGACGAGCATGGTCGAGCCGAAATAATCCGAAAAATAAACAATAATGGATGCAAGTTTTTATTATAACAAACGCAAAATCATAAATTTTAATACGCGGATTAATACAGAATTTATAAATTTGGAGCATGGAATTACGCAGAAATTTATTTTATCACAGACGGAATCGACTGCAAAAAATCATCATTCCTGATTTATACGTCATAGTACTATAAACCCGGTCTAAGTAAACTTAAAAAAAAAACAATCGATACATTATTTATTAACAAAAGAACTTCCTAGCAAGCGTCTCTTTGTTGAATCACAGTGAATCACGCCGAATCACGCAATTAAAGGTAGATATACTAAGAGTTGAAGGATTGTCTACCGTATAGCGAAAGTAATAGAAATATATTGTATTGCTTAATTTATAAACTTTTAACATTGTTTTTTTTGTTTTTTTTTCGTCTTTTTTCTTTTGTTATCCAAATAATTAACTGTTTTTTTTCATTTATAAATTTATGTAGACTGTTTTTGAAAGTTATATGTATTCTCTATAAGACGTTTGATTTATTGTATATATGCGATAGTATAGTTTTGTTAATTATAGATGAAGGATAAAAAATAGGAATAAAGGGCGTGTAACTTGTTATAAGAAACTTTTAATAAGTTCTTGTGTTTATAAGCTATATTTTAACCTGGGTGAATAGTTTTATTCATTTACAATGCGAGTTAGTTTGCTTCGAAGTTACGAAAGAAATTGTAATATGTTTAAATATTAAAAAATTTTTATTCAAATTTTTCCAAATATTTGCTGATATCCAACCAAATTTTTACACTGGCAGACATGCTTTTAATTTTATGCATGAAATCCCATTGTACCACAAAAATCATATCAAAAAAGTAAGTGCAGATGTATCAAAATGAAAGTTTTGCGTTCATAAGAACTGCCTGTAGATCCTCTGCGAAATATGATTTGTTTGCGCCACAAAATTCTACGTGACTACTGGACAACGCCCCACAAAAAATTGTAATTTTAACCAATTGAATTTTAAATCTAGAGCTATCTCAACTAATTTACTAATAGCCACACTATAGACACTATATTTTTCTAACCTTAATCCTAATTATAACGCGGTTTTTTTCTTAGCTTTAATTTTACATATAATTTTTTTACTTAATTTTTTTACTTAGAAAACATAACACATTGTTTTGACTATCTGCTATCCCGTTACACCTAATTGATTGGTCAAATGAACAATTTTTTGTGGAAACGCTGGGGATGCATATGGGCGGATTTTAGCTGATCTACATGATAAAAAAAATGTTAATAAAAATGTGATCAGTGATATCTTAATGGTTACACTAATTTGATAAAAATAATCAATGCAGCAATGTCGTCTAAACCTTTTAATTGTCTTTTATGTTCTAAAACTTATTCAACAAGGAGGTCTTTAATATCTCATGAAACAAAAAAACACACATGTAACCGTGTCGTACCTCACAGTTCTGGGTTTGAACTTCCCTCTAGTTGGTGCTTGTGCCAATTTCGGTCAGTTTTTCTTGCGAATGTAAAGTCCCGCCTTCATAGTCACCGAACGGCCCAAGGATTCAAACAGTTTACCATACACTGTCCTGAAAATCTTTTTTTTTATGTGTTTCACCAAGAACCAGGCTTCGAATACCGGTTAACCCAGCGAAAGTATAAATGTATATATAAGGGAAAGGAGGGCTACCAAAAGATCGGCTATATTTTTGCGCACCCTGGCTGGGGAGAAAAAAAAACGAAAACAGGAAGTGAGGTTAAAGTAACAACTGAAAAGAAGGAACCTGAAACGCAACAAACGGTCGAAGCTGAGTTTGGGTTCTTTTGGGAAGAACGAGCAACTAAAGAAGAATATAATGAAGGAACTTATACATGGGCGTATGGACTTTTGAAGTTTACATTTGAAATTTGTAAGCGAAATATAGTTGTAGTCTGAATTTATTTTAGTTTAAAATTTATTGTTTTTTTAGAATAAGATAGAGGTGTTTCATTAATTTGATAATAAAGTTGTCTATTTTCATATGAACATATTTCATATGCTACAGACTTTAAAGAATTACCACCACCCATTGTTGTGCCGCCATAAAATAACTGAACATGGTTATGATTTTTTTTCTCGACACCTGAACATGAAAACCATCGTAGACTTAATTTTTTTGTTTTAAGATATTTTATAAATTTTGGAATATGGCATGCGAGTACGTGCATGTAAGGAGTAACGTCATCACGATGATATAGTCCTACTTGTAAAATTTTACCTTCTTTAGTTTCAATTGTTGGTCGGCAGAAATTTTTAACCCATTGTCGTGCTGAAGTTTCAAATTTAATGATATCATCATCTGTTAGATCACTCTTACGCATTGTTTGGTACAAAAAATAAAACTCATGCCAAAGTGTTTGTATATCCTTGCCTCTTTGACCCGGAACAAATAATTCAATTGGAAATTTTTCTAAAAGAACCAACTTATCGGGCCCCATTAGTGATGTCCAATGCCATTTTCCTTTTGAAGTTTCGGGTTCCTTAAATTTGAATACATTGATACCAAGAGAATGGATTGTTAACTCAACTTGCTCCCGAATTGTTGCAGTATTATTTTTTGATCGTCTATTAAATGCAGGTTCAGTTGATAATTCTAAGAAAAGGCATTCAAATAAAACATCTGTGATTCGAAGCATTACATGCAACTCATCTGGAATACAATGTTGATTTTCTAAAAAAGGTAAAAGGTTTGAATTTTTGCGACCCAAAGTATTACATGAATTTTCGTAATCTAAATCCATATTCCAACGATCAGTATTCTTGCAATTGCAGTATAAACAGAAATGAACAGCTGTTGGTCCTTTAATGCCAAGTACTAATGACATGAATTTCCAGTCAGAGCCAAACCAAAATTCAATTGGCCAATGATTATTATTCGAATCAGTAATTCCTTCAGTATTTAAAGTTAATAAATCTTCAATTAAAAAGCTAAAAGCTTGTTGAAGAGATTCATATTGTTCTATACCGCTATAAAGAAAAATACAATGTTGGTTTGATGGACTTAAAACTGCATCATGTTGATTTAATATGCAGGCAGTAAACATTACATGATTATGGTGTTTACCGACCTGCCGTCCATCACCACTTAATTTAATATGAACTACGTCCCCTACTTTTAATATTGCCAAATCTCCGTATGCTAATTTAGAAATTAAAACATTTAAAATGTCTTTAAGTAATCGATAAGCCCCATTAGGAGTTAAGGAATTTATTTGAACTGTGTGAACTGGAATTACATCATTCATAGTTTTTGTTATTTCATGTCGACATTTTTCAACCTCGTATTCACGCTCCATTTCGGGCATAACAGCTGCAAGTCGACGATATCCGTCACGAGAAACTAGAAGCTCATCACATGCTCGAACTGTTGAATCTAAAATTTGTAATTGGGGTTTTTTTAAATTTATGTCTTGAAATCTAATAGGTGATCCATTTACTCTTAATTCTACGTGTGCTAATTTTGAATCATAAAAATTATGTAAATTAAGTGCTGATTCAACTCTATTATAAATGTCAGAAGCTAAAGTTTGAAGTCTTTTTTTTTTTTGTGACTCGGATTTAAGTTGATGAAAAGGTTTATTTGTTTGAATTTGAACTTGACATTGGTTATCACTATTAATTCGTCTTTTTGCCAAACATTCAAGATCAAATCCAAAAAGTATTACACCAGAAAGCGCAGACTTGTTATTATTATATAATTTCTATTTACAAATACGTAGTAAGTATAATACTATATATACAATACTATATATACATGTAAGGTAATTATTAAATTATTAATACAAACTTGTAAAAATAAGGTCGCTACGTTACTCGCAGATCTATTGCTTGATACAGATTGTTTTTCTCCATTAGAACCGTCCCAAGTTAATGTATATATTACTTTGTCATTGGAATCATATTGGGTTTCGGCCATAATATCTATACCACGAATTTTAATACTAACTAAATATCCATTAGGGATTAAATAACAACTTCGCACTGTTTGTTTGACATTTGGCGGATAATAACCAAGACGAAAAATTTTATAAAGGTATTTTGTTTTTTTATTTCCATCAAATCTAGTTACATGAATGCTTGGATAGTTATCAACAACTTCTAAGGAATTGGTTTGTATATTTTTTTGTTGCTGAATTTCTTGAAGGGGGTAACGGGTTAAAGGATGACATTTTGGTAAGTTTTCAGTTGGCGAATATCGGGTTGAAGAAATACTTTGAAGTGTTTTTGAACTAGGCGGCATTTTGAGTCTTTAGGTACTACTAGCAATGCGAATTAACATACATTCAACAAGGTGGTAATAAAACCCAAGTTGTTTTTATACTTGTATCGTTTGGTCGTTTTTGTTGTGTTGTTTGGCCGTTTACTTGTGCTGGGTTGTTTGGGGGTTTTTTTTAGTGTTGTTTGGTCGCAGAAAGTTACTATTATTAAAAAAATAAATATATTTATTAAATATGTACTTCAAATTAACTATGTTGATTTAAATTCTACTTCTTCTAATTTTACTGGTGAAACCCCTCTCCACCTCATCTCCACCTCATCTCCACCTCATCTCCACCTCATCTCCACCTCATCTCCACCTCATCTCCAACGTCTAACCTTGGTTCTTAATTGGCTAGGAAAGATAGAATCTTGTTAATCGTTTGTTGAAGATCTTAATAATATAATTCGAAAACATCACACAAGCTATCTGATTGGTGTAGTTTGTTATTTATTTTTTGAAAATCTTAATCACGTTATTCACAGATATCACCCGGATCAGCCCAAATCCGCCCATATGCAGATTGTGACAATCTGATTATTTGTATAAGCTATAAAAAGGTGAATTTCTTACTAAAAAATTTTTCCACTTTCTGCGCAAGTTGTACTATTCAAGCAAACACAAAAAAAATATATAACTATGTTCGAAAATATTACCCTTCCGTCAGTCAAGGAGGTTCAAAAATGGAAGAAAGCTGGTGTTATTAATTTTTTACAAGACAATAAAGACAAGTTGGACTTTGACGACGACGACATCGATATTATTAAAAAAAATAAAATCTCCGGTTCAGATCTCCTCAACTATAGTAATGAAGGATTTCAAGAATGTGGGTTGCAAATGGGGCCGGCAAAAAGAATCTTTTGCTATGTCAATAAAATTAAGGGCGAAGGACAAGGTATACAATTAATTTCATTTATTAACTTGTACCATAACAGACGATGGGCCGCCAAGAAAACGCCCAATGTTAATAAGAGGTATGCTATAATCAGTTTTGTTTTTATCTAGAACTAAATTTATGTTCTATACCAAATATATAAACTTTGATCTGTATCACTTTCCAGTCCTCAATAGGGAGCAGGTTTTTGATAATTCAAAATCGATGGAATGGTCTGACCAGGAAGAAGGTAAGATGATCGCCACTCAGGAAGTTCGGGTGATGGTCCATGTATATTTTATTTCGTCACATAACAATACCGAAGCTCAAGCACTGAGGGTGATGATCTGCATTGTTATGTGACAAAACAATATATTACGTATCATCACCCGAACTTCCGGGAGGGACGATTCTGGCTGATTCAGGTAAGAGTCTTATTTAATAACCATTATTTGTTAAAAAATATATGTATATATAAATCAAAAGAAACCAGAAAGGCATTGCTCCGAGGTAAATAAATTTTGACGACAAAAGTTTCTCAAATATCCAGAGTGATTGATTACTACTGACTTTTTCTCGTTGTGAAAGATTCCCCAAATGTAATTGTCAAAGGGGGGTATTCTCCAGGCGAATCTGATTTTTTTAAATTCGTTACTTCAAGCATTTTTGTGGACAAATCGCTTTTCATTATAGAATTTATGATATATAGTGAGCGGGCTATACTTATTACTCGTCCTCGTAGATTTGGCAAATCTACAAATCTTTCGATGCTTTATACTTTTCTCAAACCGGTGTTTGAACAAGAAAAAGAACAGAAGCTTGCATTGTTTAAAGACCTCAAAATTTCTCAATTCGATTGGTTTATAAAGCTTAATCTAGGCAATTGGCCTGTGATTTATGTTAGTTTTAAGGTAAATGAGCATAAAACAACTCTTCTTTACGCAGAATAACCATATATACTTAATTTATTAGGACCTGAATTATAAGTCTTGGGAATCAATGCTGAGTTCCATTATGAAAAGAATATCGGACCTTTACCAAGAACATCGTTATATTATGGATAATAAGAAGCTTCATGAATATGATGAACCTTTATTTAAAAATATTATTAACGAAACAATTGACGAGTCACATTTAATGGATGCTCTCTCCGATCTAGCACGCCATCTCCATGACTACTTTGACAAACAAACCATTATACTCATTGATGAATACGACTGGCCGATGGAACATGCAGGAAGTTTTTACAACGAAGCTGATATTTTTTTTAAATCCATGTATTCTAGTGTAGCGAAGGTAAACTGTTCATTGTTACTTAGTGTATACAGTTTGAGTTGTTAGCTAATCTATAAATTTTCGGTGTAGGACAATAAATATGTACACAAGGTCCTGCTTGTCGGACTGCTCCCTCTAAACCAAGCAAGTTTCCTTTCTGGACTTAACAATGTTGGACATTACCCAATGCATGAATTACCTGGTATGTACGGCCGTGCCAAATATTCGGACATGTTTGGATTTACAGAAGCAGAAATCAAGTTTCTCTTAAGTAAAAATAATCAAAACCTTGAACTCGATAATTTACGCTCTCAATATAACGGGTATCAAACTAGTACTGGTGTGCGTATCTACAATCCACACTCGATTATATCATCTCTAAATAAGGGTGTTATTGGGAATTACTGGGTAAATAGTGGTTTGACAGTCACACTTAGGGAATGTTTAAAAAAATATGGACAAAATATTGAAGATCAGCTCCAGAGTCTTTACTTTTCATTTTATTCATTACATGACAGTAATTCACTAAAAAAACATGTTGAAGTGAATCTCATTCCACATCTCCGATACGACATTCTCGATGATGCGCCAAAACTAGATAAACTAGATGCGATCAATACATTACTATGTCATAGTGGCTACTTGACCGTAAATTCGATGATGAATTCAATAATAAAGTTGATAAACAATGGGTGTCTACCAAAGTCAACCTTGTTATACCAAACAGGGAAGTGGCTGAACAATGGAAGGAGTGGATTATCGATTTCATAGGCGTAAGTCGGCTAAAGACGAATGACATATTCAATTCGTTATTCAAGAAAGATATTAAGATGTTTTGTGAACAATTTCCCGCTCTTTATATGGAAATAATCTCCTGTTATGATATTGGTGATTCTAAAAGAGCTGGGTCATATGAGGGTTGGTACCATACGTTTATCCTTGGGGCGCTTGCAATGTTTCACAGTGACGATTACCAGGTTGTGTCTAATCGCGAAACTGGAAATGGTCGTCCTGATGTCCGCATTATCCCGATCAACCAAAAATACAATACTTGTATCATTTTTGAGTTTAAGCGTGCTGAATCAAATGACCATAATGAACTGAAAGATTGTACTAAGGTTGCGCTAAACCAAATTGTTGCCAATAATTATCGGTTAAATGCTGCAAGTCATATCGAAGTGATAGTTGAGGTTGCCGTTGCTTTCTTTAAAAAAGACACCTTTGTCTCTGCTCGACTTTTACAACGTAAAAGAGGTGGAAAAAAGGGTGAAATTTCAACAAATGATTGGGATATTGTTTCATCAGTTGAATCAAGTTAAAAGGAAGAATTTTATCAACAATTACATAAGTGTTATTAATATTTTGATACATTTATTGTGACATATGCTACTATGCAACATTTATAAATAATAAAGTTATAGTCGTATAATTACGATTAGTTTAATAGAAATAGTCTGTAAGCTATGCATTGTAAGGCCATAAAATAAAGGCTTAAGAATTATTTTTTATACGTATAATAATAATAATAATAATAATTAATAATAATAATAATAATAATAATAATAAACAATTAATATAATATGCAAATTAGCATATAATATTGCATTTAATTATTTGAAACTCATGTAAGCCACAAGCATTACATAAAGTTCTTGCACCATCAGGACCTCGACGCCACTCGGGAGTTTCAGATATATTACAAGAGTGACATCTTCCAGGAGGTGTTGTGCGTTTCTAAACAAAAAGAAAAAAAACATGAATTGGTTTTTTTTGTAGTATAAATCAGCGATAGGGATTAATTAAAAACTTACACTTTGCTTCCAATATTTTATTCGTGTTGCTGAAGGTCCAACAATAGTTCTCTTTGTCTTAATAAGATTTATCATTTCTTGATCACTCTAAATTGGTTGAAAAAAGATTAAAATAAAAATCCTTTATTTAAACATATAAAATTACATACATACACTTTTGATATTATTCAATACATCCAGAATTTCATAGCATAGCGGGCTTTCATTCTGATTGGATAATTTTTGTAGATCATTTCGTGATTTTACAAAATCTGATTGGCTTATAGATTTATATTTAGAACGAGCCGAAGTAAATATTTTGTAAGATTAAATAAAAAGATACACTTATTTAAATTTAAGAATTACAATGATTTATTATAGTACTTGGATCTAATGTTATACGCGTATAATTCTATTATTATTTATTATTATTATTATTATTTTATTAAAAAAAATCTTAAATACGGAACTATCATTTTTTTATACAGTATTTAACTATTCATATTTTAACAAATGCTTTTGTAGATTCGCATATACAAAAAGTAACCCATTTTAATTTGACCTATTATTAATTAATAATCAAGAAAAAAAATAAGCATAATCTAAAATAATCTAAAAGATCTTTGACACAAATTTTGATTCGTGTTAACGATAAAATCCTTAAAACTAAATCACTTGCCAACAATAAATAATTATAGATAGAATAATAATTAAATTAATATAAATAAATTAAAATAATTAATCAACTACAATAAGTAAAAGCACATGAAACTTGAACTTATCTTTTAACATTTCGATACCTTTCATCAATATCAATATCGTTAAACAACCATGATCTAAACATATTAATAATCTTGCGAAGACTCACAAGAGACCTAAATACAAAAAAAAACATTAATAACTTTTTCTTTTTAGAAATTCGTTCAGTCTAAATAATTAAATTGAAAAAAAACCTTTTTTTATAGCTATATAGTTCTCATGATTATTCCTCTGTTTTCATGTTTTTAAGCCCAATATGCTCTATACGCTATGTTTAATATTCAAACCCCACATATTCGACGCTTCTTTTATATATTTTAACACATTAATTACAATACTACTCAAAATTTCGACATTAACCTTTCTCAATACACTAGATCTTAGGCTGACATACTAAAAGAAAGACAAGTAAAACAAAAAAAACAAAAAAAAAAACTTCGTTGCTTCATTTACTGATTTAACAATCCATACCTTTGTCTACTACCAAAAAAATAGTTCTTTATTTGAGTTCCTCTTGCTTGTTTACCAAGTACGGCATTTCAACATATTTGTTAACATACACTCTATTCAAGGGTGAAATATGTTGCTTCTCATTTAACTTCCGAATTACTTCACGGATTACCGAATTACTTTGACAGTTTATAAAGTAAGACGTGAACTTCCCAATTTTTTTTGTCTTACACTCTAGGAATTCGTATTCGTGGCTCCGAATTCAATCTTGTAACAGAAAATCGTTACTTTAATAAGGCTTTCTTATGATAAGATGATCTTCAAAAATCAGCCAATCATAATAAAGCCCGCTATGCTGAATTTCATATGTTTTATTTATCATTTCAGGAACTTGAGCTTCAATGGTTAGCAGCCCATGAATTTGGAGAAAAATGACCAAATTTATTAATGTGGATTCTGTAATCACCATATTGCGTAGCAAATTGTCTAATTTCAATGTTCAGTTATCTAAAAGAAATTGATATGTTAATAGTTTTTATTATTACCAACTTTTTTTTTTAAATTGTATAATAAATTTAAGAATAATTATAAAAATTATGTAATCACCTTTTGCATATCAGCCAAAACTTTCTCAAGATTTTGAGAATTTAAAGCCGAAGATTGAGAAGGATTTTTTGCAAAAGAATTAGAATAAAAATATTTTGGTGAATGAATATTATTAACAAATCGAACAGGATGTTGTATAGGTTTTGTATTAGGACTAGAATCATGTAATGAGCCGGAAGCAGATTGTCTCAGCGATTGCTGAGGACCTTGTTATTGTCTTGACCTCACAATAACTTTGTTGCAATTGAGAAGGTCTTTCATGATGCAAAGTATTCACCGGTTGTTGATGCGGATAAACATGATTGATTTACGGAAATCTGACCTCCGTCAATACGTGTAAAGAATGAACTCCGCCATCATTTGAAATCGAAAGTGAAGGTGAGGATGAATCTGATAACTGTTGAACATGTTGCTACCATTCGATGCATCATATTGTAATGTCCTCGGGCAAGAGGTGAATTGTTTGGTGATTGATGGATTTTTGCAGAATCCTGGTAAGCATTTAGTCTATTTTCTTCAGAAGTAGGACAAGAATGATGAGTTGGATGCAACAAAACTGATAATGGAGGAAGTGTTCTTTGGACTCATCAACTGCCACTAAAATCGAACATATCACTTAAACTATTATACTTTATTTTTTTTATTTTTTTATTTCATTAACTTCTATCAAGGAAGAGAAAAAAAAAAAAAAAAAAAGAAATTAATAAAAGAATCTGGACTTGCAAATGCCGATTTCAAAACAATCCTTATTTTATTACTTACCATCTAATTAAATATGGTGATGTCATTAATATTTGTTTTAAAGTTAGTGATTAATTGAAGGCAATGAACATGATGTTAAGTTATCCATGTATTCAAAAAAAAAAAAAAAAAAGAAATTAATAAAAGAATCTGGACTTGCAAATTCCGATTTCAAAACAATCCTTATTTTATTACTTACCATCTAATTAAATATGGTGATGTCATTAATATTTGTTTTAAAGTTAGTGATTAATTGAAGGCAATGAACATGATGTTAAGTTATCCATGTATTCAAAAAATGATTTAAACAGAGGTTTTTATTTTTATTATTTTATTATTATTATTTCTTTATTTTTTTTGTTTACGAAATAATCAAAAAATGATAAAATTTAAAATAAGAAAAAAAAAAGGTTTAGAATAACTACAGTATCTACGGCAAGTTTATTAAAAAAGCCGTCTTTTTGGGTTTTTTGGTCATGTGATAGGACTCATTTTTGTTGCAAGTATCACATGGCATCACAATGTGTTCATACTGCATGAAAAAATTCTGTGCCAGGTTTTGTCGATCATGTGGCGCAGCAAAATCTTTTTAAAGTTCGATTATATTAGAGCTAGGGTTAGGGTCATGTATTAGATAAAGAGTCTATATAGTAAAACTGCCAAACAAAAACTTTTTGTTAGTGCGATAAAGGCGGTTTCTTATGCAAAATTTCAAGAAATAAGCGATTTTTAACAAAACGAACATTTGTTTTGAAATTTTCTGATCGTGTTACATCACACCTGATCTTTAAAATCTGATTTGTCGATCAGGAGAACTGCGCCACATGATCGACAAAACCTGGCACAGAATTTTTGTATGCGTTCATACTTCCACATTAAATAAATACAATTTTTTTTTTTAATGAGATCCCCAATATATGATTTAAAAAAAAAAAGGTCAAAGCTCAAGCCATATTAATACAGTATTAATAACTGTCAAGATATTAATATTAGCAATACCAAAAATTTGTATTACATATATTATTTATATTATATTAGTGCATTAGAAAATGTTATTGTTGAACAACTATTAAATTTTTTTTCTTTTTACTTCTAATGCTGATGGCATTGTTCTACTAACAACCTGATCTATACTCTGTAATATCAATTTTGCTATTCTATTACCGGTACTTCATAGTACAGTCAACCCCATACAATCACCTCCCTTACAATCACATCATAATAATATATCACATTTTTATTAAAAACAATTTACTATTAAATAGGGTGTAGTGACTTAGGGAAGTTGGTAAGTTGTCACCCCAAGTGGCAGGTCCAGGGTTCAAATCCCACTGACGATGCTTTGAAAAAATAGACCTGTGTTCTAGTAACTGTTTCTTGTCGATCGGTTGGGTATATTACCTGTAGTCCTTGGTTACCAGGAGCTTCTGAGCAAAGTTGTATCTCATAACTAGGGTATTGATTTGACAAAAAAACTGTTGATCGATAATTGATCAAAAAAAATTTTTTTTAATCAATCAAACATCAATTAGGGGGCTTCCAGAAATTATGTAATATTTTTTTACTAATAAATTTCAAAATTTTACCTACCCACCCACACCTGATACTCTATTAGCCAATCAAATTTTATATTTTTTAAAATTTATTCATATGTTTCAATTTATGAAATTGATAATAACTATTGCTCTACTGGACCAATTTGGATGATTTAACTACCAAAATGTTTGTCTTATTGAAATGATTCTAACAAGCCCAAAATCATTAAAATATAATTACAGGATCCCAAGATCATTCAACTTTAGTGTAATTTTAATAGTGATTTTTTAAAATTACTAAGTAAATTTCTTTAATATTGAATAACTTTTGATCAACCAGCCCGTTTTGGATGATTTAACTACCAAAATGTTCGTCTCAGTGAGACGATTCTAACAAGTTCAAAATCGTTAAAATCTAATTACAGGGTCCCAAGATCGTTCAACTTTTATGTAATTTTAATGGTGATTTTTTAGAGTTACTAAGTAAATTTCTTTAATATTGAATAACTTTTAATCCACTGGCCCATTTTGAATGGTTTAACTGCCAAAATGTTTGTCTCAGTGAGACGATTCTAACAAGCCCAAAATTGCTAAATTCTAATCACAGGATTCCAAGATCAATAAAGATTTTTTTGTTTGTTTAACAATACAAATCTTTATCGATATTGGAATCCTGTGATTGGAATTTAGCAATTTTGGGCTAGAATAATCTTACTGAGATGAACATTTTGGTAGTTAAATCATCCAAAATGGGCTGGTGGATCAAAAGTTATTCAATATTAAAGAAATTTACTTAGTGATTCTAAAAAATCACTATTAAAATTACACTAAAGTTTAACGATCTTGGGACCCTGTGATTAGATTTTAACAATTTTGAGCTTGTTAGAATCATCTC
Source organism: Gigaspora rosea (assembly GCA_003550325.1). Taxonomy (NCBI): domain Eukaryota; kingdom Fungi; phylum Glomeromycota; class Glomeromycetes; order Diversisporales; family Gigasporaceae; genus Gigaspora; species Gigaspora rosea. Next base: position 186,458 of record QKWP01000573.1, read on the forward strand.
AGTGAGACGAACATTTTGGTAGTTAAATCATCTAAATTGGTTCAGTAGAACAATAGTTATTAATAACTTTATAATTTTATACTTTTGGCCAGAATTATAAAAATTTGACCAGAATTATAATTATAACCTGATATTTTTGGGACCCCACCCACCCACTAAAAAATCACGTAATTTCTGGAAGCCCCCTTATATATACTTGATCAAGTATAATTGATCAAGAATATAATTTATAACCTTGAGTATATATAATCGATCAATTATTAGGCCAATCATTAATCGATTATATTATATTTATCAAATCAAATAATGCGATCTTATATAATTACATCTCTCTTAGAGGTTATATCTAGTTACCTGGATAACCCATGTTAAATATATCAACTAGTTTATAATTGCTATTCAGGTAACCTAAATTATAGTACTTTTTAAATTACTAGATAGTTTCTAGTAACTTTAACATATTGAACAGCAAATTTAAATGCCATTTAAACTGCTATGGAACTGTTACTTAACGCTATCACATAACTTGACAGACATTCATGTCTATGAAAATATTGAATAGCAGTTCGAATGGCAGTTTGAGTGGTATTCAAATTGTGACATTCAACATTAGAGTGCATGGTATACTATATAAATCAAAATTATACATTACTACGACTTTTTATACTACCCTAAAAATTATCGGTTATTCGATATAGAGGATCAGTTCTCTATAGCATTTATGTATTGCTGTATCCAGATTTGTAGCATATCTTATAGTTACTTTGAAGTACCATAAAAGTACTATAAAGTTCTTAATATTCAAAGTATGGATAAAGATTCACAGTACCAATCAGGGTACTTCGCAGTAATTTAATAGTTATCTTATAATACTTTGAAGTACCTAAATTCGATCATAGTCATGTTTAATGTAATGAAGTAAAATTACATGTGTGAAATTTTCATAACACAAGATTAATTAACCTTTATTATTGACGGACATGTTAATATCTTTGAATATAATAAAATTGACCCTACAAAGATTGGATACTTGGTTTAAGAAGTATTTTTTCTTAGTAGCGGCATTAATAGAATAGAGGCTTCTCCAATACTTTCTTAAGTTTGGCTTCTTTTTTTCACATTTCTATTTATTTCAGAATTCTTCGTAACTAATACCGATTGTACCAAAAGCATCTATAGCTCTGGAGGTTTTGGATTTAAATATAAGTGGAAGGATATTAAGTTAATAGTTGCTCTTACAGTTGTTTTCATAAATTCTGAGACACCCTAAAAAACTTTGCCATGATAATTTGGTCGAATTCGATAAGTTATTGATTTCAGGGAATAAGAATCAGATACGTCATTTATTAAGATCAAGTAACTAATATATATTACAACACTGCAATAAGACTAAATATCATAAGTCATAAAATTTCAATTTCTATTCTTTGGCACTCAAACGAAGCCTTTATTCATTTCTAATTATTTTTCGACGAAAATTTGCTTTTAAAAATTTGAATTAAATTTCAATTCATATTCTTTGGCAAGGTCCATTTTCGTTCAAATGAAGCTTTTAAAAATTGAATTAAATTTCAATTCCTATTCTTTGGCAAGATTCGTTTTCGTTCAAACGGAGTCTTCATTCATTTCTAATTATTTTTCGTATCTTGTCGAAGATGAAAAATTAGTTTTTAAAAACTTATATAAAACTTCAATTCCTATTCTTTGACAGGATCTATATTCGTTCAAACAAAGGCGTTTATCCATTCTTAACTATTTTTCATTTCTTGTTGAAGACGAAAAATTCATTTTTAAAAAATCAACTAAATTTCAATAGTCAATAAAGTCAACGTATTCGATATAGTGGATATGTTTCATAATCTACTTAATAATACAGTAATATTGAGAAAGTATAAAAGCTCTAACTTTCTCCTTTAACAAGAGTGATTAATAACAGGTCGAATTCATAGAAAGTTCAATTATTAGGTTATCTAATTCGTTCAATCAACAAATGGCAAGTGGCTGTTACAAGCCAATAAACAAAATAAAAAAAAACAGGATATAACCTGCATTTGGTATAAACAGATTTTATAACACTTTCATATTGTTACGTGATACATTCTAATATGCAAACTGGAAAAAACTGCTCATAAATGTCAAATAAATAAATAACTTAAAATGCTTCCTAGTATAGAAAAATAAATTGGCTTTTATTTAATTTGATTATGTTATAATTAATATAAACTAAAATATAATTACATTTTGAAAGATAACTATTGCACATAAATTGTTATCTTCCTAATATATATAATTAAAAAACTTTTAGTCAATCAAATATATATTCATTTGATCGACTAGCACTATCAATCATTGATTGACCTATTGTTGCTCGAGCCCCTTAATTGGTGCTCAATTATTGAACTAAATCGATCAATGATCAAGTATAACATAATCGAGTCAATACACTACTCATGACACAGACAAATCCAAGAAACAGGAGAAACAGAAACCCATTTGGCAAGACCCGAGTAAGGAGGTAGCAAAGATCTTTGATGGTGCTACCAAATCTGAAATATTAGACTGAAGCCGAAGAACTGGACATCGATCTCAGGAACAAGGTCTACCAACCTGGTCGCCAGATCGGGTACTGGAAAAAAAGGACCTATGTTATAGAAGTAGGTACCAGGAGGAGAAAAACTATAATGGCACCTAATGCCAGGTAGATTAACCTTTTCGGGCCAACTGGATTGGAAGTCTGGAAAAATGGTGAAGGACCGATAGGAAAGTGATGGTGGGTACCGGGGGTTGGAGCGAACCTTATAAGAGCAAAAGTAGGTAAAAGTAGCAATTGGGTATCCCCTGACTGCAAGCTGTTCACCTCGGTAAATGCATAAGTTACCAAAGAGTAAGTGAATACCTGGTAGGACAGGTACTGCTCTACCAAGTTTCCTGTTAAGGATAAGCCAGATTGTACCTTCGGGTATAAGAAGGAGTCCTAAGGGATCTTATGAAAAGAAACCTAGGTGGCTGAACTGACTGCATAGGTAACACAGACATCTGGCGAATCAGTTAAAAGTCTAGGTAGGAAACTGAATATTAGAGGGTTTAAATAGGCAATTTCTGTAGTTGGGTTGCAGGTATAGCATCTAGTGTGGAACCTTCAGGCGGACCACTTAAATTAGACACCAAAAGTGTATGTATAGCTAGTTGTACTCTCATCCATGTAGAATCCAGATGCATAAACCGAATAAAGTATATGCCCTAAAACAGGCACTTTGAAATCGAAAAAAAAACAATTTACTATTAAATATATAAAAAATATCTTTATAAAAGCACAACCTCTTTATAAGCACTTTTTTGAAAAAAGTACATATGTGACCAAATTTATGATTGTAAGAGAGGTTGACTGTAGTAAGCTAATATTTGTCATATACATCTAAGTGCTATTATTTCGGAATATTGGCCATTTAGTCCACACAGTTAGCACTAGCACCAACATGTCCAATATATCAATAGGGTATATGGGGTGTCTTCAATTAAAAGGGCCCATTTTTACATTTTTTTGAAAAATGAATTTTTGTTAAATTCATATAAATTTTGACATGATTGACTTTTTTTAATTATAAATGAAAGTTGAATTACATAATAAAAAATCAAGATAATGTAAAAAGAAAAATTACATGAGGCTGCGTAGAGCCAACAAGTCACGAGTTTACCAGATAATCACCAACCATCTTTAACCAATCAATATCGTGAAATTTGATTGATACCGGATCAGTCAGAAAATCAAAACAAATAATTAAACTCAAATATCTCAAAATAAAATATATGTAAAAATGGGCCCTTTTAATTAAAGACACTCCATATATTAATTGATGTCCTAGATCCTTGTATTTTGTAGTATTTCAGTTCTGTCTATTTATATTTAGATCTATGCTACTTTACTACTTATTCATTAGAAGTTGTACTGGTATCTTAACTATCACTAAAGAAGCTTCTAGAAATCAGCTAATTTCAGGAGGTGGGTGGGTTAGCTAAAGTATTAAATATAATTCCAGCCAAAATTTTATAATTCTGGCCAAAATTACATAAATATTTTTGACCAAAATTATAGATTTATTAACAATATTTAATAATTAATAACTTTTAATTTACTGAATCAAATTTAATGATTTAACTACCAAAATAATCCTTTCAATGAGAGAATTCTAGCAAGCCAAAATTATTAAAATCTAATCACTGGATCCTAAGATCAGAATAGATATATATTACTATAAAAATTTTATAATTTATTAAAAAATTATAAACTATTTATAGTAACACAAATTTATTCTGATTTCTGAATCCTGTAATTGGATGTTTATGATTTTGGGCTTGCTAGAATCCACTCATTGAGCTAATCATTTTGGTGGTTAAATCATTGAAATTGGCCCAGTAGACCAAAAGCTATTAACAATTTAAAATTAATTTTCAATTGTTAATAACTTTTGATCTACTGGGCCAATTTCAATGATTAAACTGCCAAAATAATCAGCTCAATGAGAGGATTCTAGCAAGCCTAAAATTATAAAAATCCAATCACAAGATCCAGAAATTGAAACAAATTTGTGTTACTATAAATGGTTTATAATTCTTTAAGGATAAAATAAACGTAAATTATTTTTAATAGTAATCACGTTGTAATCATATGAAATCAGGTGATCAACCAATCAAAATTGTAAACAACATAGATTCAACCAATCAGAATTAATATTTTTTGTGCGGGCTAAGGAAATTTGAGTTTTTTTTACTAATATATGAAGGTAGATTTTTTTCAAATGATATAAGTTTCGAAATTTTACTATAACTAATAAGAAGCTTTAAATTATATGTCACGAAATTTTGGGGAATATTGGCTATAATTTTAAAAAGTTTTATTAGAAACATGTGTTTGATTTCTACTGTATATTTCTAAAAATAAGCTACCTTTTTGGGCCAAAAAGTACACAAAAAAACGTGGGTAGCTTATTTTTAACGTATAGGCATTAGGGTTCTAACCTCTGACCCGGAAAACTGTGTACCCAATTACCTGACCCGAAAAATTTATCAACCAGGTCATGTTTTTGACAAACCGGTTTAAAATGATATATGGATTACCTGTTAATAAACAGGTTGCCTGTTAATAAACGGGTTGCCTGTTAATAAACAGGCCACCCGTTTATTAATGGATATCAAATATATTTAATATTCAGGGTAAGACCGTCCTGAGTGCCCCGATTTTGTAGAATGTTATACAATTAATTAAAGATTTTTTATGCAGAAGTTTGGGTAGATTATTTCTATTAGATGTTGTAGATTATTTCTATTAGACGTGGTAGATTATTAAATAAACTTGAAGTTCACCGATCGAAGTTATAAATAATTAACTACCGCTATGTTAACCAAGTCTCAGCTGTTGTGCAAACAAAAAGATAAAAAAGCTTAAATAATGATTTAGAAAAGTAATATAAGTGTAAGGTTTAGATTGTGCTTTTTGTATATGTTTTATAGTTTTTTTTTCTTTTTTTTTTTAATATTGGAGTATACAAATAACAGCTATTAACTTATTATTTTTTTTTTTTACAAAAGTTTTTTAGGATTTAGTAATAGATTTATATACTGTCTTGGCAAGTGATTTTGGTCGTGATATTGTGCTTGCCGATGTTGTCTCTCTGGCCTTAGCCCAGAAATTGCGTGATAGAGAACCAATTAATGATATAATTATTCTACGTAATACCACTATTCCGACCTCGGCTACCCGCATTTGCTCTACTAGATAAAAAATTCTAAATAACGATGGTTATAACTTATATAATATGGTTTAAATGGGTTCAAATCAATAAAGACACGTTTATCTACCTTAAATAACACTCAATGATGTTTATTTTGAAATTTTAAATATAAATTTTCTTTTATTCACTTCGATTGTTGTCTAATTTTTTTTAAATTAACGATTTTGATTGTTTGGTTAGTATGTGACATTTGGGACATTCTTACCTATAGATAATCGGGTATCCGGTCATCCGATTATAACCAGGTAACCCGCTTTAATCGGGTAACCAGTTTTAGTTTCAGGTAACCGGTTGAAAAAAACAGTTGACCCGACGGGTCACAGATAGAGATTTTCAAACCAGTTTGGAACCCTAATAGGCATTTTTGAAAAAATTGAAAAATGTACTAATAAAAAGTTGTCCAAATGACACCAAATTTGTAAATATATTTTAATGCACTGAACAACTTTACTTAATTGAACTTTTGAAGTTTACTTAGTAAAAAAAGTTTTATATATAGCAACTGCTAACGTGTTTTTTGAGATTTTTGAAAAAAATCAGGGGTAGCTTATTTTCAGAGTAGCTTATTTTCGGGGATATACAGTATATAAAATTTTGCTGTACTATATAAATCATATGAAAATTGATCTATATTTACTCTACTCTTAATAAATTATAAAACTTCTATAGTAATACAAATCTATTCTGATCTTAAGATTTAGTGATTAGATTTAATTATTTTGGACTTGCTAGAATCCTCTCATTGAGTTGATCATTTTGGTAGTTGAATCATCGAAATTGATCCAGTAGATCAAAAGTTATTAACAATTGAAAATTAATTTTTAATTGTTAATAACTTTTGATCTACTAGGCCAATTTTGATGATTCAACTACCAAAATGATCAACTCAATAAGAGGATTCTAACAAGCCCAAAATTATAAAATCCAATTATAGGATCCAGAGATCAGAATAATTTTGTGTTACTATAAATAGTTTATAATTTTTTAATAAATTATAAAACTTCTATAGTAATACAAATCTATTCTGATCTTATGTTCCAGTGATTAGATTTTAATAATTTTGGTCTAGCTAGAATTCTCTCATTAAGAGGATCATTTTGGTAGTTAAAACATCAAAATTGGCCCAGTAGATCAAAAGTTATTTACTATTAAATATTATATCTAACTTTTTAATAATTGTAAAATCTGATTGGTTGATTGGGGTAGGTAGGGTAGGAGTGAGATGGGCTCATAGTAAAAAAAAATCAGCGATTTCTGGAAGCCCTCTAATACAGATTTACTTGAACCAAGTTATCAAATTCTTTATTCTAACTACAGTTTTTTATTTTAATTTTTATAAAATTTATTTAAATTTTAGTATTTATATATTTAATTGATGATTCGCCACTCAACAGAAAAATGATCTTAGTGTAATGTGATGCAAATTACTATATAAATTCTATATGTATGGAATGCAGCGTTCATCTAAGGAAAACTTTTTATTTTACTAAGTTAATGAGCAAAGTCAATTAATTAAAAGTTGTAGAGCTCAATGAAACGATTCTAATGGTGGTTAGATTATCCAAATCGGCCTAGTGGATGCCAAGATATTTTCAAAGAACAATTGGGCGACTATATAAAATTTTTATGTAAACAAACTATTGTTTATATCTGTTTATATGGAGGGGTGTCAATAAAAACCAGGCAAATCATTTTTAGTAATTTTTTTTTAAACTTTAAATTAAAATATCTTAACGACTGTTAAACAAATCTTGATAAAATTTTTTTTATTTTAATTCTATAACTAAATAGAATTAAAATAAAAAAATTTTTATCAAGATTGGTTTAATAGTTGCTAAGATAGTTTAATCTAAAGTTAAAAAAAAATTTACTTAAAAACAATTTGCATGATTTCTATTGACGCCTCCCATATAGTAATTTTATATAGGTGGCCAATCGTTTTTCAAAGATATCTCGGCATCTACTGGACCAATTGGTTGATTTAACCACTGTTAGAATTATCTCATTGAGCTCTACAACTTTCAATTAATTGACTTTGCTCGTTAACTTAGTAAAATAAAAAGTTTTCCTTGGACGAACGCTACATTCCGTACATATAGAATTTACATAGTGATCTGCATCACATTACACTAAGATCGTTCTTCTGTTGAGTAGCAAATTATCAATTAAATTATTAGTCTAAAAAAGCAAATTTGCCAAAGCTTTGTTTTATAGTTATTTTGCTTCTAATTATAGATGCTAACGAAATTATTTCAGAAGTCAAAACCCTAAAATTAAACAAAATTGTTTTGATCTAGGTTTACTTAAAAAACCAAATTTTTTGATACTTTTTTTAAATAAACAAAATTAAAAGGAACATAACTATACTAGGTAAATGCATAGCATTGTTTGTCTAGAGCTAAATATTTATATAAATATAATAATTAAAAAAGTTTGCATTTACTAAATAAAAGTATAGCATTGTTTGTCTAAAACTTAATTTTATTTCTTGTACTATAAATTTTATATATGTTCTAATTTATGGAATTAATAATAACTTTTGATCTACCAGTCCATTTTGGATGATTTAACTATCAAAATGTTTGTCTTGATGAGATGAATCTAACAAGCACAAAATTGTTAAAATCCAATTACAAGAGCCCAAGATTGTTCACACTAAGTAAATATCTTTACTATTGAATAACTTTTGATCCACTAGGCTGTTTTGGATAATTTAACCACCAAAATGTTCATCTTAGTGAGACAATTCTAACAAGCCCAAAATCGTTAAATTCCAATTACAGGATCCAAAGATCAATAAAGATTTATCAATCATTTAATCAAATTGATTTATATATAAAAATTAATTTGATTAAATAATTGATAAATCTTTATCGATTTTTGGATCCTGTAATTGGAATTTAATGATTTTGAGCTTGTTAGAATTGTCTCACTAAGATGAACATTTTGGTGATTAAATTATTCAAAACAGTCTGGTGATCAAAATTTATTCAATAATAAAGAAATTTACTTAGTGATGAATGATCTTAGAATCCTGTGATTGGATTTTAACGATTTTGGATAGGGATGTTAAGTGGTTTGTTCAGGTCAGTTTCAGTCTAGTTCTATAAAGTTCAAAGAAAAAAATGAACTAAACTGAAGTTTATAAACTTTAGTCAATTTTAAAGTTTAATCTTGAGTTCATAAACTTAAAGTATGAACTTGAGGTTAACTTTGAAGTTCAAACTCTAGTTCATGAACCTAAGTTCACTAGAGCTATTATCTGGTAAGAAAATAATTATCCAGGCAGATCAGATATTGTCTGACCTGTCTGGATAATTAGTTTCTTACTTAGTCATGATAAATGTTAAATTTATAGTTGTTAGACGAAACCTCAAATTTCATGCTAACAAAACTACAAATGTATTAACAAATTAAGATTGCATCATAACTTGCTGTATAATAGAATCATATGACTTTGCTGCAACTTTGGTTGACAAAATGTCTTTCTAAGTATGCATAATATATATGTATGTATATTCATACAAAGATTCAACATGCGTTATTAAGATTATATTTAATTTACTGATAAATTCTTTATCATATATATTACAATTTTGTTATGACTGGGTTTATATAAACTGAATTTTTAAACCAGTTTTATAAGCTAAGTTTATAAACTGGGTTTATAAATCAGGTTTATAAACTAGATTATTTTTTTTTTTTTTAAGTTTAGAGGCCGTGTGCTATGGCCGGGATTTTTATTATGAGTTATAGTGACGTAATATTTGTTACATGAATGAGGATACAACTAGCCACACGTGCTTATAAACTAGATTATAAAACTAGTTCAAGAACTTGTCATTAATTTTTCTTTGAATAAACGGCTAAAAAGAGTAGTTGGAACAGTGTTGGAACCAGGTTCAGACCTGGTTTATTTTGAACGACTTAACATCCCTAATTTTGGGCTTGTTAGAATTGTCTCATTAAGACAAACATTTTGATAATTACATCAGCAAATTTATAGTAGCGCAATCTTTCGAAAGATCTTGCAAACATGCAAAATCTTTTGAAAAATTTCGCATATGCAATATATTTCGAAATATTTCGCAATGTATTTCGAAATATTGCAGGTTTTGAAATATTTTGAAAATGTTTCAAAAGTAAATTCGAAATATTTTTTGAGCGGACTGGCTATGACTGGCTGGATTAGTAGATATGTAACCTGGGTCATACCAAGGACGCATTGGACTATATTTTCGAAATATTTCAAATATATCTAAATTAATCTGCATATCTGTATTACAAGATCAGATTAGATCTTTTGTTTATTAATTAGATCTATTCACATTGTTTTTTTATTTCAGTTTGTTTTTTTTACTTTCGCTTGATTTCGCTTTTTTTTGCTTTTATTTTGTTTTTGTTTTTTTTATTTATTTATTTATTTTTAATTTTTTTCGTATTTTCAAGAATACTAGCCTTTTGCAAGAAAACCTACAACTTTTCGGAACTTAGTGCATACCTACTCAGACTTCCGAAACTTTGCAAGAACACACAACAAATTTCACCCAGCAATTTCTAAATTTCCAGGAACGCTATTTTAGAGAAATGGGCACAAGTTTTTGCAAGTTTTTGCAAGTTTTGCAAGTTTTTTGCAAGTTCTTGCAAGGTTTCGCTTTTTTTATTTTTTTGTTTCATGTTTTTTGTTTTTGTTTTTTTTTGTTTTATTTTTTTATTAATTTATTTTATTTTGACACTTTGAGAGAACAGAACCCTTCCTTCCTAGCACTTTGCAAGAAAACCTACACCGACTTTTTTGGCACTTTGCGACTTTTTTAGTATTTTGCGAGAACATTAATACGGCTTTCAAATTTCTGAATTTGCAAGAATGCAAAACTCTTATTTTAGAGAAATGAAGATTTGGGGCTTCGTTTATTTTTTTTATTAGTTTGCTTACATTTTTTGTTTTTTTGTTTGTTTTTTTTTTTACTTAATTTTTTAATTTTTATTTTATTTTTATTTATTCCTGACTTTTTCGAAACTTTGCGACTTTTTCGGCACTTTACAAAATTTCTCCAGCAATTTGCAAGAACACCAACACTTTTGAGAAATGTTTTTTTTATTTTTTTCACTTCTTTACTATTTTTAGGAGGTATTTAGAAAAAAAATAGTGAAACGAAGGTATAACCAAACCAAAAAAATAGCCAAAGCGAAGACAATAGAAAACAAAAAAGCAAAGACAATAGAAAACAAAGAAGCAAAGATAATAGCTAACTTTGGGTTGAATGAAAATAAGTATGTGGGGCTAGTTTTTTTGTATATAGTAATAGAATTAGATGCAAAGAAGTGCAAAAGTAGTTAAAATAATATGTAATAATGTAAAAATAATACTGTAAAAAATGTATAATAATTAAAATATAATATATAATGTAATATGTATAATATATGTCCTCCAGGTCGATAGCATAGCAGTTATGCTCCGAGGATGCAAATCAAAAGGTTGCCGGTTCAATTCCTCCCAAAGGCGAAATTCAAGAGCCAGCCGGTTAGCTGTATGACGTACCTAAATGGGCAGCCATTATTTTAAGACTTTGTGGCTGTGAAGCGAATTAAGTTAGAATCCCGATTTGGAAGTAACCAGAATCACATGATGTAGTAGGAAGATCTTTGCCTGCGAACTTGGGGCGCCTAGTATTGGTTAGGATTTGGGGTCGATGTTCCCTTGAACTATAAAAATCGGCACTCAGGCGCCAGTGCAGAACATTGCCTGCAGGGACCTTCGAGGCACCCGGGGGTTGTCAGATCATAATTATGACCTTTCCGGAGAATCTTCCGATAAAGCTTACGGCTTGGTATGGCAAGTCAAGGTGGGGGTTGGGGTTCGGGTTCATGGCGGGAACTCGATAGTTGGGGACTAGATATGAACCGTAAGCTGGGATATTGAGCTGGCGAGATGTTCGAAGAAGCGAAAAAAAATATATATATAATATAATAATAATAAATAAAAAAATAATAAATAAAAATATAAAATTTCATTAATTAATGCCGAACTCTTTTCGCTGATCCTCATGACCAATTCCGAGTAGAAACAAAAATTCAAGCTAGAGCGATAACGACAATAGAAAATAGCTATTTGGCGTATAAAATTATTTGTGGAGAACAAAAAGATAGATAGGGTTTATTAGAAGCATTTATTTATCTGACTAACTGGAAGTCACAAAAAGAAGACTTTTAAAACTTTTTGTAACGGAAAATAAAATTTTTGTTTTCCATTGCATTAATTGGGGAATCAGTCTAGACCCAGAACTGCAGATCTTTGTGAACACGTAAACAAATAAACAAACAATTAATAATACAATAGTAAGTGCCAAGTAAACAAACAAATTTGGCAGAACACGTACAAAACAGGTTATAAACACAACAAAAACGTGGAAAAGTAAAACATGATAAGTAAACAAGATATAATAGAAGTAGATCTAACAAGAACTAGATAATCAATAAACAAGATTAAGGAAAAGCCAATATACCAAAATAAGAAGTGTCAAAGCAAGTACAAATCAGCATAGAGCAGTTAGAAAAGTATAAATATATCTTTAAAAAAGAAGAAAGCGAAATTGTTAAGGCTTTAACAGAACAAAGAAATATCGTATTGGAGAGAGATAAATTTGTAGCAGAATTTTTGGAAATAGAATATCCAGAAGTGGTTCTGATAGTTAGAAGAATATCAGAAATGGCAGAATGGAAAGCACTAGGTAGGAAGATAAAGGAAGAAAAAGAAAATAGAAATAGTCTAGTAGAAGAAGGAAAGCAGAAAAAAGAGATGATAGCTATGTTGAGTAAGAAAATTGCAATAGGAATCCAAGAGGAAGGAACATCAGATTATGGTATTAGAGAAATTGAGGAACGAGTTACAGGAATATTGGAGTGCTCGATAAATAATGAACATTTAGCATACTTCAACGGGGAAAAAAAACTGTCAGAAAGAAAAAATACTGTAACTAAACCAATACAAGAAGAGATAGCTGAAACCAAAGATGTAAATAAAGAAGAAGAGGAAAGAAGACCAATAATAGAAGCACCAAGCAGGGAATGTTACAGAGATTATGTATTATGGGATATTCCACAATACTGTACAGCTAAAGATATAAATTTGGCAGTCAAAAAATTTGGGAAAGTTGAAATTAAAAGATGGGTTAAAAGAGCAAAAGTGAAGTCAGCTATTGTCAAGATACAATTCCACGGGCCAGAGGAAGAAAAGATGTTAGAATCAAGTTGGTCAATTCCAATCGTAGCAGGAAAACTAACAAGAATTTCGAAAGAAGAAGATGGTTTTCTAACAGTTAAAGAAAGAGCACAGTGGAAGGCAGTAGTAACAAACGTACCCCAATACGCACAAGAAGTATTACTATTGAGACAGTTAAGAAAATTTAATGCAAAGACGGTATTCATTCCTGTTAATAGTAATGGGAATCCAAAGACGTCGGCTATTGTATATTTTGAAAATGGGGACGATAAGGAAAAAGCAATGGAGAGTAGAGCATCGTATTTCAATACGCATTTATATTGGAAGCAAGAGGAGAAGTACCGTACCGGTCAAAGAAGTGAAGACACGAGAGACGGAAAAGGAAAGGTACTAGCAGAAGCAGACCAAAGAACAAGAAGGCAACATAAAGAAATCAAGAACATGGAGAAATTTGGAAAACAAGACAGGAAAAGATGGGAAGAACAGGGGAGAAAAACGATAATAGAGAGTGAAAAGATAAACACATTACAGAGAAGACCGATAGGAAAATGGAAAGAAAGGACGAGAGAAGAAACAGAAGAGGAGAACACGGTGTTATCAAGTCAAAAGTTATTAGAAGAGATACTTAAAAGATTAGTAAGACTCGAGGAAAGGGATAGTATAGGGGTGACTCCATGTCACTCCTAAGATTGTTGCCGTGGGCATCCCAATGGACGAAGACAGGCCGGTGGGGCTGTCTAAACGAAGGACAGAGGAGGAGGAAGGTGGTAGGAGTAAAGGAAAGAGAAGATGTAAAGAACAATATGAGAAGAAAATTATTAATATGGTTAAAGATAAACGTAAAATGGAATTTAGAATAGCATGTCATAACATTAATGGGCTGAAAAATCAGAATAGTTATAGGATGGAAGCATTATTGGATTGGGCAGAAGAAGAGGAAATTAGTGTAGTCGGGATTGTAGAGACAAACATTTCAAATAAGGAGGCAAAGTGGCTGGTTGGAAAAGATAAACAGTATCTGAGTTTTTGGGCAGATGCAGATGCTAAGAAAAAGAAGGGATCAGGTATTGGAGTATTAATAAGGAAAGATTGGGGTGTACACGTTGCAAAGCCCCGAGCAATTACAGAGTACATAATGGAAATATCGCTATTGTTTAGGCAATTAGAGATAGTGATCATTATTGTATATATCCCTCCAAACGACAAAGAACAAACCAACAACATATAGCAATATATAGTGAAATGATATATACAGAGAAAACCAGTGACACAATTTATTATATTAGGGGATTTTAATCATGTATTAGATTAAGTATTGGATCGGTTTGGAGGGGAAAAAAGGGCAGGAAAAAAACAGCTACCATTATACCGATGGTTAGAGAATCAAAATTTTTACGATATATTTAGGGAGCTAAATCCAAACAAGATAGAATATACTTGGTCAAGGAATGAAAGTAAATCAAGAATTGATATGATATGGACATCTGGCGATTTGTTCAATGGGCTTAAGAAGGCAGAAATACAAGAAGCTGATTGTATAACAGGCAGTGATCACGAATTCGTATTAGAGGAGATAGAACTAAGTGAGTTTTTAAAAGTAAACACTGCGGCTCGTAACAGGAAGAAGAAATACGTGAGAAAGGTGTACAAGTATGGGAAGGCGAGAAGAGAAGATTGGGAAAGTTTCAAATCAGACCTGCAACAAACAATCGAGAAAAAACCAAGTATAAAATATTTAGAAGGGCAGAAAGCATCCCATGATAGTAAACAGCTAATAAATAAAGTGTGGGATACAATTTCAAATAGTATAATATATGCCGCAAATAAAAACATCCCATATAAAAGGATATTCAATACTGTAGCAAGCAAAAGTGCTAAGAAGTTACGATCACAGTTGCACCAAGAAGTAATAGAAATCAGCAAACTTGTAAGGATACTGAGGAAATATAAAGATTCATATATAGAAAGAGATGTGCAGGAAAAAATTAATTGGACAATACAAGGGATAAATGAGAGATTAGGAACTTTAATTCCACACGTAGGGAGTATAGTTAAGAACGAACACGTGGAAGATATGAAAGGGTGGTGGAAGCTAATTAAGGCAAGATGGATAGAAGAACAGGAACAAGAAAAAAGGTTGAAGATCGAAGAGGCAGTAGATGCACGGTGTGCAAAGATCGTCAATGAACAAGGGAAAATGTTGGCGAGTCTGTTAGAAAAACCTTTTAAAAATGTACAAATTGACAGGCTGTTGATTGAAAAGGATAGAGAGTGCACTAGTTAGTGATGTAGATGAAGTATTATTGGAGACAAAAGAACACTTTCAAAGGCAATTTAGGAAAAGGCATGTAAATAAGGAATTATTAAAGGGGAAATGGAAAAACGTATACAAGCCACAAGATTATATCAAGGAGGAGTGGTACATCGGGCTCGAAGAAGAAATTACCGAAGGCGAATGGGACCAGATGCTTAAAGAAATTAAAACGGCAATAGCACCAGGAGTGTCCAACATAAGTTACATTTTGCTCAAAAATAGGAGTAAGGAGACGCAAGAAATTTTCAGGCGGTTTGCAAATTTATGTTGGAGTAAAGGAGATGTACCAGATAAATGGAAAATCGCGCAATCGTATGCGATACCAAAGGATACAGACTGGGATTAAGCCTTAGCAACGTAAGACCAATAGCCTTGTTAGAGACCTTCAGGAAGTGTATTACAAAAATCATAACGAATAGATTAACAAAGATTATAAAGGAAAATGATATTCTGAAAGGTCAAAATTTTGCTGCACTTCCGGGTTGTTCGACAGAAGAGCCGGTGCAGATAATAAATGCATTGATGGAAGATGCGAAAGAAAAGAACAAGGAAATGTGGATAGTATTTCAAGATATGCGGAAAGCATACGACTCGGTATCTTTGGAAATGCTACAATTAGCATTAAGAAGAATAAAGGTCCCCGAAAAAACAATTGGCTTTGTATTAAGTATGTTTGATAAACGACAAATGCAAGTGATAACGAAGGAAGGTTTAACAAGTTCTTTTGTGGCAGAAAACGGAATAGATCAAGGAGAGGTTCTGTCTCTGTTGATGTGGAGAGTATTTTATAATCCGTTACTGTGTAAAGTACAAAAAGAAGAAGGACTTGGAAATATTGCAGAAGTTAAAATTCCGATAGATAGTAGAAGAAGTACATGGTACGTAGAAAGAGTAAAACAAGCTGCGATAGCGTATGCCGATGATACAACATGGTTAGGGAAGAGTAAAGAAGAAATAGAGTCAATTCTAGCGATTGCAAATGAATTTTTTGTAATCAATGACATACAGCTAAATGAGAGCAAATACAAGCTTTTGGTAATGAATAAAAGAAAGAAAGAGGAAAGCAAAGATATTCAAATTAATAAGATAGTTATCAAGGCAGCAAAAAAGAATACAGTTGTTAGAATGTTAGGAATTTGGTTGAATGGAAGACTAAAAGAGTCGCTAGTTAAAGATAAAGCAAAAGAGATAATAAGACAAACAGCCCTAATCTTAATATGGAGGAAAATGACGATTAGTCAACTGATTTATGTGAATAATATATATTTGATACCAAAATTATGTTATATTTTACAAGTATCAAATCTAAGCAAGACGGCACTGCAAAAAATACAGCAACCGTACCTTCAATTAGTCAAAAACAAAATAGGAATGGCGAGAATAGCTGGAAATTATATCATATCCCACAGAGGAATAATGGGATATAAATTGTTGGAGCAGGAGTTGTGTATTAAGCAGATTTCGGCATTGCAAAATCGGCTGAACAATGATGGGATAGTGTTGAAGCTAGCACACATTAGAATAAAGCAAGATTTGCTTAATGCGGGTTTAGTAGATATGGAGTGGAAGAGTGAGGAAGATAAGGAGCTCCAACAGTTATGGAAAGGTAATCTAGCATGCCGAGTGTTGGTCAAAGCGAGAGAGTTAAAAGTCAGTTTTGGTTTTGATGAAAATTGGTGGGGTATATATGGAGGAAAATATCTGATCAGAAATTTGCTCCAGGAAGAAAAGGGAAATAGGAATTTGATAAGTGGACTACAGGATACGGGTATATTCTTTGTAGAGCAGTTGCTAGACCAGAGTGGTAAAAACATGTTAACGTAGCAACAAGTCATATTGGCAAGAGATAGAGTCCAAAGAGGAAAAAGGCCCAAATGGTTTATAGTAGTTGAAAGTAAACTTTTGCAAAACGAAGATAGAAGAACAGTTAAAGAGGAATGGATAGGAGACGCAAACAGTATGTACACACTAAAGATGCAAAAAAAGAAGTGTCACGTGATAACAGAAAGAAGGAGTGGATCTTGCTTAGAGGAAAAGAGAACAAGCAGGTAGTAAAGAGAATCATAGAAAAAAGGAAGTATAAGGTCTTAACAGAAAATTGGAGAATGGTAGAAGACACAAACTCTCTTGGAAAAAGTCCTGGTAAAAGTTTACAGTATTTGGAAAGGCAAGAAGAAAGTGGAAGCTCGGAGAGTGCGAAATGGTTAACGAAGTCTAGGATTTTATCATGCTTACCAAGGCCAGTAGTTAAAGAAGAGAAGTATGTGTGTCTGATACCAACAGATATGTTAGAAGAAATGGTACGTCCAGAAGCTCCAATATCAAAAGAGAAAGAACATATTGCAGAAGACATGGTGATAGAAGATATTGATATAGGGATGATTAGGCAGCAAAAGGTGGGACGTGAAATGGAGGAAACACTTGAACAACAGCTCAAAAGTAATAGAGAACGAGATAGTAATGTAGTAGTTTTTTATACAGATGGGTTGTTAAGGTCTGTAGAAGGTGGAAATAAAATGGGAGCTGGTTTGGTTCAGGTGGATAATGAAGGAAAGTTATGCTTAACAAAAGGCATGTGTAGAGTAGAAGCATGGCCGTCTTCAACCAAGCCGGAATTGGTAGCAATTTGGCTAGCTTTGTTGACAGTGCCTAGTAATAGAAAAGTAGTAATTAGAACAGATAGTTTAGGAGCAATAGCAGGTCTGAGCAGAAATTTGGAACTTCGTGAAGGAAAAAAATGGATGAAAGAAAAGTATTTTGATTGGTTAATCAAAATCAAAGATATGGTAAAGACAAAAGGTATAGAGCTATAGCTAGAGAAGATAAAGAGTCATAGCAAAGATAGGTGGAATGACAAGGTGGACGCTTTAGCAAAAGAAGGAACGGAAAGAGGAACAAGTATAGGGACACCAGAATACAACCAGTGGATTAAATGTCCTTTATGATGGAAGCATTATAGGGTTGAATTAGGAACAAGAGCATTTCTAAGGAAAGTTTTTGAGCCAAAAATAGCGCGAGATAGCGCGAATTGAAGGTAGTTCAAGACTTCGAACAAGAAGGAAGTGAGAAAAAATATAATTGGCATTTATTTTGGTCAACTCTGAAAGGTTTTACGGGCATTAGATGCACAACCCTGAAGAAAAGCAAAAAATTGGCGTTCTGGTACAAGGTGTTTTTTAATGAGTTGCCAGTGCTAGAGGTGTTAAAAAAAAGAAGACCCGATATCTATATATCATCCAACTGTATTGCATGTATGAAAGAAGTGCCGGAGACTTTAGAGCACTTGGTGGAGTGTGATGCATACAGTTTTTTGTGTCATAATATTGAAGTGGTAGCAACAGAAGCAGTATGGCAGAAGCTATCGGAGGAAACGAAGAAGCGATTAAGTCTGTATGATTTTAGAGAAATTCTACTACCAGCTACAGGAAATGAACGTAACGAGATGCGTATAGGTTATATAAAGGGTCTGTGTACAGCAAAAGTTAGTGGAGCTCTACGAGAATATATGGCAACAAAAAAAGAGTGGAACAACTGTTTTAGAAGCTTCGTTTACATATGGAGAAATGGTTTCTTTGACTTCATATGGTCAGAGCGTTGTAAAATGCTTTCAATATGGGAAAAAGGAGAAGGTATTAGCCCAAAGATCAAGAGAAAGAAACCTAATAATGGAAATGGATGGAAAAGATCACGTGACTCGTCGAATGAAAGCGAAACGGTTCAGATAGAAGAGTCAAGACCTAGAGGAAATAAGGAAATGAATGTTGAAAAGAGGTGGGAAACCATGATCGAGGACTTTATAAAGAATGGAAATTATCCATTCTGGTTTGGCCTGTGACAGGGCTGACAAAGTTGTCTGTCTCATCAGTGAGGCAGTGCGACAGGTCGCACCAAGGTGCTCACAAAGTATTCGGGTGATGCCGGACCTGCTATAAGATAGATAGATATAATAAATATAAATAATTAATTAGTTATATTATGTATCAAGTATCTATTTAATAAAGGTACCGACGAGACTGTCAAAAGTTAAAAAAAAAAATATATATATATATATATATAAAATTTAATAATGCGAAAATTTTAAAAATTTTTGAAAATATGCGAAATATTGCGAAATATTGTGAAAAGCTGCAGATTTACGCAAAGTATTACCTCCTGCGACCCCTGAAATGAGATAATTAGATAGGGCAGTGTCATTAATCACTTGATTATTTTTTATCAGAGGCCTACCCCCCTCCCTCTTTCTTAATATATAAATAGTTAGGTTCTTGTATATAATTTCAACTTTTTTTACCCCCTCCTCCCCTAAAAAATCACCTGATTTTTGTTACTCCTCATAGGGTTTGCATTGTTTTATTTGGTCTATTTCGCAATATTGCGCAATATATTTTGTATTATTTCGCAATATTTCGCAATTTGTTCCGAAATATTTCGAAAAAATATATACCGAAATCTTTCGAAAGATTGCAGTTCTTTCGAAAGATTTTGCATTGATCGCAATTCTTTCGAAAGATTTCAGTATGCAATTTCTTTCGAAAGATTTCGCATATTTATTTTGCTGATATAAATCATCCAAAACGGACTGGTTGATCAAAAATTATTATCAATTTCACTGGCCAATTAAAAATAATTTAAAAATCATGTGAGTGGACAAACGGAAAGTGCAAAGTTGCATAGGACACCGAGCTATATATAGATGGGTGACAATTTGCTATTGCTTAATTTTAACTGTTTTTGTGATCTTTTTTATATTTAGTAATATTAATGCTTATTTTTAACTGTTTTTCTGTAGATCTTTTCTGTTTTTAGAAATATATAACAATTTTTTAAAATTGTTAGCTGTTTATAGATTGCTCAGAGTTTTAGTTGTGTTTTTGATATTTTAATATGTGATGCATCAAGAAAGTAACTTTAGTATCATGATACATAGCAACTAAAGATTCTTTGCTTTGCTCTGGTCAATAAATTTTATTTGCTATTCCTTATAAAAAATTCTAAATTTCTTTAATAAAGACAAAATAGATCTTTTTCAGAAATCAATTTCATTAGTGTGTATACTTTTAATATATACTTTTATAGTATATATATTTTTTTGTTTATACAGTTAAACCTCCTTATGTATCCCACTTGGAACTGGCCATAAGCATATATTTATAGAGAATGTGCATTTAGAAAAAGCTATACAAGATTTATTATATAATCAAAAGTAAATCATTATTGGTTAATTGCAGATAGTTGCTATATAGTAAAGTCTTATTTTTTACTATATAAATTGATAATTGTAACTTAAATAAACTTATTTAAAAAGTGTAAATAGCTCTTAAAAAACTTGATATATGGGCTGTTAACTTGGTCAAGTATAGTGTTTTCACCAACTACATACTAACTATTCTAAACTAGGTGAGTCTTAACTACTCTAGTAGGTTTAGGTTGCAGATAAACTAGTCTAAGCTCTCATTCTTGCATGTAATTTGTTAAATAGTGTACTCCTTGTAGTAACTTATTAAATTATTAGTAAAAATATGAGCAAAACCTTATCTAAAAAAAAAAAAAAAAAAAAAAACTTATTTAAAAAATCAAAATATATATAGTTGAAATTTTTATTGAAATTGAAAAAATTTATTATTTAACTTTTAATTTTTATAACTATCAAATATATTTTTTAAAAAATTTTAATTTTTTTATTGAACATAAAAATTAAAAATCAAATAATAAAATATTTTCCAATTTTGTAAAAATTTTACTATATAATATGCGCGGATTTGTAAAATTAGGGCTCATAACTAGACCCCAAAATTTTTAATGATTTGCAAAAAGTCACATGCTGATTGGGTGTAAATAAAATAGTACCTCAAATTACATGTCAAATTCGTTGACTTACCTAAAAAAAATTCACCAATGAATACAATTAATAAAAGAATAGAAATTAACCAAGAGTAATAAAAGTAGCAAGTATTTTTATTATATATATATTTTTATTTAATTAATAAAACAAAATCAGTTTTAAGACATTATCTAATATGTATACGGTATATGTACTTTATTTCAGGTTTATATATTTAGCTAGAGGTTTAACAAGTTTTGTACTATATATTTAGCATTTGATATTTAGCTTGGGTTTCGTAATATATGTTTAACTTGAATTATATATACTTACAGTACATATGCTTTAGCTTGGTCTTATGATTTAGCTTGGGTTTGTAATACAGTTAGAACATAGGAGTTGGGACCGTGCATTTAGAAAGTTTTTATTTAGTCGATACATTTATACTGTATATATTTAGCTTGGGTTATAGCACATATTTAGCTTGAGTTCCATGTTTTATATTTAATTTAGATATAGTAATCATTTTTATAATCAATGCTAATCAATAAACAAATATATTTAATATATTACCAAGTATATATTCATTACTATTTATGATTACCATTTTATTACATCTTTATGATATTTGAAATTGTTTATTAATTTGCATTGGGTTTTGTAATTTAATGTGATACATTGCCACCCTATAATATGTGATCCAAGATTATTCCAATATCTAAAGAAGTAAGCACGATATTTATAAAAGCATCGCATCTTGTGATTCAGTAGTCCAAGTCAGACGAATTTGGTACTATTCGATTTGTCTTAATGAGACGAATTAAATGGTACCAAATTCATCCGATTTGGACCACTGGACAGCTAACAGTCATAAAAAATGGTTGATCAAAAATGACTAACCGAACCTATTCCTACTTATGAAGCACATATCTGACTAATATCTAAAGGAATAAGCATAGTGTTCATATAAAGTACATTAGCTAATGTTCCTTCTCCATTCGGTCCATGTTTTAGTATTCAAAAAAGTCAAATGGACATTTTTGCAAAGTGCTTTTCTTACTACCAAATTCAAAGAAGTTAGCATAGTGCTTATGCAGAGTGCAGCTGCCAATACTCTGGTTCTAATTCATATAAAAATAAGAAAAAATAAATAAAATAGATAACTTATCTTTAAAAGTTTCAACGATAGCCATTTCATAAAATATTATATACAAAAGACTCAGATCGTTATTTCACTGATTTTAAAACCTATAGTAAACCCAGGGTTTAGTACAAAGTGCGTTAATATTGTAGCAAGGCAAATTCTAAAGTATTTATACTTGCATTTGTTTAGGTTTTTATAACCAGAATGACATGCATATACTGTAGTTGCATAAAAGGTTTTTTATTATCAACAAATAAAATTATAGTAAGTGATTTGTACATGGGTCTGGATCTGCACACATGACTGGATGTTAACAGTATGTCAACTATTCAACGCACCTAGTATTGTATAACAATCAAATTTAGGTGCATCAAAAATTTTGGGGTGATTTACAAATCCATGCATATGTGTATATTTTGATCTTCTAAATATGTTTACTTAAGAATAAAGTATTTTGTTGGCTTGTATAATACATAAATTTGACAAGGGCAGTGTCATTAATCATCTGATTATTTTTTATCAGAGGCCTATCCCCTCCCTTTTCCTTAATATATAAATAGTCAGGTTCTTATATATAATTTTAACTTTTTTTATCCCCCTCCCCCCCTAAAAAATCACCTGATTTTTGTTACTCCCCCAAACCAACAAAATACCCTACTCTTAAATGAAAATACTATATATGTTTGAAAATAAGCTACACTCCTGATTTTTTAAAAATTTTAAAAAATTTATTAGCAGTTGCTATATATAAAAATTCAAATTTTACTAAAAATGCTCTTAAGGGGAGCGCTATTTATCATCTGATTTTTTTGCTACTAAGAGGCTACCCCTCTTTTCCCACCTGATCATCAAATACTGCAATTTGATTGGCTAAAATTATTAAAATTTTTAAAAATTTTTAAAATTTAACATTAAATAACTTTTGAACCAGTGATCTGTTTTGGATAATTTTACTACTAAAATGTTCTCTTAATGAGACGATTCCAACGAACCTAAAATCATCAAAATCCAATCACAGAATCCCAAGATCGTTATAGATTAGTCTGCTTTAATTATATTATTTTCATATATATTAAAAATTATTATAGCCCAGTGTGAAAATGTAGATACATGAAAACTAAAAGTTATTTTGTTTACATATAAAAGTTTTTTAGTTTAACTATCTATTTATAATTTTTTTATACCTAATAAAGAAAGACCTAAGCTACATTTTGATATAATTTATTATTATTTTATAATAAGTTTATTTTATAATAAATTTTTTAAAAAATTCTATTTTTTTTTAAAAAAAAAAAAAAAACCTCCGGGTCAATAGCATAGCAGTTATGCTCCAAGATTGCAAATCGCAAGATTGCTAGTTCAAGTCCGCTTTGCGGCAATTTGAATTTAATAGTTAAGAACCTGATTTGGAATACAAGCTGTAATGTGAGGCCCAAGTCTGATCACAAAATACTGCATGAACTTGTGATACTGCTTTCTGGTTATAGGCAGAACAGTAATACCTAGAGATATTAATGGAGTGCTCCAGGATAGTATGGTGCATACTCTAGCAGAGTATCCCTTAATACCACACCACACTGAAGTATAAATCAGAGCATACTCCAAAGTGTAACCTGGAGTATAACCCAGAGTACTATGTGCTAAGCACTATGTAATACTCTGGAGTTTATAGTACCGTATTTTTCTGAAAATATGCTACCTTATTTTGGGGAAATATGGTAAAAAATATATATAATAATACTCTAGAGTATAATCCATTTTGTATTAGTAGTATTACTTTGAAGCAATTACTCTTATTAATAATATCTTAGTAATCCAAAGTGGTATCATGTTTAGACCACACTGGCATGGAGTGGGTTATACTCTACAGTTACTCTAGAGTACCTTACTTCATTAATATTCCTAGTAATACCAATGGAGAAGAAGGTAGAAAGTTACCAGTCTCCAAGTGAGAGTTGAACGATAAGCCGGTGTATCCTTAGCCATGGGCAAGTAAAGCTATCAGATTCGTCGTACTAGCCACGGGGAAAGGATATCAGAAACTGAAATATCACAAGAAAAGGGATCTAGGACATTGTAGAGGTTTAATAGTAATGCTTGACCCCAAGTATTGACTATGGTAAATGTGTAATGTACTGGTATCACAGCCAGGTGTTAATAATATGGCAGGAGGGAAAAAAAATTTTTTTTAAAAAAAATTATTTTCACTACCAATATGCAACTTTATAAGCTTGTACTATGCAACTGCATTGCCATATATATGCTAAATATATAGTTAAAATTTTAACTTAATTGGATCAGTAGTTGTTAAAATATAGATTAAAAACTAATATATTTTACCAAAGTTTTATATATAAGGCCATAAAAAATTAATCAATTGGTTTTCATAACCCAGCCAGGTCAAAATTTGGAAACCTCAAAAAAAATTTTTAATATGTTTTAATAACCAGATGGAATTTTAAGAAAAATTTTATATAAATTTCATAAAATTTTATATATGAAATTTAAAAAAAAAAGTGGGTCAGTTAAAAAGATACATGTTATGAAAACCAAGTAGTTAAATTTGTATGGTCTAACTATATATAGTAATTTTATATATTTATTATTAAATATTTAAAATTTTATATTTTAACAACTACTGATTCAATTAGGCTAAAATTTTAACTATATATTTAGCATATATATAACAATATACTTTTACAATAAAAACTTACAAAATTGTAAATTAGTAACAAAAATATAGTTATTTTTAAAAGGTATTTTTTTGTTTTTTTTAATAAAAATACTAAATTTTAAAACCATTATTATACAACAATATGTATAAAAAGATACTAGTAATAAATTTTATATTAATAGATAGCTTAAACTTGGTTTATTTAGTACATAAAAATTATAAATAGATAATTAAAAATTAAAAAACTTTTATATAGATAAATTAATTATTTAATTTTAATTTATTTATATTTTTGCATTTTACAAATTGAAAAAATAAGTCATTAATAAAAATTTTTATAAAAATAAAATATTTTAATAAAATTTACATTAAAATAAATCTGCAAACCTGTGTAATAAATAAATTTATTGCATGGGTCTTATGTGACAACCTGTGCTTTTTTCATTTACTTATTGGCACGGGATTGTTACGTCAGACACCATGCAATAAAATAGTTATTATATGGGTGATGAATAACTCGTTACACACACAGGTTCATATTTAAATCCCATGCCTTCAGCACGGAATATGAACCCGTGTGTACTGGGTTATTTACTACAACCCATACAATAACTATATAAAGTATTTAAATATTTATATTAAATTTCAAAATTTTTTTTTATTATAAGATATATCATTGGCCGAAGCGTAGCGACGGACCCTTAATTTCTATGCAAAGTGATCCAAAAATTACCTTCCTGATGTGCTCCAATTGTAAAAATCTTGACAAATTTTACTTTTTTGATATACTTGCATATATATAATGTAAATCTTATCAGAAATGGAATTTGGAAATTTTTTGTCTGTCCGCACGCGTGTCTATATTTGTGCTTTAATGTTGCCAACATATGCATATTAACGCATTTGTGTAATATGATAAATATCATATGACGAGCTCCAGACATATAATGCTACGCATTAGCCTACATTTTCGCACTGGACTATATTAAAGATATTATAAACTTTAATATTAAATAACTCTTGAACCAGTGATCTGTTTTGGATGATTTTACTACCAAAATGCTTGTCTCAATGAGACGATTCTAATGAATCTAAAATTGTTAAATTCTGATCACCAGATCCAAAGATCGTTAAATTCTGATTACGGGATCCAAAGATCGTTATAGATTTGTATTATTTTTAATAGATTATATTAAAATAATACAAATCTATAATGATATCAGGATCCTGTAATCAGAATTTAACAATTCTAGATTCATTAGAATCATCTCATTGAGTGAGCATTTTGATAGTAAAATCATCCAAAACAAATTACTAGTTCAAGAGTTATTTAATACACGTTACTCTGGTTATATCGACATTTTTGGTTCATTAGTAAAAAAATTCAAAATGTCGATACAGTGAGTTATACCGACATTTTATATTAAATTTTTGAAAAAAAATGTCGGTATAAAAAGATTTTACTATGTTGTCGTTATATCCAGATGTCGGTATAACCAGAGTAACATGTATTAAAGTTTATAATATCTTTAATAATAATTTATAATATATACGAAAACAATATAATTAAAGCAGACAAATCTATAACAATCTTGGGATCCTGTGATTGGATTTTGATTGTTTTAGGCTCGTTGGAATTGTCTTATTGAGACGAACATTTTGGCAGTAAAATCATCCAAAACAGATCACTAGTTCAAAAGTTATTTAATGTTAAATTTTAAAAATTTTTAAAAATTTTAATAATTTTAGCCAATTAAAAGTTATCTGCTATTAGGACCTGATAATTTTCTGACTCTCTTCGTACCTAAAAATTAGATGATAAATGGCGCTCCCCTAAGTAAACTTGTTCAAAACATTGAAATACACTTACAATAAAAATTTCACATTATTTGAACAACTTTTTATTAGTATGTTTTTAATTTTTTTATAAAGTGCAATATTTCGAATAAGCTATCTTACATTTTTTTGTATAATTTTTTAGCCAAAAAAGACAGCTTATTTTCAAACATATATGGTAATTGATTTATATAGTAAAATTTGGACTTTACTATATAGTGACTATTGTTGATTGTAGGGTATATTATTTTCTGATTAAAAACATTTTTAAGTTTTTTGACCAAAAGAAAGATAGCTTATTTTCAAAGATAGCTTATTTTGAAAAAAATATGGTATTTTTATTGAATAAATATCATATGATGTGCATTAATAGAGGTTATTTTATTTATATTAGATTAAAAATTTCAGGTTTACTAAATTATACCACTGGTACTCAACACCATAATGATTTTTACTAATTAAATTTTTTAAATATAGCATAACATAAAGATCAGGTATAACATAAAATTTTGTTGTTTTGATTTTTTTTTAAAAATACCTTTTAACTCAAAATTTTATTTATAAAACTACCTTTTTTTTTAAAAAAAAAACCTCTCTTGTGAAATTTTATTTTATACTATGTCTTATCCTAGCCCTAACTATTAATTTTAATTTAACATTTATCAACTTTAACTTTTATTTTTTTTTGTTTATTTTTAGGATATTGATCTTTACGTTATATCGTATACTAGTATTTAATACCACTGGTTTGATTTATAATTACTGAAAATTTAATATATATGCAAAATATAGAGAATGTGCATGTGCATTTAGCAATAGTACAATATTGGGACTGGATATAGAGGTTAATTTATAGAGAATATTCATTTATAGAAGGTGCATATATAGAAGTTTGACTATACTTAAATTAATAAATTTTTTTAAAAATTATATTGTTTAAGTATAGCAGAAACTCATATCCAATAGATTCTGAAAGTAATATTACACAAATTATTTATATGGACTAGTGATGCCACCGAAATTGATTTTGGAAAAAGGCCTATTTCGTCTTCATTAGAGAAAATTAAAATTTTTTATAAAGAAGAGCAAATAAAATTTATATAGATATGTTCCTTATAATTTTGTCTATTCAAAAAAAGTATCAAATAATTTCGTCTTTTAAGTAAAATAGATCAAAAACAATTTCGTCTTCAAATTTTAATTTCAGGTTTTAGAACCCGAAATGCTTTCGTTCTCATGTATAATATGGACAATTGAAAATCTGATATATGATTGTAGTCTAAAACCCAGCATTTCACAATCCATTTATCTATAATAAGTTAAACTTAAGATACACATGTTAATAAGTAAAATTTCTTCATTTTGAGTGTCTTTAGCAGCAAATCTTTTTCAATCGTTTTCAATCACTTTCCCCAAAAAGTTTTCATAAAAACAAAGGTAGGGCATTTGGTAATTAGCAGAGTTTATTAAGTTTCTACTGCATTTAAATTATGAAGCCAAACAATAGATTTATAAATTGTTAAACTGTAAGTGTTATACTAACATAAAATTTTATATATTTTATTAAACAGGCTACGCATTATAAATACTTTAACATGATTTATTTTACCGAACTACAACACATATACATATTATATATTCAACTACCTTTAATATGTAGTATAATAAATACAATAAGTAGTTTAATTACAGTAGTATAGACTATGTAGTAGTAACATGTTAGATGTAACATGTTTTCAGTAAAATCTAATAGTCGAAAAATATAATAAAATTATTTTAGTATTAAAAATGCTTTACTTTTATTAATAATAAATTCATTTTTTCACATAATTCGCATATCGAAAGAATTTTAATTAATTTAATTGGTCAATAATTATGTTTGGATCTGCATCAATTAGCCAATCATACAAATGTTATATCCTGTGATTTTTCATCAAAATATGAGTTTCTGCTATGCTTATTGTTTAAAAAAAAATTATAAATAGTAACTTATTACTATAGCTATCCTATATAATTAGCCAATTATTTTTTAGATTAGCAAATATAGATAATCTAGTTTGTTTTTTTTTGTTTTTTATTAATGCAATATTTTTTTTAGTTATTATTTCGAATTATCACTAGAGTTGTTGCTAAAATTGTCCTAGAGTCTTTACTAGGACTATCACTGGAGCTTTCATTAGTGCTATCATTGGTGCTATAGTTGAAGCCTTATGAAGTTACATTTAGATCATGTAATTTGATAGTTTTTTTTATTAAGTTCTTTCATCAAGTTTTTTGTTAATTTCTTCTGTAGAGTTAATAGGTGTTTTGTTGGTTTTTGATAAGTTCTTTTAGCAAGTTTGTTACTATTTTTTAGTGAGTTTGTCATGTTTTTTAGTGGGTCTTTTAGCAAGTTGGTCATTTTATGGTGTTGTATTTCATCATTTTTAGTAGTTCTTCTGGTAAATTCTTTATTGTTTTTAGTAAATTTTTTAGTACTATATAAGCTTTTTATTAAGATTTTTTGTTATTTTTTTTGAGTTTTTTTGGTAAATTTGTTGCTTTTTGGTGGGTTCTTTTGATAAGTTTGTTGGTTTTGGTATTGGTTCTTTGTTATTTTTTGGATACCATAAGCTTTTTTTATTTTTTAATTGAATTTTATAGTAAGCTTTTCTAGTTAATTCATTATTTTTTAGTGGTTTTATCTAGTAGGTTTATTATCTTTTTGTAAATTCTTTTGTATATTTATTGTTTTTTAGCAGTTCTTTCAATTCTGTTTCTCATTTTTTTTGACATCTTTGTTGCAATAGATAGGCATTTTTTTTTCTATCTTTTATTGTAATAGATGGATAAATTTGATAGTTTTGTTACTTTATTATACAACAATGCTTATTATACAACAATATAAAATTTTTTTTATATTAATATTATTATTTTACAATTTTTTTTTAAATAATAAACAATAGGTGAATTTAATAGCTTCATTACGCAATAATATTTATTTGCAATGAGTTTATAAAATTTTTTTTTGTTTTGTGAAGTTTTTTTTTACTTTTTTTTTATATAAGATAATAGGACCTATTCTTAGAAATGGCCCTATTGTTAGAAATTTTTTATTTTTTGTTACAGCATACTATATAACACAAATTTTTTCAAACAAGTCATGTTAATACAAATATATAAGGTAGAATATATCATGTTGCATAAGATTAACCATTTGTATAACCATAGAACCATATTTACTACTCTAATAACTTTTAAAACAATTACAAAAAACAAATTGGCTAATTTACAAATTTGATAATAAGTTTTGATCTACTAATCCATTTTAGATGATTTTGCTACCAAAATGCTCGTCTCAATGCAACGATTTTAACAAGGCCAAAATTGTTAAAATCCAATGACAGGATCCCAAGATCATTATGATTTTGTACTATTTTATTAGTAAATTATAATAATTTAAAATTTACTAATAAAATAGTACAAAATTGGAATGATCTTGGGATCCTATGATCAGATTTTAACGATTTTGGGCTTGTTAGAATTGTCTCATTGAGACGAACATTTTGGTAGTAAAATCATTTAAAACAGATTAGTAGATCAAAACTTATTATCAAATTTTGTAAATTAGCTTATATAAAATACAAGATAAAGTAATATTAAACAACAAAAACTTTAAACATAAAAAATAATATTATAAAAAAAAATTTTAAATTTCTAAATTTTTTTAAAATAGTTATATTAGATTTCTAATAATAGGAGCCAATAGTCAAATTTAACCAAATTTTACAAAGTTTTAAGCCTATTAGAAAAAAAAATTTTTTATATATGAATATAATACAATTTATAATTATTAAATAATAAATAGATAATAAATTTTATATATAAAATTTTATAAAAATATATTAACATTTAAAAAAAATTTTAGATGTAACAAAAAAAGTTTCTAAAAATAGATACCATTACCTTACACGAAGATTTTTTTTAAATATAATAAAACTTAAAAAAAATGTTTTAATAAAAAAAAAGCAGTTTATATAATTACTTTTGATTGGCTGATCACAGGGTTACTATAAAATAATATCCTTATATACTTTATTAAACTTATTAAAAATTTGTACTATTTAAGCTAACTTGTATTTTTTTATATAATTTTAATATTATATAAATTTTTTAAAAGCTTTTAAATTAAACCAATATAATTTTAATTAGAGTTCCTCAAAGTCAAATTGAATCGAATATTAGGCATATTTGAATTTGATCGAATTGAATAAACCCTTGATTTGAATTTGATTTGATCAAATTAAATCAAATTAAATTAAATTAAATTAAATCAAATTTATTTGTAATTTTTAAAAAATTTTAAAATTTTGGTCACTTTTTAAAATTTTTATTTATACAAAATTTTACTAAGTTAATCAATTTTTTGTATTAAATAAAAATGTTCTTCCAATCAAAATAGCCCCAGTTTTATAAAACAAAAAAGGCAGTTGTCTTAAAATTTTGCATAAATAGCTATTGTATTTATAGTTTCAATAAAAATTTTCAAATATTTGTTGAATCAAATCAAATATTTTGTAAATTTGAATTTGATTTGAAATTTTTTTATTTGAATTTGATTTGAGATCAAATATTTGATCGAATCAAATTGAATCAAATCAAATTGTAGAACCCTAATTTTAATTACAGATTCTATAATCCAAATATATCAAGATAGTTGCTATTATATAAGCAAAAATTTTAAAATTTTGTTACTGTATGGTAAAATTCAAATTTAGAATATATTACTTAAAAAATTAACAACTAAATTATTTCACTAAGTTACTATACCTTTTTAAATTTTTTTAAAATTTATTATTATTTAATATTTCAAAAAATTACTACACATTACTAGTAATAATTTTTTATAAAAATTTAGAATTAGAATACAATTATAAAATAAAATAAAAGTTAAATATAAAATTTAAATTTAGTTTGTATAAAGTTTTAAAAGTTTTGAATTTAGTTTGTATAAAGTTTTAAAAGTTCTGAATTTAGTTTGTATAAAGTTTTAAAAGTTTTGAATTTAGTTTGTATAAAGTTTTAAAAGTTTTGAACATTTTTATTTAGAATTCCAATCCAATTATTTGGTATGTTTTTGAGATATAGCAACACTAATAATAATTACTAATCATGCCAAGATAGCAATACTTTATCAAAATTAAATAGTGTATTATTAAAGTTTTATTTATTTTTTTAAAAATTTTTAATAAATATATTGATATACTATATATATGCGGTATATAAAAATTTAAAAAATTGTATATTAAATAATATCAATTTTCAATAGTAACAAAAAAAAACAAATATTATTTAATTATATTTTATAAATTTTATAAAACTTCATAAATCTATGTATATACTAATTTTTATACTATCCAACCAATATCAAAAAATAAATATATTTAACTATATAACAAAATATGTATTTTTAAATCTAAATATGTAGAAAAACTTTATGTCCACCAGATATAACACATCTAGTTATCACTTATAAAAATATTAAGAACTATACACAAAATACGATTTTATATTCAATGCCACAAAAGCAATAAATGACAACTAAGATTTCGACTATGAATAAATCAAACGTTTATATTGATTATTCTATATCATCAATCAAAAATAAAATAAATAAACAAAAAAAAAGACAATATTAGGATATTATATAGGACTAGGACGCATAATTTCATCGTAAATGAGTTCTATTTTTAATGATTAAAAGATTAAATTAAAGATATGTAACAAAGTCATTACCAGAAACCAAAATATTAAAAATATCATACGTTTTAATTGCTCCTTTGACAACTGCTCTTTATGTTTATCGAAATCAAAAAAGGATTCTGGGATTGGATTGGCGGATGGCTCGTCTTCAGGATCATGGTACTTTAAACATTAAAAATATTAATAAGATTTACTTTACATTAAATCGATATAATATAAATATAACTCACAGGTTCCAAATAAGGATGCTTTAAAGCCTCTTCAACGGTAATTCTCTTTGAAGGATTGAAAGCCAACAACTTTTCCAACATATCAAGTGCTAATGGATTTGCATTTGGAAACATATGAGAAATTGGAATTCGTTTCTTAAAGGGAAGTGATCGGATGTAATCGCGAGCCTGTAAAATGTTGTGTTAATATTAAGGTTTGGATAATTTAACGTAGAGAAACGTCTTAGAAATACATTACCCTTCTACTTTTAATACCATAAAAGTCTTCCATTGTTGGTGTACCGAGAACATCGAGAATTAGAGTGAGTTGATGATGATCTATTATAGAAAAAAAGGTTTAGTGAACAAACAAAAATAATCTTAACAATTTTTAATTATAATTGAAAAGACTAATAATCTTTCTTACAATCTCTTCCTGGAAACAATGGTTTTCCATTCAACATTTCAGCTAAGATACAACCAACTGACCATACATCAATGGCTTTTGTATATTCTTTAAATGTCAACATAATTTCAGGAGCACGATACCATCTGGTAGCAACGTATTCAGTCATAAAGCCACTGTGTTCATCACTGGAATTGGCATTTCTGGCAAGACCAAAATCGCAAACCTATTTGGGGGTTTAGTTTATTAAAATAACGTTAAATGATTCATAAAACTTAAATAGGAATAAAATCAAACAGATATTTACCTTCAAATCGCAGTTCGCATTAAGCAATAAATTACTTGGTTTAAGATCACGATGAAGAACGTTTGCAGAATGCATAGCTTTCAGGGCACGTAGAGTTTGGTAAATAAAATATTGACAATGATCATCACTCAAATCTTGGGTGCGGATGACACGATGCATGTCAGTTTCCATTAATTCTTGGATAAGGTAACTAGTATTTATAAAATAGAGATTGTGAATGGCCATGAAGTTAAATGTTCAAGATTTAATGATCCTTTTACTTACACTTCAGTAAATTTTTCCAAACTCTCTGGTTTTACAATATCTAGAATAGCGATAATCTAATGGATCATATTTTAGTCAACATTATTGATTAAAAGAGGATAATTAAAAACAAGAATTGAATACAAACGTTTTCGTGGTTAAAATATCGTAATAACTTAATTTCTCTAAGTGTGCGCAGACAAAACATGGAATGGTCAAAAGGTGTTATTTTTTTGATTGCTACTTTTTGACCAGTTGGTTTGTGAATGGCAGAACTAAAATATTTAAGAAAAATAACGTTCGTTGAATTTCAACAGCTTTAATTTTAAAAGCACCCAGAAGCTACAAAACTTACCAAACAATCCCATATGCACCCTCACCGACTACGTCTAAAACTTCGTAATTTTCCCCGACATTGAAAGTCGGTTTACGTTGAGAATTTCTACTGCTCATCCTGTTAAATGTAATATGAGTAAATGGGTAATAAGTTGATTCAAGCGAAACAGTATTTGATAGCTAATGAGATTGTGGCTTATATTATTATGCGGAAAATTGGGTTTTTATACTTTATCAGGTAAATTTAGATTGTCGTTGTAACTATTATGTCCTTGTATATTAATTTTATCAAGCACTATCATCTCAAAATTATTATAAAGAATTTTAAATTCGTACAAAGAATTAAAAAAGGTAGACAAAGAATATTTATGTACATTAATAAAACCTTGTTTTACTGAAAAAATAGCACTAAATTGCTACGAATGGTTTTAAAAAAATTTATCCATGCATTTGATTAAGTTGCACTTTTCATTACGTATATCACAAATAATTAATCGATTGTAGTTTTCCTAGAATTATGTAATAATAAGTCTTATATAATTGGTATTGTTTATAGAAGTTTCTGCAAATTCAAAAATTTATGAACATAAACGATAAATGGTGCCTCCACGGGAAAATTTGTTATCGGGTTTTACAATCCCTAAAAGAATTAGATTGAATAATCCAATAAGCAGTAAACTTGAAACTCCGATAACAGGTTATCTCTTGGCGACAAACTAAATATGATAACTAAATAATGATTAGTTTATTTACAGTATATTAGTTACTTCTACTTTTAGCGAAACTACGTGATGAATAATATCAAATTGCCTTATTGTTATTACCGAAACCATGTGATACTATTCACCACATCCCAAATAGTTGACATAGCGTCGTGAGTGCGATACATTTTATGGCCAAATTTATATAGTACCCAGGATAAAAATATTAAGTGATGTTTATATGAAAAAATTTTTTACAATTATTTCTATAAATGATTCGTGCTAGACATTGTGACCAGATAAGGTTTTTTATCAAAAAGACATAATGTAATGCCCAGGTAAACCCGGATATTTTAATAATACTCGGTTAACAGGTACAATTTGTTTTTCGGGCAGTTCGGAGAGTTAATTAAACTTAGCTGCCACGGTGTTGACCGATGAAACCAGGAACACGGATATCGAATCATAAGTCTTTATTTTGTATTGGAGATCCTTAAAGCCGAATTAATCAAAGTTACGTTTTTGATGAGTTTAGAGTTGTCGCTGATCGATTGTGAAAACGGATTAGGGTGTCCAGAATTATGCGATGCGATAGGGTAAATTATGCGATGCGATGGAGGTCAATTATGCGATGGATGCAAAAAAAAAAAAAATTAAATTAAATTTATGCGGTTAATTAGGCGATCTTTAGCAAATCATCCGAAATTATAACTTTTCAATGAATATTTACAAAAAAAAATTCGAACTTTGTAGTTCTATATAAGTTCTAAGTTATAAAGTTATAAATATTCATGGAGGAGTTGCGATTTGAAAAAAAAGCATAACATAATTGTGCTGGAGTGGAGTGAAAGACCTTATAGCCTTACTCAGAAATTTTTGCGATGTCCGGTGTTATGCTCAATTTTTTATTTTTAGTTAGTATTATTATTTTATCATTATGTATTTTTTATTTTGGCATAGTGGGTGATTGAAGCTCCAAACGGGTGATCAAAGCTCTCAAACGGGTAATCGAAGCTCCAATCGAGAGATTAAAGCTCCCATACGAATTAAAAGTATATAAAGGTTTAGTTTCTGCTTAGGAGAGTAGTAGACAAGTAGTTGAACAATTGTAGATAGTATTTAGTATTATTGTGATATTCCAATGTATTGATTTATATAATAAAGAGAAACCCTTATACCCGTTATTATGTGTGTTAGTTTATTATTTTAAACCATATAATCTTAATCAATATTTGTTCACGATCAAACTACACCAGCCCAATTGCATCAAGCTCTCCCAACTGATCATAACATTTGGTGCCAATTGTGTGGATTGATCACTTTAAACGGGTGCTGGTCAAAATCCCGACAAATAGAATCCCGACAGGTATACTTGCTGGCAAAACCCGGACAAATTCTAAATAGTAAAAAAACAATTGCTATTTATAAAAAATTAAATCAAATAAATAATCTTAATATTTTGTAAATATATTATTTATAACTATAAGAATATATACAATTTGTTTAAATAAAGATTATTAATAAAGTTTTTAAGATATTAGCTTTGCAAGAGTTTGGGATTTGGGATTTGGGATGACGGACAAATCCCAAACTATAGTAAGTCGGGATTTTGCCAACATGTATACCCGACAGGTCATAATCCCGACAAAAAAATCCTGACAATAAAAATCCCGACAATCCCGACAACAAAAAATTATTAAGATTATTTAAGGGTAGAGTTAATGTGATAGGGCAAATTAATGTAGATCATTGCTAAATTTTTTTTATATAAGATAAAATATAATAAGAGACCCCACCAGGAGTCTAGACACTTTTGCAGTAACGTGACCATCACGTGGTATGGCGTCTTTGGATTAACTTTTTGGCTTTATTGTTAAGGTTAGGGTTAGGGTTCGTGTATATAGCCTTAGAAGGTCCCTATATATATATAAAATCATGTTCCAGGCATTTTTATATGGTTTTTAAGGCCGATTTAAACACTAGTTTTCGAGTATTTTCGCTCTTTTCTCTTTTTTTCTTCTTGTACACGTGTTTTGTTTTGATGTCGGACTGATCCGGGATGATCAAAATTTACGTTCTCCAATTGGTTAATTCTCATGCGCCACGTCACGTTACTGCAAAAGTGTCTAGACCCCTGGTGCGGTTATAATAAGACATCATTTTGCTTATAATGTTTATATATATATTAAAAAAATAAGCCACAATATATAAATATTGGATAACGTGATTATAAAAATTATATAAAAAGTTATAAATAGCTAGTAAGAAAACCATTAAAAGTCGATTACAAATTTTCGGGTGCCACACAAAATTTCAGATGAAACATTATGCAGTATGCTGATCATTTCATGATCTTATTCGTATTCTAGATATTTTTTTTGTAAAATTGTTATAATTTATATGTACCGTCATAAAAAAAATATATATGCGTGTTTAACAAAAATACTTGCGTGTATGGGTGTACTACTGGTGTAACCTCACATAATATATATTATCGAAAATTTTATGCAGTAATGTTCTAGAATATTCCAAGAACACAACAATGATAATCATGTGGTACCGAAAATTTAGCCATATTTTGCATATGATCAATAATACAATTTAACTCTACCCTTAAGTTATATTAGGGTTAGTGATGCCACTGAAATTGATTTTTAAAAAAGGCCTATTTGGTCTTCATTAGAGAAAATTAAAAATTTTTATAAGGAAGAGCAAATAAAATTTATATAGATATGTTCTTTATAATTTCGTCTATTCAAAAAAAGTATCAAATAATTTCGTCTTTCAAGTAAAATAGGTCAAAAACAATTTCGTCTTCAAATTTTATTTTGGGTTTTAGAACCCGAAATGCTTTCGTCCTCATGTATAATTAGAGTTAGGGTGAGTATTTAGGTTAGGGTTAGGGTGAGCACCTAGATTAGAGTTTGATTTAGGCGATTTTATAGTAAAATTGCTCTAGAAAAGCTTTTTTTGATTGTCAGAATTTTTGATTGTCGGGATTATGATCTGTCAGGATTTTGTTTGTCGGGATTTTGATCCAAACCCCTTTAAACACACACTTATTATAAAGAACAATAAGAGAATGGATAGCAATAATGAACACTTCAATCAACTTTTTCAGACCATGGTAAACATTTTGATATATTCCCAGGAGCCCATGTAAAAATTGATTTAGTGAAGATCCTGACTTTTATAGGAAGTAACCAAGACCCAATAGAATGGTTGGATTTAATTAAACAGAACTTTGAAACAAACAATATTTTAGAAATAAAAGGTTTGTGGTAACAGGTACCCATTTGTTTGGTTTGGCTATACTGTAGTAAAAAAAACAAAAGAAAGGAATTATTATTGGGATAATAATGACTTACAAGACCAAAGCTTTGTATATAAGTTTTGGATTTTTGTATCCTAACATTGATAGCCTATTGGAATTGAAGTTGTTAAATTGTTATTAAGACTCTAAAAAAACTATGGAGCAGTATGTTTTGAATATTCCATGCTATTTACTGATTAGAAAAGGTTGATAATCGATTTCTGGAGGAATAAAGGCTTAGATGTTTATACAAGGTCTCTGTCCCAACTTGGTATTGTCCATTTGACAATTTATTCCAAGTACTCTTCAAGAAGCTATAGAAAAGGCCCAAATAGAACCCCGAATAATCTATGTGAGCTTATATTTAAGCATCATAGTAAAAGTTTTTTTGGTTAGCACTTTAATATTGGTAAATATAAACTATATTTTAAATATTAAATAAAACTTTTACCCAATTTTAACTTTTTTTTGAAATACAACATTCTTTAAAAAAAAAAAAACCAAAAAAAAACCAGAATTATATTTTCTAAAAAAAAAAAAAAAA